>JAZDUH010000083.1:320000-787500 GCA_036419115.1 Scarus forsteni
AAAATAATCATAGTCATTAGTAAGGTACCAAATTAAGAAAAGAAAAATACTCAGAACAGAATAGAACCAACAAAGATGGTGACTTTCCCAGTCAAGGCTTTTAAATTGGCTCCCAGCCTGGGCCGGTAAATACCAAACAAAACAAGGAAACAACCCAAATAGGTGAGGGAGGGCAATTTGTTTGAGGGAAGTGATGCTGCAGAGCTTGGTGCTCCTATACGAGCTTGGAAGAGGCACCTGCACAAAAGAAAGTGCATGTCACAGCCCGGTCTTCACATCGTTAAAGAGACAAGCCGAACAACCAGACAGCTTACCCAGCGAGCAGACTCAACTGCGCCCGCTCACACCACCCCGCCAGCCGAACCGTGCTGGCCTTAATCAACTGTAGCACCCACAGCTTCCCTCTACCGCTGTACCAGCCGTGCTGCACAGGGAGGGGAGCAAAGATCTGTAATTACTCTTTGTAGGCTGACCCACGCAACACAGCGAGGGATAAGGAGTAGCTTACCTTCTTAATCAGACATGAAAGACGCTGTGAAAGGACCACGTGCTCAGTGTCCCAGCTGAGGGTAATGCAGCCTCTACCCTGACACCACGCTAGCGCTGTCCTGCCAGGACCGGAAGAAAGGGCGAGGCACGATGCCATTGCTTGCAAGAATGCGCACGCCTTCAACACCTTACGCCACAGAGAGCAGTAGCGCCAAAATTGCGCCACAGGGCAATGGCGCCACACAAAGACGTCGTGCGTCGTCGTCGTCCGTTCGTTACCGTTAGATTCGTTTAAATTCGTTACCGTTAAATTCCGTTAATTTAAATTGAATTCGTTCGTTAAATTTAGTTACCGTTAGACCGTTCGTTACGTTGGTGTGGTGGTTCGTTCGTTGGTGGATCCGTGTACCGTTGGTTGATGCCTCGTGAATCGCCTGCCGTGTGCCTCCGTAGTAGTGTGTTGACCGTTGGTTGGTGTGGCCTGCTGCGTTAGTTCGTCGCCTGCCTGCTCGCTTTTGAATTGGTGGTCGTATGGATGCTGATGGATGGATGGATGGATGGATGGATGGATGGATGGATGGATGGATGGATGGATGGATGGATGGATGGATAGATGTACTTTATTGATCCCAAGCTGGGAAATTGTGGTAACAACAGTAGCTTTTTCCTTAAGTAATAACATATACACGCAAGAAACAGACTTATTACTTTAACAAAATAACTAAGGATTTGAACAAATTTGTAATATACTGTGGTGTTATTGAGTTAGTTTGATGAAAACTACAAAGTCGCCTAGTGATGATGTCATAGGGGAGTGAACGCCCGGGAGGCGGGAGATAGACGATAGCAAGCAGGAAACCTGCTTTGGTCTTTGGCATAAATGGATCAGGACATTCAACAGATTTCGCCTGGCAAGTAACCTGAATGCTAGCTCGGAGGGGAACCAAGTTCAGACTCTGATATATTGCATGGGGGATGAGGCGGATGATTTCTTACGTGGGCTGTCTCTGACAGATGCACAACACAGCTCGTATGAAGCAGTACGTGACAGATTTCAAGGCTTCCTTGTGGTAAAGAAGAATGTTATTTATGAACGCGCCAAGTTTAACCTGAGGAAACAGAGGGAAAGTGAGACTGTAGACTCTTTTGTTACTGCACTATATGCGCTGGCTGAACATTGCAACTATGGTGTGCTACATGATGAGTTACTTTGGGACAGACTCGTCGTTGGTCTGCTGGATAAAAGGATGTCTGAACGAATGCAGCTAGATGCAGATCTAACTCTGGAGAAGGCTATCAGGATGGCACAGCAAAGTGAGGAGGTGAAAAAGCAGCAAGCTTCTCTGCGAGGGGTAGGGTTGTCACGATATTAAAATTTTCAACTCGATACCGATACTCAGGAAAATATTCGATACTTGATACTATTTTCGACACCACAAGGATAAAAAAAAACAATATTTAAAAGAAACACTTTTATTAACAAAAAAATGCAAATATAACCTCTAGGAAGTTGTGCAAAAGTCTCATTTTCTTTATTTTTGTCCTAATGCAAAAAATAATAATACAATACAAATAATATTGCTGCATCAGAACAAAATAAATGCTCTTGAAAATTGTAGTTTTCTCCCCTTATTTAGACTACAGTGCAAATACAAACATAAAATCTCAATAAAAAGTGCTTTGTATGCAAAAATCAAATATTGTTCTTATCGATACTTTTGAAAGTGAATATCCTATCCGGATACAACATTTTAGTATCGATACTTTTTTGAGTATCGATACTTTTGACAACCCTAGCGAGGGGACACCAGAATTCAGGCAAGTGAGGCACTGTCTATTGATAGTGTTTAAGGGAAGTGGAAAGCCTGCTAGAAGCAAACCTCAACATGCTCACAGACTGCACATTGCTCAGAATAGCAAAGAAAAGGGGTTACAGTCAAAATGTCATAAATGTGGAAGCTCTCCATCACATTCAAGACGTGAGTGTCCTGCTAATGAAGTGAACTGTCATGCTTGTGGGAGAAAGGGACATTATAAACACGTGTGTAAGGCCTCAAAATCTGTGCTTGAAGTGGAAGAAGATGAGGATGCCGTCTTTCCTGGCAGCATTACAACTGAAGGTGATCCTTGGATGGCTAACATCAATATTCATGACAGCAGCGTGACGTTCAAAATCGACACTGGTGCTGATGTCACAGTTTTGCCACATGCAGTAATCCAGAAAATACCCAGAGAAAATCCTCCTGCACTCTGCAAAGCACCTAAACCACTCCTGGGACCAGGGAAAAGGCTGCTCGATGTTGTTGGTGTCGCTGAGCTGTTGCTGAAGAAAGGTGAGAAGGAGGAGATAGAGGATGTGTATGTTGTTCGCTATGTACACACTGCATTGCTGGGGAGGTCTGTGAGCTGTAAGCTAGGGCTTGTTGCATGCCTAGACAGTGTCACTATGGAGACATTAAAGGAGAACCATCTAAAATTATTTAATGGACTAGGTGAGGTGCGCCAGCCATATGCCATCAAGCTCAAACCAGATGCCAAACCTTTCTCGCTCAAAACACCAAGGAGGATTCCTTTGCCTCTGATGGGCAAAGGTAAGCAAGAGCTTTCTTGCATGGAAAGCCTCGGGGTAATATGCAGAATCAAGGAGCCTACAGACTGGTGTGCAGGCATCGTGGTAGTGCCCAGAAAGAAAAGGATGGATCCTGTGCAAATATGTGTCAACCTCACTAACCTCAATGAGTCCGTGTGCAGAGAAAAGTTTATCCTACCTTTAGTAGAGGAAACACTGGGGAGGTTGGCTGGAGCTAAAATATTTAGCAAGCTGGATGCTAATATGGGATTTTGGCAAATACCATTGACAGAAGACTCTACAAAACTGACAACATTCATTACGCCCTTTGGACGTCATTATTTCAAATGGCTACCCTTCGGCATAGCATCAGCCCCTGAACACTTTCAGAACAGGATGGTGATGGAGGTCACAGAAGGGCTCGAAGGTGTAGTTTGTCACATCGATGACGTGCTGGTATGGGGTCATACACAAGAGGAGCACGATGCCCGCCTGCATACTGTGCTGGGAAAGATCCAGAAGGCAGGCATAACACTCAACGTTGGAAAGTGTGACCTGTCAAAGTCAAAAGTGACTTTCTTAGGCCACATCATTTCTGCCAGCGGGCACCAGCCCAGACCCAAGCAAGACGGAGGCTGTGAGGAAAATGCCAGAGCCTAAAACAGTGAGTGAACTGAGGTCTTTCCTTGGAATGGTGAACCAGCTAGGCAAGTTCATCCCACAACTAGCTGAGAGGGACAATGCTCTCAGAGATCTTCTCTCGAAAAAGAACTGCTGGGTGTGGGGCGCTGAACAGGCTAAAGCTTTTCAAGACTTAAAGGATGCGCTGACATCACCACCGGTGCTAGCTGTGTATGATCCTAACAGAGACTGCAAAGTCACAGCAGATGCATCGTTGTACGGACTTGGAGGAGTCCTACTACAAAACTGGGACGAGGAGTGGAGACCAGTAGCCTTCATGTCAAGGTCTCTCATACCCACTGAGCAGAGATACGCGCAGGTGAAAAAAGAGGCTTTGGGCTTGGCCTGGGTTTGTGAAAGGCTCAGCAACTTTCTTATCAGAAAACACTTCCAGTTAGAGACAGACCATAAACCTCTCCAAAGTCTCCTGGGGTCTCAATCACTTGACACCCTACTTCCTCGGATTCAACACTTTCGAATGCAACTTATGCGTTATTCCTATTCCATATCTCATGTGCCTGGGAAGTGCCTGTGGACAGCTGATACATTGTCGCGAGTGCCTGTCACAAGAGAAGACACATTAGCTGACAAAGAGCTGTTTGAGGAGGCAAACATATATGTTGATATGGTCATGGAGAACCTACCTGCAAGTACTGCTTATCTGGAGGAGCTGAGAGAACAGCTGCAGAAGGACAGTGTGTGCGCATGAAAGATGCAGCTTTGTGCAGAAGGTTGGCGGACTCATGGCATAAATGAACCTGCACTTAAGCTATACTGGTCTGACAGGGCGTTCCTTACTGTTCAGGATGGTCTCTTGTTAAAAGGAGATAGACTTGTCATACCCTCAACCATGAGAAATGATGTTCTCGCCAAGCTGCACAAAGGTCATCAAGGTGTGGTTAAGTGGAGAGAGCGGGTGCGACAGTCTGTATGGTGACCTGGGTTGAGTCAGCAGCGAACGATTTGGTTCTCAACTGCAGAGCATGCTGTCAGGTGAGACAGAACCATAGAGAGCCGCTAATACCAACACCATACCCAGACCTACCATGGCAGAAGTTGGGAGCAGATTTATTCATGTTAGGAAACAAAACTTACCTGCTTGTCGTGGACTACACGTCGAGATATGTGGAGACTGCTCTGCTAACACCCGCAAAGTCTAATGATGTGATCCACCATCTTAAGTCGATCTTAGCACGTCATGGGATTTGTGAGACTCTGGTGACAGACAATGGCCCACAATTCTCTGGATCAGCTTTTGTAGCGTTTTGTAGCGGATTTTGTCATGTGACCAGCAGCCGAGATACCAACAGGGAAAGCTGAAGCTGAACGGGCAGTGAAGACGGTCAAGGGGCGTTTTGAAGAAGTCAGAGGATCCCTACCTTACTCTGCTGGCTTACAGGACTACCCCTCTCCAAAATGGGTAAAGTCCAGCTCAACTGCTCATGGGGGGGAGGCTTCATTCGACTGTGCCTGTATTCCCTGTGTTGCTGTGTCCTGCTCTTCCTGATGAAGATGCTGTCATGCTGAAGGAAGGAGAGAGGAAAACAAAAGATGTGCAATGCTACAGCCTGCGTCATCGCACAAAGAATCTCAATAGACTCACTCCAGGACAGGAAGTGTGGGTTGCAGATCAAGGAGCAGCAGGAGCTGTCATCGGAAACCACTCAACCCCGCTATCTTATTTGGTGGAGGGACCTCATGGGACCATCAGGCGAAAACGTTGTCATCTCATTCCCTGGAATTCCTCGTCGGAGCAAAGCGACAATGGTGAAGCTTATGGAATCACAGGAGTGCCAATATTAAAAGGAAATACATGTGGATATAAAAGCAGAATCAATAAAAGAAGTTTGGAATTAAAAACAAAATCAATAAAAGAAGTTTGGAAATAAAAACAGAATAAATAAAAGAGAATCAATAAAAGAAATGTGGAAATAAAACAAGAATCAATAAAAGACATTTGGAAATAAAAACAGAATTAATAAAAGAATCAATAATAAAAAATGTATACAAACGCAGTCATATCATTGCTTTTGCTTATTCCATTTTGACATTGTCTTTTCCATTTGCCTATTGTCATTGCTTTTACCAGATGGCCCAAGCTGTCAATCAAATGACTGTGGGCGGGTCTTTCTGTCCAGGATGACTAGTAGATACCTGATCGGACGATTCTTGCTTGACAGTGGCTATGCAGTAGCTATGGCTGTGTTCAAAATGGCGTACTACCTACTGTCTACTTACCTACTCAATCAGTACATACTACGTACTGAATACTCAAAGATGATCTGAGTATGCCGCGGCTGCCCGAGCGTTTACACACAGATGCATACTTAATACCCCAGAATGCATTTCGTGCCGGCAGGGAAGCAGCGCCGGGAAAATTAAAATAGTACGACCATAACAGGAAACAGAAAACTGAATTCAGGAAAAACTACAAATTCATTCAGTAATAATATATTTTCTAGCGAGAAAGTAAGTATTTACGTCACGATTATGAGCCCAGTTGTTTGAAATAGCGCCTGTTTTTAATTTGTCTCGCCGTTTTCGGAGACTGAAGCGTCCGCTTGGTGGGTGTTTCGTACCGTAAACACCGGGCAGCAGCAGCCCCCCCTTCACATTTACAAGTTATTGCGAAGTGTTTTCATTATCAACAGCTGCATGACACAAACCGAGCGGCAGTGGATGAAAAAAATTAACACAAACACCTGTGTATCCATGGTGATAACGCTATACACCACCTGCTGGGCTGATGAGCAGCATTGGGCTCTAAAATGACCAACACACAACAGAATTATTATGACCTTGTTCGGTTATTCCTTGGCAAATACATAATTTCCCGACTACATTCTTCTCATTAACAATGATAATTTCTGAAACCATTGGGTAGTTCTGCCTGGTGTAGGTGAAAACCATGGGCGTCTTTTCTTCAGGGCAGCTATGTACTTCCTGATGGACTTTCAACCACCAGTAAGAATTAGTAAAGCTTACACATACAATGTCAACTGAAAACTCCCCCATTAGTATATTCTGAACCATGTGCTCTCAACCAATAATACATTTTATTAATCAGAGGTCTGTGCTTAATATGAGTGACCACTTTGATGATGCATTCAGAGATGAGAAGATGCTCAAACTTGTTATAATAAATACATCTTTAATAGACAAATAAAAAAAGTCAATTCGTTTGTTTCTGTCGATGTGTTAGGATACAGACAGAATTTCAAACAAACCAAAAAAATTATTACTTTGTGTAGGATTTAAGATGTAAAAAGTTCTTATCATAAAAATGCATATATATATATATCTATATCTATATCTATATCTATATCTATATATCTATATATCTATATATCTATCTATCTATCTATATATATATATATATATATGAAATATATAGATATAGATAGCTTATGTCTTATATTCTGCAGTTGAGCTGGAAGTAAAGGGTTAATATTAAAACATCAGTGTTAGATCAGCAAGTTACTTGTTCCACTAAGAATATAACAAAAACACACCACCATTAATATTAATTTTATTTTATTCAAAGACATTAGTGCTGCATTTCCCCAGCCTCCAAACCCCAGGCTGCACTGTAAGCTTAACGCCACAGTGACACTCCTGCCGATGTTCTTCAATGGGGAGAGTGACCTGCGGCCAGATTTCACTTCACCAGGGAGTCCTTTGGGGGTCTGAAGGCTGCCCTCGGCACCCAAAGGGACCATCAGCAGAGGACTGTTTTCACCTGGTTGGCTGGATCAGCAGTATTCAGAGGGGTTGTTGGCAGCATTGATGGCTGCCATGTGTGGGTGAAGCCACCAACCCAGCATGCAGAATGTTGCCTGCACATGACATTTTCCTTTCAGTTCAGTTTCAGGCTGTGTGTGATCACAAAATTCCTGAACATTTTTGTGGGCTTTCCAAATCAGCACACAACACGAGGGTGCTGAAGCACAGCCCCATTTACCTGCAGTAGAAGTAGCCTCAGCCAGGCTTCTGCATCCTTGGTGATAGGGGCTACCCCTGCCTCAGGCAGCCCATTGCCCACATCACACCAAACTGACAACCTCTCCAGAACCAGCTCCAGGTGCGATTTAATGGTCACCTGTCCAGAGCCAGATGTGTGGTGGAGAGAGCTTTTGGTACCCCAAAGACCAGGTGGAGGTCCATCTTCAGTTTTTGGGTACTTCAGGTCCTGAGCAGGAAGGACAACACAAAAAAACAGAATTATGTAATTATGACTGTACACTCACATCATACAGAATCCACTTGTTGATCACATCACAGCAAACCAAAGTTTCCCCATGTTTTTTACTGACAAGGGCTGGGGTGAAATTCCCCTCCAGCCCCCTTTCTGCAATGAATCCCCTACAGGATTTTATTCAAAAAGTTAAACGCAAACCATAACAATCGTGTTGTATTATAACCTGAGCTTTCACTCACTCATAGCAGGTACCTGTGGCATTATGCCTGGTTTACTCATCAGTCCCTAGAAAGAGCAAAACATTTAACCTTACAGACATCGAAGGGGAAACATGACAGTAATGACATGATATGCTGCAGATAAACCTCCGTAGCGGACACTGGCTTTATTCACAGGCTATCTGCCAAGCTAAAGGTAGCTAATAGCTGCCATATCTAACGAGTATTTATGATTGATAAAGCCCTCCCCACACTTCTAACATCAGTATCCTCTACAGCGAGGGTGAACATTAATCCCATATTAACAACATCACAAACACCGGTGTAGAGTCACAGGTATCGGTGTTTTACCGATACCTGTGTTATACAGGTATCTGCAGCTAACTGAGGCAACCGAGAGCTACGAGGGGCGCCACGGCAGTTAAAATACACCAATAAACAGAAATGTCCGAGTGGTGCTTCTGATCATATAGTCCCTGTGCAGGATATAGCCCGCTGGTTAATTTTATTTGCCAGATTATTCAGGGTAATGCTCGGACTCCGGCAGCTGTTAGCCCAACTAGCGTTAGCATTCGAGATAGCTGCTAGTCCAACTAGCGTTAGCATAACTGATAGCTGGCCATTCGTGGCACAAAACAAACAAAAAACCAACGTACACAACAAATGAACTCAAAACGACAACTACTTATGGTGGTTGGTGGAAACAACACGTGTTTATAACTTACATTTGAACAGCGCAGTCACATCCACCGTAGTCAGTGCAGACTACAGCTCACCGCTGCCATCATCGCTGGAGGAAATGAGTACGTTGAGTGTCCACAGCTGGATACTCAAAATCCGGGCCGATTTGAGTACTTTTGCTTACTCATTTTTCGCATACTAAGCATACTGTTTTTCATTTTGATGCAGTCTACTCAAAATTTTGAGTATTTGAGTATGGAAGTATGCGATTTGAGACACACTAACTGTCAAACAGGAATCGTCTGATCAGGCATCTACTAGTTATCCTGGACAGAAAGACCCGCCCACAGTCATTTGATTGACAGCTTGAGCCATCTGGTAAAAGCAATGACAATAGGCAAATGGAAAAGACAATGTCAAAACGCACATGGAAAAGACAATGTCAAAATGGAATAAGCAAAAGCAATGATATGACTGCGTTTGTATATATTTTTTATTATTGATTCTTTTATTGATTCTCTTTTTATTTACAAATTTCTTTTATTAATTCTGTTTTTATTTCCAAATGTCTTTTATTGATTCTTGTTTTATTTCCACATTTCTTTTATTGATTCTCTTTTATTTATTCTGTTTTTATTTCCAAACTTCTTTTATTGATTCTGTTTTTATTTCCAAACTTCTTTTATTGATTCTGTTTTTATATCCACATGTATTTCCTTTTAATATTGGCACTCCTGTGATTCCATAGAAGCTGAGCAGTTCACAGAAGCTGTCCCATTGCATATGTTGTTAAGTAAATGTACAAGTCCAGTGCTTAGAATGAGGACAGTACAGTACAGTACAGAGTTACTATGTTTCCATAAGACTGTAGTTTTATTTTGCACATATTGTTCTGTGCTAAGGTTAAAGTAAAAAGAAAGAGGTGAGAAAACTAAACTGCAGTATGTGAGTCTGTTGTGCTGTCCACCAGCGCCCTGTACTCCTCTTCCTGTCCATCTCTTATACACCCCACCATTGCAGAGTCATCAGAAAACTTCTGAAGATGACACGACTCTGAGTTGTACTGAAAGTCAGAGGTGTACAAGGTGAAAAGGCATGGAGACAGCACTGTCCCTTGTGGAGCTCCTGTACTACTTTCCACCTTCAGACTGAGCACTGCCCACTTGTACAAACTGTGGCCGGTTTGTCAGGAGGTGATGGAGTGACCCTCAGCGAGTGCTGTATCCTCCTCAGCTCTTCCCTGTCTCCTGCTCTGAAAGCTTTCTTCTCCTGGTTGAGGAGGGCCTTTAAGTTGCTGGTGATCCAGGGTTTGTTGTTGGGGAAAAAGTGTACATTCCGGGATGGCATGATGTTGTGTTCACAGAACTTAATGTATTCTGTCCTCACATGTCGCTCACAAAGTACATCCCAATCTGTGGAGTCAAAGCAGTCTTGAAGTGCCTCACTTGCTTCCTGAGTCCACAAAATGTTCCTGTGCACTTTGCCACAGTCTCCTATGTGAAACCTTAGGTGTGATTTGTTCAGCCCCTCTATTCTTCCAAACTGGTTGCTGAATTTACCTGCTTTGTCCTGTGCAGGGATTAAGGACCATAACAAGCAAATGGGGCATACTCTTCCTCGTCATCCTCTATCACTAGAGGTCTCATAACAGTCTTTCCTTATACAGCTGCTTTGGCAAGATGATCTTCCAAATTAATTTCTTGGCAACTAATGTGTCAATTTACTGATGTGCTGGACACATTGTATGGGCAACAGCAGCAGAAGATGTATAACATTCAGAAACACGCCATCTCTGTAGCATGAGTGATTGGCATGTCGAAAAGCCTCTTTGTTTCCACATATTTCTTGAGGATGTTTTTGACCGGAAGTGGCTTGCTTGTGTAGCGACCAGCAGGAGGGTGAATACCTGTCTGTGTACCACTGTGAGTTTAAGTCTTAAGTCAGTATTGATTGTGTAATTGCCCCCTGTTTTTATGGCATATGTTTGTCACCATCTGTCTTTTGTTGTGGACAATTTACACCGAGGGATAACTGGAAATGGAGCTGTTTTTGTCAATTATCTGATGGACCCCAATCGCCATATCACTGGGCGTCAATGACTTCTGCTGGCATCTGCACCCTCATCTCTCCACCAGACTGCAATATACTAAGGACATGCTGCTGCAATATCACACTTTTATTTATTTATTCATTTGTTCCTTACATGAAAGCTAACAACAAAATCCATTAACAGGTGAACATTACACCCTAAAACAAACACATTCATGATAGGAAAGGAGCAGCAAGAAGAGAAATGTCTCTTATATTTTTCTGGCCCTACTTGAAAATTTTTTTTAAAAAAAAGAACAGATGGTCTGACATCACATAGTTAATTTTCAACAGCCTACAATAACCTGTCATCGATTTTAACAACAAAAACAAGCAAAACAAAACAAAAACAAATATTTTTACACCTACAACTGAAGTACACATTTGCTTTAAAGTAGTTCGAGCGACTTGGTGCTTAAAATCAAATTTTCTTCTATGATTTTGATCTTCTGAAGTAAACACAAACAGCTTTTGTATGTTTTCTGGTAAAGCTCTATTTCTGGCTTTAAACATAATTAGTAATGTCTGGAGTTCTATTATCTCTGGAAGCTTCAATAACCCTGATTTAACAAATAAACTATTGGTGTGTTCTCTAAATTTGACTTTGTGAATGATTCTGATTGCTCTTTTTTGCAATAAAAACAAAGGCTTTATATTAGTCATATATGTATTACCCCACACTTCTGCAGAATAACTCAGATAAGGCAGTATAAGTGAACAGTACAACATTCTCATTGCTTTGCAATCTAAAACATCCTTGACTTTGTTCAAAATACAAATATTCTTTGACAACTTCCTTTTAACATATGATACATGTGATTTCCATGTCATATTTTCATCCATCATAATTCCCAGAAACCCAAACTCAGATACCTGTTCAATATTAACTCCATCCATGTATAATGGAACTTTGTCTTTAGTTCTTTTAGAGAAAACCATAAACTTAGTTTTTATCAGATTTAATGACAGCTTAATTACATCAAACCATATTTTAAGTTTCATCATTTCACTTTGAATATTTAAATTTAAATTAAATTTAATATAATTTAAATTATCTCCAGAACAAAAGAAATTTGTGTCATCTGCAAACAAAACAAAACGTAACACCTTCGAAATTTCAGAAATGTCATTGATATATAAAATAAAAAGTTTTGGCCCCAAAACTGAACCTTGTGGAACTCCACATTCAATCTTCAAACATTCTGATGTAGTGCCAGCAAACTGGACATATTGTTGTTAATTTTGTAAATAGCTAGTTAACCAGTTTAGAGCCACCCCTCTCACGTCGTACTTATTCAATTTAGCAATTAAAATTGAGTGATCTATTGTATCGAATGCCTTCTTTAGGTCAGTGAATACCCCTATAGTGTATTTCCCTCTGTCAACTGTCAATCCATTATTGCCAGATTAGTAGACCTATTTGTCCGAAAACCATACTGACTTTCAGTTAATGTCTTGTTTTTTTCAATGAAACAATCTAGTTTTTGAACAAATAACTTTTCAAGCACTTTTGAAAATTGGGGAAGTAATGATACTGTTCTATAGTTGTTGAAACTGTGTTTATCACCTGCCTTGAAAAGTGGAATGACCCTTGCTGTTTTCATCCTGTCTGGAAAAACACCTGTTTTAAATGAAAGATTATAAACATAACAAAGTGGTTTTAAGATACAGTCAATAGTCATTTTTACTATTTTCATGTTTATTCCATCACTATCAGTTGATGTCTTAGTTTTTATTTGTGCAACCACAGAAATAATTTGATTTTCTCTAACTTCATCCAGAAACATGGACTGTGTCACCTTATTTCCCCCTTTCCAGCCACTTTCTGCTTGACCATGATTTTTTGTAATCTCATTTGCCAAATTAGGCCCAATATTTACAAAAAAAGAATTAAATTCATTTACCACTTCATTCACATGTTTTTAATCACCTTATGGTTCGTAATGAAATGGCTAGGTTAATCTGTTGTTCTGAATTTGTTACCTATTACATTGTTTAGAATATTCCATGTACCCTTAATGTTGTTTTTATTTTCTTGTAAAACTGTATTGTAATATTTCTTTTTTGCCTGTCTTAATATCTTGATTAATTTATTTTTGTATACCTTGTACTTTCTTTCAGCCATCTCTGTTCTAGATTTTATGAAGTCTCTATACAGTTTATTTTTCTTTTTACATGCATTTTGTAAGGTCTTTGTTATCCAAGGTTTTTTGTCATAATTCATTTTATGCTTACATAAAACTATTGGACAGTTTCTGTCATAAAGAGCTAAATAACAATTTAAAAAAGAATCATATGCAGTATTTACTTCATCTTTGTAAACTCCATTCCACTCCTGTTTCAATAGATCATTTCTGAAGCATCTATTTGGTCACCTGTCCTAAGCCTTTTATATCTGCGACATTTCTCTGTCTTCTTTTGCTGTAGTTCATAGATAAATGTTGCAAATAGAGGTAGATGGTCACTTATGTCATTAATCAGTAGACCACTACTAATATTATTCTCAATTACATTAGTAAAAATGTAATCGATTAGTGTTGCACTGAACAAAGTTACTCTACTGGGTTTTGTGATCAGAGGGTATAGACCTCTGCTGTACAATGTGTCCAGAAAGTCTGAAGATTGTCTATGGGTAGATACCTTTAAAAGATCGATGTTAAAGTCACCACAAGTATTAGTGATTTTTTTACATTTAAGTCTTTCATTAAGTCATCTAAAGTCTCATTGAAGATTTCTATATTTGATCCTGGTTTCCTGTAAACACATGCAACAACCATGTTTCTCCTTTCTAATTCTATTTCCACAGCGATAGACTCCATTAAATCATCAATGGCAGCATTCCACTGGTCTACATTTTAAATTACTGTCAATATAAAGAGTCACACCCCTTCCACTCCGACTAGCTCTATTAGTTACATATAAATCATACCCATTAATGTGCAAATCAATATCCTTCTCTTAATTTATCCATGTCTCAGATAGAGCCATCAACTTAAATTTATTTTTAAATGTGTCCAAAAATTCATTGATTTTTGTGAAATTTTTATATAAGCTTCTACAGTTGAAATGTTTTAATGAAAGGGTCTTGTCAAAATCAACAGTGTCATTGAGATTTTCATCAGTATAATAACTACAACAGTCCCTGACGTGACTGAAAAGATAATTCTCTGGATCCACATCATTTTCAAAGTCATAGATTTTATGTTCTGTATATTCAGATCTTAAAAAATTCTGACTCTTAAGTGTATCTATCATTAAGCAGAGGTCATTTACATCCTGTCATTTTCTTGAGAGTAAGATTCTTACTCCTCAAAACATTTTCTTAAAGAAATCTCAACAGAAAGAAAGAAAAACTGTTCATTATCACTTGTATTGACCCAGGTCTTTCAAATTTCTTACCACAACCACTTTAGCTTGCTCTGGGGGTCCATTTAACCGAATGTACACCTTACCATTCTTTGTCCAGGTTGCTTGTATCTTATTTTGTTTTCTGAGGATACGACCATTTCTTACTATTTCTGCATTTTTCTTTGTCAGGTGCTCATTTACATACACCCCGGTGCCTTTAAGTTTTTTGGCTTGTTTCAACACTTCCACCTTATGCTTCCTATTTACAAACTTGACCACAATTGGGTTTGGTTTTGTTGTCCTTACGTGGAATGGTGTAGCAGGCTGAGATTTGGTGACTCTCCAGGTGAATGTTTTTACTCGACAGGAATTGGACAACTTGTTTCTCCAGGGTGTGCAGCTCCTCAAATGGTGCATCCTCACCTTGTTGGTCTGCTGCTGGGCCAGAAACCCTGGCATAACTTTGATGTTTAGTCTCCAGTCCAGTAATCATAAGATCGTCAGCTCAAGAGTACTGCTCCGAGTCGTCAATCCTTTGTTCCAGGAATTCAATCCTCTGGTCCCTTTGCTTAATGATTATTTTCAACTCACAGATCTCCTCCATCAGGCCTGTGAGGGTTTTTTGTTGCTTCACTACTGTGCTGATTTCTTGAGACATAAAGTTGAGAGAGACTTTAATTTCCGTCATTTCCTCTGCCAGCTTTTTGATGTTGGTTGACATCTTGTTATGTGTACTTAATACAAAAAGTAGAAAATACAATTATATGTACGCTCTGGTAGGTTGCCAACAACCAGTTTCTCCAGGACCCAGTCCTTGCATCCAAAACACTGGTTTTCAACAAAATGTCCAAAAATATGGATAGAAATGAATATTATGCTCACGAAAATGATTAGATCATCCACGGATGGCACCTTGTTTTGGTGGTTTTTGATGGATTTTTAGAAGGCCTCAGGGCAGAAAAAAACAGTAGCAGCCATCTTGTTCTCCACAGGACGTTGGGTTGCACTTCCGTCCAACACCTTAAAAATTACCTAATATATGGACAAAATGACAGTTTTAAGCACGCTAAAATACGGAAGCGGGGCAAAAGGGTTTGGGGTCCACCTGAGACTGCAGCGACAAAAGCTAACAAACCCCCTCCCACTCCCGACAATGATCCTGGCCAACATGCATTCCCTCTATAACAAAACGGATGAGCTCCGGGTCAACGTATCCCATTTCCGCCAGTACAGGGAGGCTTGTGTGCTGGCTTTGACTGAAACCTGGCTCTCAAACAACGATCCTGATACGGATTTAGTCCTTGATGGCTTCGAGATTCCCCTCCGCATGGATAGAGACAGACACAGTGAAGTCCCACTGAGGTGGGGTCTGGCTCTATGTCAACTGGGGGTGGTGTAAAATCATCACCATCAGAGAGAGAGCATGCACCCCCGACATTGAACTGATGTCCGTGTCAGTCCATCCATTATATCTCCCCAGAGAATTCCCACACTGTGGTCTACATCCACCCTAAAGACAACACCAAAAATTTTTCAGAGCTCCTTGGAACAGCAAACAGTCCCTGAAATCTGGAAAGGTCGACGACTGTACCTGTGGCCAAAGTTAAATCCCCAAAGTCCATCCACGATTACAGACCCATAGCCTTAACCTCACTGGTTATGAAGGTCTTTGAAAAATTAGTCAAGAGAGAGCTGGTGGAGGCTGTTGAGGACATCTTAGACCCTTTGCCATTTGCATATCAAAGTACAAGGGGGTGGATAATGCAGTTTAAACTCTTCTTAACTTTGTTTTTAAACACCTTGAAAGCTCAGCCACCCATGCACATTTACTCTTTTTAGATTTTACATCTGCTTTAACATAATCCAGCCCCATATTTTAGCTTTAAATTATTATCAAATTTTAACCGGTGTCCAAGCTGTGTTGGGTGGATTTTAGACTTTTTAACTGACAGATCACAGTGTGTCAGAGTGAACTCTACACTGTCCTCCACTGGTTCTCCACAGGGCTGTGTCCTCTCCCCAGTCTCATATATCCTGTACACTGATGACTATAGAAGTTCACATCGAGGAAGATGTGCTAAGGTTTGCTGATGACACAGTCTTGGTGAGTCTTCTGCAGGGGGAAGACACAGTCCCTGGACCAGTGGTGAATGATTTTATTCACTGGTGTGATGATTCCTTTTTAAACTTAAATGTGGAAAAACCTAAGACATGTGCATTGCTTTTACAAGAAACACAAACCCACCAATTTTAACCAAAATTAAGGGAGAGACTGTGGAGCGTGTGGCCAGTTTTAGATATCTTGGTGTTGTCATCGACGATAAACTGTCTTTAAATGAAAACACTGGTATTGTATATAAAAAAATCACAGCAGCGACTACACTTTCTCTAGACGCTCAATCAGTTTGAAGTCTACAATAATTTGATCCCATCTTGTTGCTACCTTGTCATACTCTTTTGTCTTTGTCCCAGCACTCATTTCTGTCACGTCTTGCTGGTAAAACCTATTTTGTGTTAGATCTAGTCTTTAGCCTCATACTTTGGATACCTTTGCCTTCTTTGATTGATTTTTTGTGTACTGAACCTTGCCTGTTTAAACTGACAGCCATTGTCAAACCAGTAAAGAATCAAGCATTTGTGTCTTTTTTGTACCTTGTTTCTTGATAAGGGTTTGTGGGGCACTCTTTTCAATGATGTTGTCCACATCCCCAACAAGCAAGCTGTGTTTCATTGTGGTCCATTCAGGTTTGGGGCTGATAGGGAGCAACTGAATGGATTGTTCAGTGCTCCTCTCCATCCTCCTGGGCAGTCTCACTGACCTCTCTGCTCTGACCTTCCTCATCCTCCATGTTGATTGGCATATTCTTGCTATGTGTACCAAACTTCCATACTCACTACTTAAAATTTTGATTATACGGAGCCAAAATAAAAAAAAAAATTGAAGTATGCAAAAAAAGAGTATGCAAAAGTACATGGATGACATAGTCAAATCCGCCAGGATTTTGAGCATACAGCTGTGGACACTCAACATGCTCATTTTCTTCAGCAACAATGGCGGCGGAAAGCTGTGGATCTGCACTGACTAGAGTGGATGTGACTGCTCTGTACAAATGTAAGTAATAAAACTGGTGTTTTTCATCAGCTGTTGTCGTTTTGCTTACATTTGTGGTGGAACTTGTTTTTTTTTGTTGTTGTTTTGTACCGCGAATGGTAGGCTAACAGAAATGCTAATGCTAGTTGGGCTAACAGCTATCTTGAATGCTAAAGCTAATTGGGCTAACAGCTGCCAGGGTCCTAGCATTACTCGAAGAACAAATAAAAAACAACCAGCAAGTTAGCAGACCGTGCACAGGGTCTGTATGAGCAGAAGCACCACTCAGACATTTTAATCTATTGGTGTATTTTAAATGCCGCAGTGCCTTGCTGAGCTCTTGGTTGCCATTTTGGTATAATGAACTACAAATTCCCATTAAATTAGTTTTGGTATATTCAATGAACAATTTACATTATATTAGTTTTGGTATATACTATGTAATATTTACATTAGTTTTGGTATATACAATTAACTATTTACATTAATTTTTATGTTTACAATTAATTATTTACATTACATATGCTCCTACACAACAGATGCCAGTTGTGCAAGAGGTGGAGGAAAGCAGCCCCAGAGGAAAAGGCAGGCCTAAAGGTCCAATGGGAGGAGTTAAAACAGATGCTTACAAAACTGCGTCGAGCTTACTGGATCAGGAGACGGAGGAAAAGGGAGAAAGAAAGGAGAGATTTCTTCAAGGATCCCTTCAAGTATTCTCGCCAGCTGCTGGACGAGAAGCGAAGCAGCCGGTTAGACATCTCCAAGGAAGACCTGGAGCAGTACATCAAGGGCCAGTACACCGACAGAGCCGGAAGAACACCATTGGGCTCACCTGGACAAAGGTCAAAGAAGTCATCAGAAGGGCTAGATCAGCCTCAGCACCAGGACCCAACGGACTCCCCTATAAGGTCTACAAGAACCGCCCACAGGTGATAAAGATCTTGTGGAAGCTCATCAGGGTTGTATGGAAAAAACAATCCATACCAGCGAAATGGCAACAAGCAGTTGGGGTATTCATTCCCAAAGAGCAAAACTCCACGTCCATCAACCAGTTCAGTAACACTGCTTTGCTGAACGTGGAGGGTAAGATCTTCTTCTCTGTACTGGCGAGGAGAATGTCCAACTTCCTCAAAGACAACAGCTACATAAACACAGGTCGCCAGAAGCGGGAATTCCGGGTTTCCCTTGTGCAGCAAGGACAACGTAGGACTCCAACACATCCTCTCTGGGTGCAAGGTAGCACTGGCACAGGGGCGTCTAAGGTGGCAAAACAAACAGGTCCTGAAAAAGCTAGCAGAGCTCTTGGAGGGATGCAGAGTGGGAGCCAACAACTCTGCAAGTCATCCACAGCAGGTCATTCCCTTTGTGTGACCAGGCGAGAAGTGGGAGAGGCCAGCAGCAGGATGCACAGACCTGGGCTGGTCTGCAACTATCTATGGAGGAGGAACATGGGATGGGATCAAACACCTCAGTTAGGACAGCTGCAGGGGGTGACAGGGAGATGTCCCCATTCAACCCCCCACCAGGAGATGTACTGGCTAGGGGGTGAAACGTCAGTGAATAGTGGCCCCAGCTGACGACCCTGCAGCTGTCCTTATGGGCACCGAAGGAGGTGCAACAGGCATAGATGCCAAGTAGGAATGACACCACCTGTACAAAGCTTAGTTTTGGGGTAATTTATACAATTAACTATTTATATTACATTAGTTTTGGTGTATTTACAGAATTACATACATATTAACATTTTTACACAGAAGTATTTACATAGCACTGTACAATTAACATGGCCCTCACACTGCACGGGCATCCTGTGCCTGTTCTCTACTCCACAGATGGTGCCTGGAGGTGCTGGCCCTGCTGGTCCCTTGGTTCCCTGCTGCTTCTTCCATGTCATCTGCCTCTGGCTCCAGCAGACCCACGTTGCAGATGCAGATGTTCTGGAGAACTACACAGCAGGCGATAACCTCCGGCACAATTGTCACAACCTCCTCCAGTGCCTTGAGGAAGAGGAACCTTCACCTGGTCTTCAGGATACCAAAAGCTCTCTCCATCACACGCATCTGGCTCTTGATAGGTGGCCATTCAATCACGCCTGAAGGCGGTTTTGGAGAGGCTGTCAGTAGAGGGTGATGAAGGCCATGGGCTGCCCGAGGCAGGGGTAGCCACCATCATCAAGTATGCAGAAGCGTGGTGGAGGGTACTTCTGCTGGAGGTAAATGGAGCTGTGCTTCAGCATTCTCGCATCTCGTGACCTGGAGAAGCTCACAAAAATATCTATAAATTTGGCTGTGTTATCACACACAGCCTTAAAATGAACAGAATAAAAAAAGCTTTCTGTTCAGGTAACAGGCTATATGCTGGGATGGTGGCTTCACCCACACATGGCAGCCATCAATGCTGCCAACAACCTTATTGAAGGCTGCTAAATGGCAAATGGGCTTGAGCTTATATAGCACTTTGTAGTCTTTTGACTAACCAAAGCTGCTTTACACCGCAGGTCACACCTACCCATTCAAACCCATTTGCTCTCACATTCACTTCACCGATAGTTCAGAGTTTCTATGTTAGTTATTAGGAATGTGACGAAATTCTGTGCCACGAAATTTCGGGAAATAAAAAATGACGAAATAAAATTCCAAGACGCACGAAATAAAAAAAGTGAAGGTGATTTTTACCCTCCTCACCTACCGTAGCAAAACACTCGCTTCAGAATGGAGGAAGACGAGGTCGGGGAATAAGCTGATGCTCCTTCGTCAAATAAATTAGTTGTGTGGACCTATTTTGGCTTCCCATGTTCCCATGTTCCCACTTGGAACTGGAGACAGGCAGCAACTGTATGTTTGTGTAAGTCTGCATAAAAAAACAATATTTGATTTTTGCATCTACTGTTGACAGAATTTGATCATACTTGAAGATCAGAAGTATATGCACTGTTATAGGCTAAATATTATAGTTCACATTTTAGACATTTATAGGCCTAAACTGCAGCTCTGAGGACTGCTATTTGTTTTCCTTTTCATTCAAGAATGTAGTTATCCTGATTGTTACAACAACAAAGCATATATTATTGAGATTATATGTTTGTATTTGCACTGTAGTCTAAATAAGGGGAAAAAAACTACAATTGTTTTTTTTTTCAAAGAGCATTTATTTTGTACTGATGCAGCAGTACTTTTGTATGTCTGCATTAGGAAGAAAATAAAGAAAATAGGATTTTTGCACAACTTCCCAATGTTGGGGATTTTCGATAATCTTTATTTTGTGGTGTGAGTATTTCCCATTGTGAGCCCTGTTCCATATTTCATTGTTTCGTGAGCTGACCATTTCGTTACACCTCTATTAGTTATCCATCAGTATCTCTAACACATTCACGCCTTTTCATGCCCATTTACACACCACTGACACAGCAGTGGGAGCAACCTGGGGTTAAGTCTTGCTCAAATGTACATCGCCATGTGACGCCTAGAGCTGGGCTTGAATCTGCAACCTCCCGATCACTGACCAAGCGCACTATCCAACTGCACCACTGACGTCCTAAACCGTTGATGCAGCCAGCCAGGCAAAACCCGCATCCAGGTGAGGAGAGTCCTCTGCTGATGGAAGGCGGACATCCAGTGGGAGGAGCACCAAGACCTTATGGCTGATTTGATGAACCATGCGGTGAACAGTGGCCCTTGGGATGGCAAAGGCTTGGGCCACGACTAGAGTTGTATACCGTGGTCAGTACCCGAAGACCGTTAAGAATCTGGAAAAACGGTACCGTTATTGGTACTTAAACATCTCTTCAACTGTCACGTAGTTATGACACTACCGCCGTCCGGCTCAAACATGTCGGTGAGAGCTAAGCGCTCGAAGGTTTGAGCTCACTTTAGCAAAGTTAATGAAAACTTGGCCCGATCTTTGTCAGAGAGAAGTTGCGTCCAAGGGGGAAATACTAGCAACATCACCAAACACTCGGAGCGCGCGCATAGTATAAAGCTAAAGGAGTGCGGGCTGTTTGATTGCTATAGCAACACGAGTAGAGTTAGCAGCCCGGCTAACACTAAAGACTGCAGCACCGACAGAGACAGAGACTCTATTATCCGCCCCTTCAGTAAAAGCCCTGCCGAAAACAACACAGTCACACGGGGTTAAACTCTTGACGAAGCACCGCTGCACTCGGCCGTATAACTTGGATGAAAAGCCACGGCACAGTTCTCTTCAGATGAATCAGAGCTACAGTATTAGCTCGCTCGGAGCGGAAACTCTTTGTTTAGTGAGGTCAAGAGAGCACCTGATGTGACTGACGGTCAAGCTGCGCTCACAGTGCCCTCTGTTGGATGAAACGGTCCACTGCTCCAGGCGCCCTGATGTGCTGCTACACTCAATATTTTACATTTGAATATTTATTTACTATTCGGTTACAGATATTTATCCCCATATTCGAACGGTTATGCGACTAATATAAAGTGAGAGCCCGAGTAGTCATCATTACAGCATCAGTTTTAACAGCACATCGGTATCAAGGAGTATCGGTATCTGTATCGGTATCGTTAAATCATAATGATATACATCCCTAGCCATGACACAGTAAGAGGTCCTGCTGGCCAACCAGAAGAGGAAGACCAGGGCCTCAATAGTGGGCCCTCAGCCATGGTTCCTTTGGGTGCAGAAGGTAGCCATCAGGCCCCAAAAGGACCCCCTGGTGAGGCAGAAGTCTGGCCGCAGGTCAACCATCAAACAACATTGCCAGGAGTGCCACTGTGGCGTTAAGCTGGCAGTACAACCTGGGGTTTGGGGTCTGGGGAAATGAAGAGGAAATGTCTTTAAAATAAAATAAAATTTTACATCAATGGTGATGTGTTTCTTGTTATATTTTTTGTTGTACGTGTACCATGCTGTTCTAACACTGATGCCTCAGTATGAACCCTTTAACCAGCCGAAGTCATCAATAAATTTAGTGATAGTTAATGTTTTAAAAAACAGGACAATTCAATCATTGTCTGACACTGTTAACATTTCAGGGTACAGAAAACTACAAACAACCATTCTTTAGTTCCGGTTTGGATCAGATAGAGCCACAGTTGGTGTTGCTTGTGGCAAAGAAACCTGACTTCTGGGGATGGCTCAATGGGACGCTGTTAACTACTACCAAGCAGTGTTCTGCTGTCACTAGTGGTGGCTGAGTCTTTGGTTTGTCCTTATCCTTCAATTTCTTGCACATGTCCCCGACCTGTAGCTGTGGCAACTTAACGGGAAGGTGTCAGACTCCTTCTGAAAGTGCGTTTTCACCATCAGTTTAAATACATTCTCAATGGTCTCTTGACATTCGATGCACTTCCTATCTAATTTTGCCATTTTTTAATTGAAATTCTTTTTGGACGGGCATTAACCTTCTTTCAGCTTTTTTTTGTCCAGCTTTGATGCACCTATTCTCTCTGGATTGATTCCTACATAGTTATACCCCATGTATTATGACCAAATACAAATTTCCTCCATGGCTTGTTGTCCCACCAGTTGCATCAGCAGTGCCTTATGCATCAAATTGTAAGCCTTTTTCCTGCAGTATCTTCCTCCAGTGCAGTTCCAGCTAATCCCCCACAAAACATTGTTACCTCTCTCCTCTCTTCTTCTATTGGTTCTGTGTACTGTGGTACTGTGCACCCAGCATTGTACCACAGGCACATTTGCCCTTTCTTGTTGTGTCTTACTCTCGCCGTTCTTTCCATGCCATCTCTTTGTCACCAAGGTCCATTATCACATTTTCTTCCACTGGTTTTAGCTTACCTGACAGTTGCAATTTCATGAGTGGTTATTGGCTGGGCACTCCTGTTTAATGCCTTTGCTGGAAGTCGATCCAGCTTGTCAACATCTTGAGCAATCAATCAATCAATTAATCTTTATTTGTATAGTGCCAGTTCATAGCAAGTGTTATCTCAAGGCACTGTACAATACAAAAGATACATGTATATGTACATACACATATATTAGGCCTGTCTGTGATTATTCTGGAAAAAATGTGTTAAAAAAAATTATAATGCTGTTTAATCCCATGTCTAAGTTTGACCACAACTTCCTCCTGTAGTTCCCCTGTGCGGATGTTTACGTCCCTCGGGTTGAAAGGTGAAAGGTGGAGCAAATGCAGTCAGCAACGATGAGTGTGGTGAAAAACCCAGGTCTGCTTCAAGTCAAATTTCAGTTTAAAAAGCTGCCTAATGGAAGTCTTGATAAAACCAAAGCTGTGTGTACATATTGTGGTGATTAATTGTTTTTTCATAGAAGCACAACGAGGCTGAAGAACCATCTTTGGGCTTATCTTTGCTAATATTAGAAAAATAACAACATGGGATCAAGCAGAGATTGTCAAGCTACAATGGCAGAGTGCAACAGACTCGGACTTGCAAATTAAATGACGACAACTAGGCTAAATAATGCAATTGCTGAATGGGTTGCCAGAGACTGCCGATACATCAATCGTTGAAGACGAGTGGCTTCAGGATCTCATGCAGATAGCCACAGGTGACCCATTATACAAAAGGGGAACTGTTGTCACAAGAATTCACAAACTATATGGAAATGAAAAGGCAACGAAAGTGGAGCAGCTTGCCAAAGCTACGTTTGTTGCACTAACAGGAGACCACTGGATAGCAGTAAATAACCATATCTACCTCGGGATAACAGCACACCTGATCGATGATAATCGGTGGCCGCACTTATTTGCGCTAGGTGTAGTGCAGTCAGAAGAAAGACATTTTGCCAAAGCATGTGCTCATCAGTGTCTTGATGTTGCTAAGGATTGGAAGATAACAGACAAGGTTACCACTATAGGAATAGATAAAGCTCGAAATATGATGGCGGCAGCCAGGAGTCTTCCATTCAAGCACTTGCCATGTGTCGCACACATGAAACATTGACAGTGGACCTCAACGACAGTGGGTTTGACGGTGCTTTAGCAAAGTGCTGTAAAATAGTCAGGCATTTTAAACACAGTCCCACAAGCACAGCAGAGCTAAAAGTTCGGCAAGCCCACAATGAACAAACAGAGGAGTCACTTGTCCAGGCTGTTCCCACTCGCTGGAACTCCACACTGGAGATGATAAAGCGTGTCCACTGCAACAAAGAGGCCTTGAAGGCAACACTGTACCAGCAGAGGCACAACTTGGCTGTGCTGACCCCAAGTGAATATGACAAGTAGCAAAGTTGGAGACACTGCTGGAGCTATGCAGGCAAGTTGATTTTTATATACTTTATTTTATTTCCTGTAATAAAATTATCATTAGATTGCTGTATGGAGAAATATTTTCAAGCCTGTCCACTGAATGGATGTTTCTAATGAAAAATGTTATCTTTGCAATTTGTTTGTCATTTTTGTATGTTTGAAGGTACATCATCAAGCTCTTGGGGGAGAGAAATATGTGTGCTCTGTGGTCCTGCCTGCACTCTGCCATCTTGTACGTACAATGGAGATTACAGATGCTGACCCTGCCTACATTGCACACTTCAAAGCTGCATTCACAGAGTACCTCAACGAACGAAAAGAGAACACAAACCTGTCATGGCTAAAGGTATTAAAAGCTCTTGACCCCCAGTTCAAGGGCCTTGAATGCCTGCCCAAAGCAGAGAGGAAAGACAAGTGGCAGACGCTTAGTGATATGATGAAAGCCCAAGAACATGTATCCCAGCCCTGCAGTGAGAATGTTGAACCTGAGCCACCAAAGAAGAAGACTGCTGTCCTACTGATGGGTTCAGAATCTGATGAGGAGGCACTTTTCAATGACAAGGCACTGGACAGATACAGATCAGAGGCCAGTGCTAGCATTGACTCTTGTCCACTAGAGTGGTGGTCTGCACACTGTGGTGCCCACAGCAAGCTGGCTCATCTTGCACAAAAGTACCTGGCAACACCTGCCACAACACTTCCACGAGAGACTCTTTTCTTTTGCAGGGCCCTTTGTACAAAGGAAGAGGTCAGCTTTGTTGTCAAAAAGCAAGTCTGCCTGAGCAGCTGGTTAGATGATAGGCAGATTATGAATTGGCTGACTTGAGCCTGGTTTCATACCACCATTACACACAGTTCAGAGTAGTTTGATTCAATTAAGGATTGTTTATTTTGTGTGTTGTGAGACAATATTGGCAATCATTTTATTCAGCCTTCAGGCCACCTATTGTAAATTCTGCATTTATTTGTATACATTGCTTCAAAGTAGTAGTTATTGTAACTGTTTTATGTGCTTGTCTGCTATTTAAGTTGTCAGTTCATTGTGAGTTAAGACAAAGACTACTAGACACTGTCATTCTAACAATGTGGCACTTTAATCAATTAAAGCTCTGTACTTTTTGAAAAAGAGCCTAGTTAGTTTAGAAAGTTATGCATACTACAGCAGTGGTAGACATACGCAGGTGCCTGTGTTAGGTTAAAAAAGCAGGTTAAAATAAAAGCAAGATCTTGCCATCTGAGTCAATTAACTGAAGTTCATTGTTTTTTCAGATAATGTTGTCCACCTTATGAGTGTAAAAGGGACTGTTCTTTGTATCTCCAAGGTAAATGGACTTAGTAAATGGACTTGAGCTTATAGCGCTTTTCTAGTCTTTGACTACTCAAAGCTGCTTTACACTGCAGGTCACACTTACCCATTCACACCCATTTGCTCTCACATTTACTCACTGATGGTTAGAGTCTCTCTGTTAGTTATTCATCAGTATCTCTAACACATTCACGCCCTTTCATGCCCATTTACACGCCACTGGCGCAGCAGTGGGAGCAACCTGGGGTTTAGTGTCTTGCCCAAGGACACCTATGCATCAGTGTGCCTCTTTCCTTCTCACACCTCCAGCACTTATCATTCTCCCTTGTACATTATGCATTATTCTGATCATGGAATCCTGGATAAACTCATCCGTACCGGACTCAGCTATCGAACTAGCTGGCTACATAGCCCATCGGCAGGACAGGACGGAGGACTAGGGTGTCCGGATGTACTATCTCATAATTATGAGATAGTAAGTCATCTCATGATAATGACTTACTATCTCATAATAATGACTTACTATCTCATAATTATGACTTACTATCTCATAATTATGACTTCGTGTCTCATAATTATGAGATACTATCTCGTAATTACGACGTACTATCTCATAATAATGACTTACTATCTCATAATTATGACTTACTATCTCATAATTATGACTTAGTGTCTCGTAATTATGACTAACTATCTCATAATTATGACTTAGTGTCTCATAATTATGAGATACTATCTCGTAATTATGACTTACTATCTCATAATGACTTACTATCTCATAATTATGACTTACTATCTCATAATTATGACTTAGTGTCTCATAATTATGAGATACTATCTCGTAATTATGACTTACTATCTCATAATAATGACTTACTATCTCATAATTATGACTTACTATCTCATAATTATGACTTACTATCTCATAATGACTTACTATCTCATAATTATGACTTACTATCTCATAATTATGACTTACTATCTCATAATTATGACTTACTATCTCATAATTATGACTTCGTGTCTCATAATTATGAGATACTATCTCGTAATTATGACGTACTATCTCATAATAATGACTTACTATCTCATAATTATGACTTACTATCTCATAATAATGACTTAATATCTCATAATTATGACAGTTTTTTTTTTATTATTTACTTTTCAGTTTTTTTCTTTTTTTCCTGGCGGGAATGGGCTTCCATAGAAAGAATAGCAGTGTGATACTGAAGATAAATGTTTTTGTGCCTTCCAGTAACCCCTGATTATTACTGTAAAGTACATCCAGCCTAAAACTACAAACAAAATAAAAATAAAAAAACAACATAAAAAATAGTTTAAATAAAAGGCCAAAATTTTGACGGCACACATGGCTGTGGACCCTTGACTTCCTCAAAATTTATTTTCTGGACCTTTTACATTTCAAATTGAGAAACCCTGCTCTATACACTAGGCTTGAAGAGCGGAGTTTTTTCGTCTTTTCTGGGCTGCAGCACAATAGCCAATCATAGACTGTAAAAAATGCATCCAACGCAGTAACATATCAAATGATTGGCCAAGAGCGGTGTCACAGTCAGATAAGGATCTGCTTGTCATGGGTTAAAAAAGTAAACAAGGGTCAATGTGCTGCTACAAAGACAGGTCTGCTGTACACACACAGACACTGAAGACAAGTCCCCAAAAGACTGAAGCACTTTAGAAATGCTGTACTTTTTGAGCAGTTGGATGTTTTTTTTTTGTTTACATAAAAGGTTATTTAGGCTTTTTTAAAAAGCTTTTTATTTTAAATTATGTTATATATGTTACCTGTTAATTCTTTGGTTTTTTTACATTTAAGTCCACACATGTTATGCTTTGTGGCACTCTGCACTTTAAAAGATTCATCACAGTGGTCACTTTTTGAACACCACAATGTACTGAATAAATACAATGTGAACAAACACTTTTTGACTTTTCATTAATATTTTTTCCTATTCAGCTACACAAACATTATCTTTAAACCACTCAAAATTGTACTATAAATGAGAGTATATCAGAGTCCTATGTACACCGTAGTAATTTACTGATATGCCACATAGTGTCCTCCTTTTGGTGTTATGGAAATGGTCACCCTACGGAGGACTCCGGTAAGAGCAGAGGAGGGGGTGTGTGCATGTACATAAACAACAACTGTTGTACTGACACAGTGCAGAACTGGAATATGTGACTGTTAAATGCAGGCCCGTGTACCTTCCCCGGGAGCTAACGGTGGTGTTTGTGACTGTTGTTTACATCCCACCCGATGCTAATGCTAGCCCGGCTAACAGACTACTCCACAGCAGCATTAACAGAGCAGACACCCCAAAGCAGCACACATCATAACAGGGGACTTCAATCATGTGGACCTTAAAACAGTGCTCCTCAAGATTTATCAGCATGTCAAGTGTGCCACCAGAGGAGCTAATACACTGGACAAGCTGGGCTACAAGGCTAAACAGCTAACACACCTGTGCCAGTCTAACCCCATGTCCTTGCTTATGATCCCTGCATACACCCCCCTCTGGAAAACTGCCCCCAGCACCAGAAGGAGGATCACAACTTGGCCTGATGATGCCTCTGAGTAGCTGCAGGACTGCTTTGAAAGGATTAACTGGGACATGTTTGAACACCCAGACCTGGAAGTGTTTACAGACAGTGTTCGGTGCTACATCAAAAATTGCACAGACAATGTCACAGTGGACAAGACCATCTGGGTGTACCCTAACAGGAAGCCTTGGATGACCCAGAAGGTCCAGCAGCTGCTTAAAGACAGAAACACTGCCTTCGGGGCTGGTGACAGCGCTCTGTACAGTGCAGCCAGAACCAACCTGAGGAGAGGCATCAGAGAGGCCAAGAGGGACTATAGGAGGAGAATCGAGGACCACCTGGAGAGCAACAACAGCAGACAGGTGTGGCGGGGGGTCCAGCACCTCACAAACTACAGGGCCAACACTGAAGCTGCTAAGGGAGGAGCCTCACTGGCAGAGGAGCTGAACAGCTTCTTTGCTTGCTTCAAGACAGGATCTCCGGAGGCAGCTACACTACACCCTGCGGCCCAGAGCAGTTCCAGCCTCACACTGGTGGAGCACGACGTGAGGCTCACACTGCGGGCGGTCAACCCATGGAAGGCGGCTGGACCCGACAGTGTCCCTGGACGGGTGCTGAAGGACTGCGCTGACCAGCTGGCTGGAGTGTTCACCAGAATCTTCAACTGGTCCCTGTCCCAAACCATCATCCCACCCTGCCCGAAGTCCTCCACCATTGTCCCCCTGCCCAAGAAGCAACACATCTCCAGCCTCAATGCCAGGAGCTCTCACTCTAGTGGTGATGAAGTGCTTTGAGAAACTGGTACGGGTCACATCCCCTCACTCCTCCCGGAAAGTCTCAACCCCAGCTCCGCGTTTAACACCATCCGTCCTCTCAAACTGGTGGGTAAACTGGGAGACCTTGGACTTCCACTCTCCATCTGCATGTGGATCTACAGCTTCCTGTCGGACCACAGGCAGAGTATGAGGACGGGAGACCACACATCCGGGACCATCAGCCTCAGCATCGAACCCCCCCTGAGCTGCATGCTGAACCCTCTGCTCTACACCTTTTACACATCGGACCTCTGTGTACCTCTGCACACCCCAGTAACACCATCATCAAGTCACCACGGTAATGGGGCTCACTTCTAGGGGGGATGAGTCTGCCTACAGGGCTGAGGTGGAGCAGCTGACTGGGTGGTGCAGAGATAACAATCTGCTCCTCAACACAGCTAAGACCAAGGAACTGATCATTGACTTTCGGAGGACTAAACAGACATTCCACCTCTGCTCATCAACGGGGACTGTGTGGAGAGGGTAGAGGACTTCCGCTTTGTGAGACCCACTTAGAGAAGGACCTGACCTGGACTGTGAACACCTCTGAGCTACTGAAGAAGGCCCAGCAGAGACAGCACTTCCTGAGGGTGCTCAGGAAGAACAACATCCCCCAGAGACTGCTGGTGTCTTTCGAAGGGTGCACCATCGAGAGCATCCTGGTGTACTGTCTGTGTATGTGGTACACCAGCTGCACGGTGGCTCAGAGGACGTCACCGCAAAGGATCATCAACACGGCCAAAAACATCACCGACTGCCCTCTCCTCACTCTGGAAGAACTGCACCACTCCCGCTGTCTCCGAAAGGAGGGAAAAATAACCCAGGATCCCTCTCACCCTGGACACCACATGTTTAATCTGTTACCATCAGGCAGGCAGTACAGGTCAGTCACTGCAAGGACAAACCGGTTCAGAGACAGTCTCTACCCAACAGCTGTAACTGTCCTGAACAAAGGCTAACTCACTACCTCATTTGTCGTCTTAATAATCATAATAATATATAATATAAAAATTACCTCATGTCATTAATGCACCTGAACATGGCAGCTATTTTGCACCTTATTTTGTACAGTATCATTCCACTCCTCTTGCACCTTATTCTTATTACTTATTCTTATTACGTATTACCTTATTCTAATTACTTATTACCCACAAAGTAATATTCTTATTACTTATTACTTACTGCATCATACTTTGTTATTCTATTTTGCACCTTACCTTTATTATTTTATTCTATATTTTTTATCTTATTATTTATTTTATTTTTATTTCTTATCTAATTTTACTTCACTTATTTTAGCACCGTACTTTATCATATTTGTGTATATTTACACACTGTTTTGCACTGACTGAAGGGCTTTTGCAATTTCATTGTACCTGTTGCAATGACAAATAAAGTTCTCTTCTATTCTATTCTATACCCAGTCTAGACATTTTCACTGGAGTCCAGTAGTTCCTATTCAGTATTCTGAATGAGTCAAGTCTTGTCTGCGTGTCTCTGGCTATAGTGTACCAGAACCTAATTACTTCCTCCCAAACCTCCCTGCCAATAGGTGCCCTAAGATCTTTTTTCCCATGCTCGTTTAATACCCTTATAGTTTGGGGGTTGGTGTTTTCTAAACTTAAAAAATTTGGATGCCCCTTCTTTGAGCTTCCTGCCTGATTGCCATAACTCTTGAATGTCAGACACAGGTGCAAATTTTGCTTTTTTTATCTGCTGTTGTAATACAACTCCTCAACTGGAGACATTTCCAAAAATCTGTTCAGGGAATATTGTATTTAGACATGCACGGTTCAAAGGAAATGAAGTGTTTTCCATCAAATAAATCTTCTAGTAACATTACCCCTGCCTTTACCCAATTTTCCCTATTAACTGATTTTTTGTTAATTTTCTATGACTTATTGAACCCTATTGATGATCCCATGGTATGAAAATATTTCAGATGGCAAGCCTGGTGGGCCAATCTCCAACTTTCTCTAGAAACAGCAAGCACGAGGTTCCCATAGGATACGTCACCTCCTGTCCGTGTGTGGAAAGCTTCTATTGAAAAGGGCTTTATCAATTCTATCTCTATGGCCAACCAGGCAGGTGCACTGGCCTCTGACATATTTGACTTGGATAGCTGGGTAAGACTGAAGGCATAATGGTACCAATCTCTTTTTAGGCATCCCAGGCCATCCTCGTCTACTGATGCATGTAACTTATTTTTATTAAAAGCAGGCTTCTTCCCTGCCTAAATAAGGTGTTTATGGCCCTATCAAATAGAAAAATTAGGGGGAGTGGAAAGTTCAGAGGCAGCATAGATGCTATATAATTAATCTGTGGCATTATAATCATCTTCAAGGGGTTAATTTTCCCAGTAACTGAAAAACTTAATTTCAACCAGTTTTGTAAATTACTCTCAGTTTTTTTAATAAGGGGCAGTAGATTTAAATTTATTATGTTTTCTAATCCTGGAGTTATTCTAATACTCAAGTAGACCAGTCCAGATGGTCCAGTCCATTTCAATGGCCAATTGCTACAATTACTGGGAGGGCATATTTTAGACAAAGGCATGGCTTCGGATTTTGACCAATTAATATTGTAACCTGATATACAAGAGGAGGAGCTAATCATGGATAAAATAAGAGGTACTGTATTTTCTGGGTAACTTGACAATTATAGGATGTCATCCGCATATAACAAAAGCTTATGTTCTTTTTGCCCTGATACAATGCCTTTAATGTTGACATTAAAGGCATTGTGATAATGTGTCTGTCCTCCGTGGGAGACGGACGCATATTTGTGAGCTCTGTCCTTGGATAGTAGCTACAGCAAAAACAACAGAGTCTCCTCCAAAACTCTCTGGAATTCACTAAAATGGGAGGCAATAAGGAGGGAAAATCCGAGACAAGACATATGGATTCGGGTTCCGGATCCGAACCCAACATGGCTGAGGAGATCCATGAAATCCTGAAAGGCAAAAAAGAATTCAAAAAAGATCTAAATGAGAAGATGGTGAAGATGGAAGAGAAGATGGAAACTGTTCTCACTGAATTAAAAAACCTTCAGAGAGAACACAAGCAGCTGCTGGATTACAACAAAAAACAATCTCAGATGATCAAACAACTGGATATATATACAATAGGTTATCTATAAATGCTATTCCTTAGCCTTCCGGTCAGGTCGGACCGGGCTGGACTGGCCTGGATACTCAACTTCAGGAACAAGACAATAAAAACTAGAGCAAATTTATATTATTCTGACACGTCTTAGAGCGCCAAGCTGTAAGTAGTGATATATGGCCAGCTACAAAACTACGATACTAAGTTTTCCAAAAATTGCTTGTTGTCACACATCAAAAACTACCACTACATAACTAGAAAGAGATACATAACCTCGTCGCTTTGCATCCTGAAAGTTGTTGAAAAAAGAAGTTGTAAAGCAATGCAGAGTTCTGAGGAAGGTCCGATTTTCATTCATTTAGCATCACAACAAACACACGCTTTGGTTTATGGTGCGAGTTGTAGTCGGAAGTTGAAATTTCTGAGTTCCAAGTAGGAGACTACAACTGAAACGTCCCCCGAAGAGGGAATTTCCTGCTGGGAACTCGGTGAAACCTCACCACCCCCGAGTTGACAATCGAAGGTGGATGCCCCCAGTGTGAACAGTTATTTAGCTCCTGTAATAATCAATTTATTTGCACTTCTGACTGGGGTGTGTCGCTCTAGATCAGCTGTATACATAGTATTGTTAGACTTATGTTTACAAAAATGCTGCCATAGTGATAATCACAGTCCTCATGTGATATTTGTGAACAACAACGCAGGGCGTGCTAACAACAGCTAACAATAGCCTAGTAGATCGGCATGTTTTTTTCCGACTTCAACTGGAACGCTGATAAGTCAGAGATGATGTCACTCCCAGTTCCGAGGTTACTGGAACGCAGCATTACGACAGTCACCACGCGTGCCATGGGTAGCAGAGTCTTAATGTCGCCGGTAACAGATTCTCCTCATAGCACCTTTAAGTTACAGTACATGCGTTGTGATGTTTGAGTAGGCCAATGCTGGCCTTCAAAGTAAATGTCATTTGATTGATTATAAACATTTGTGTTCATAATGTTCCCAATGTAAGACATGTTTGAAGTTAATATGAAGCAATAAGGTGGAGGGAATATGATACAAACTTGCAAACAAAAAAATAGTGGTCACTACCAAAATAGTGCAGTCACAACCGAAACGGTGCAGTCACAACCGAAACACTGGGTGTTTTGTAAAAAATAAAAGATATTGAGTCATCAACTAACATTTTATGATGACTATTCATTAAATGTATGTTCAATTTCACAACTCATTAAAGGTCCAGTGTGTAGTTTTTAGCGACATCTAAAGGTGAGGTTTGAGATTGCAGCACTCCAGCAATCCCCCCTCCCTTTGGGAGAAGCCCTGAGCTACGGTGGCCCTCCAAGCACTAAAAGCGTTTTTCAACATGGCGTCGTCAACGAGTGTTTCCAGCTACCAAGCTATCAAATATCTCTGTTGATTCACCACATTTGAAAGTTCAGAGAGTATTTTAGGCGAGAAAGTCACCACGTAGAATACCAGAATGTGGTCATTTGAGCCATAAAACGCACAGATACAAATTTCATTTCGGTATTTCGGACATTCTGTGAAGCATGCCATTATGCCATCGAAGAAACTTCCGGTCGGCTCCAAAACAAGAGCCTAATTTACAAAAGCATTAAAGAACTCATAGGAGATAATGAAGAAAGCTTTTATTTTGAAAATGGGAAGTTTGCTAGTAGCTGATTTTTAGCTGAATGCCGTCTCAAGACGACTTGACATGTATGATATTATGATGATTCTGATATTGTTACGACCTGAGGCTGTTTTTTATTTGAGTCCGTTTTTCCAGTATTTTGTCTGATGACTTTCATTTTGAAGCCTGAGGCCATATTATCTGATGGAGGTTTTATTGAGGGGGGGTTTTTCTGATGCTGTTTGGTCTGAGAAATGACACAGAGGTTTCCCTGAGACCGAAGTATCCTAAAATATACACCGTACCAATGTGTACATGTGCTCCTAAATAACAACTTAGGATCAAACAATAAAATTAAGGAGTACGGTGAAAATCTTTATCTTTGTCTCATCAACAGTGTTATATAGCTTAGTTATCAGCCTATGTTTTCTGTCCACAGAAAATTGCTTGTGGCCATGAAATAAGCCTCTCATAGCAGATACATTCTCTGCGTCTTACTCCGACTTCTCCCGAAAGTAAACAAATAAATTCGGCTGCATATAAGAGTAAAATTCGACACTTAGTCTTACCTGTCTAGCAAAAAACAGGCAACTTCTGCGTCTGTCTGCAAACTTATCCTTCAGGGACTTCCATCTGGGAAAGGCAGCGCCGACGTTGACCCTTTTTTTTTTGTCGCAGCCTTTCCCGATTGCGTTTGACTTGATCCCGTTTTCGTTTCTTTGACAAAGTTTCATGCTCCTCTGCTGGCAAATTGTACGTGTGGTCCTCCATGTGTGTTTGTATTAGCACAGCTGCTTGGTAATCACTCTCTTCTTCTTCGTCTATTTCACAACTGTGCATTTCCGCTAGGGGTGGAAAAAAAACGCGAAAGCGTATTTTTGTCCGTTCTGGGTTACGGTGGAGAACATGGCGACGCAAGATGGAGCCCCCCATAAACGGGCGACCCACTCCTAGATTGATATAAATGACTTTTTCTAAGGTAACGAAAACAAAACATTAATTATTTAAGGCTGATGAGAAACTACTTTAAATATACTTTAAAATAATATATTCAATTTTTACCAAGTCTGTTGTTTTATATTTTTTCGTTTAGCATTTAATAATACACCCTGGACCTTTAACTCTGAGATCTTTATAATCAGTGGAATTCATTTTACAAGAAAAGATTGGATTTTGATTTTAATGAGTCTTAGAAATTGAACTTTGGAAAATGTTTAAAATATAATTTTTATTGATTTTGTTGTGGGAGGGGCATGGAAGTACAATATGAACAGATTAAAATAATAACCTTTTATTGCAGTGTGTTGCTATGTTTCGGTTGTGACACATTTTGGGAGTAGAAAAAACATTTCAAGAACAGGCAGAAATTAAAATATGAATATTGACTGCACTATACAAAATATATATGTACCTTAGATATGGTACAACATATGTATGGAAAAGTTTTGGGGAAAAAAACACTTTGAAAAAAAATTTCCAACGCTGCACTTTGGACAAATTTGGTATATATATATATATATATATATATACATATATATATATATATATATATATATATATATATATATATATATATATATATATATATATATATATATATATATATATATATATATGTATATATATGTATATATATATATATATATATATATATATATTTTCATGTGTGTGTGTATATGTATATATATATGTATATATATGTATATGTATATATATATACATGTGTGTGACTGAGTTGATCCTTGATTTCTTGTGATATATAAATATATAAATATAAATATATGATATATATTTATATTTATATGTATATATATATAAGTATATATATATGTGTGTATATATATATATATATATATATACACACATATATATATAACAAGAAATTAAGGATCAACACAGTCACAGTATTGCACAAACACAAAAATGTTAGCTTGAATAGTAAGCTGTAATAGTAAGCCCATATATATATTTATATATATATGTAAATATATATGTATATATATATATATATATATATATATATATATATATATATATATATATATATATATATATATATATATATATATATATATATAATATAAATATATATTTATATATTCATATGTATATATATGTATATGTATATATATATATATATATATATATATATATAAATATATATATATATATATCACAAGAAATCAAGGATCAACTCAGTCACAGTATTGCACAAACACAAAAACGTTAGCTTGAATAGTAAGCTATCTACCAGTTAAAAGAAATTTCTCTAGTTTTGACCTAGCATTAGGTAGCTAAATTGCTATTATAGGCTAATAGGCTAGTTAGGGACTTAACTTATTTGAAAAAACTTTTAAATATCTCCTTGACACCAAACCAGCCAACCAACCAAGACATGCAAACATACCTTTGTTTTGTTGCCTTTTTTCCTACCCCTCTTTCTTCCTTTTCCTCTTTTCAGCACCTGAAGGGTATGTCCTTTTTTGCGTCATAATGTGTGACCTGCACCTAGCTCCTTGGATGCGCAGTGCGCACTGCACGGCTGGATCATCCATCGGCTGGATGCACATGATACTATCAGAGCTCTGGCATTTAGAGCAGAGAGGCAGTAGGAAACTACACTCTGTTAAAGGAGACATATCATGCTGATGCATGATTTAATACTTACATAGAATATAATAAATTTGAAAACAAGACCTTACACCCCCTTAATTTTCAAAAAATGAGATATTGTATTTTTTCTGACATCCTACATGAGATTTGATGCCTCTGAAAATAGGTCATTGCCAGATGTCCGCGAGATTTCAAACGTCATGACATCACGAGGTACCTTTCTTTTTATTGGAGTAATCTGATAAAACACTTCCTCCTCTGTGATGTCCGTTAGCCCCAAACCCTCACCGAGGAACACATCCAGCTGCAGGGGTATAAAACTCCCTCGCTCACTCACCTACATTACCAGCTCTGGCCTGTAGGGGGACTCAATACGCGGTCGCTGCTTTGAGCCTGCTGGAAAATACAGTAGAAGAAGAAGGACAGGCTGGCTCAACCCCCAATAGAACTGACCAATCAGAGCACAAAGGGCTGTGACATTATGAGATAACTTTAGGTCATCCTTGAGTCCAAGCGTTTCAACAAGCACTTGATAATGGCCTAAAATGAGGATATTGAGAACGCTATTGTGGGGCAATGAAGGAACTAAATGACTTGTACTGAGGGCAGAAATGCTTTACAGGCATCCTAGTCTGGCATAGTGAAAAGGAGAAACAAGCATGATATGTCCCCTTTAACGTAATATTGTCTTTTTTTGTACATGAACGTACATTTGATAATATATGAATCATTATCACTCACATGGAAAAAAATGATTAATTACTTTTTTCTTTTTTTTAAGTAAATTGCTCTTGGGGGCCCCCAAGTGGTCACAGGGCCCCAAGCAGGTGCTTGGTTCGCTTATGCCTTGGGCCGGCTCTGGTCAGAGCTGTTGTCACTTCAGCAACTGTGAGACTGGCCATCGGGGCGCGCATCGGGGGCAACGAAGCGCGTCACCGTGTGGGCCAGCTCCCGGGACAGATGTAATCTGTTCCTTTGTCATTATTAGGAGTATAACATTAAGAAACAGTTACACAGCAGCTGGCTTATCCATTTTTAATGATTGTGATCCACCTGCATTCCTGGTTTGTCATCGCCAAACAGCAGAACCTTTAGTGATATGTTGTATAGTCTCCTGATGTCTTCGCCTCATCCTCCTTGCAATAATGTACTCCATCTTTTCAGATCACGTTAAAAATAAAGACTAAAACAGAGGATTATGGGAAATCACAGGTAAATCCTGAGTGACATACATTTAGTTTCTCTTTTTTCTTCGTCTTTTTTCTCCCTCTTTTCTTTGAATTAAATTAAATGAGAGAAGCCAGATATATACTCTGTATCAGATGTTAAGGCTGTTTATTGTTGACTTGTAAGATGTGCATCAAACTTCCAGATGCCGTCAGGTTAAGTTTCCATTATGGCAAACGGCTTTAATCTGACATCAGATGTGACATGTTACGCACCCGTCTAGGGGTAAGGCACGCAACAAATTTACAGGGTAAAAGGGAAAAATCACTCTCCAAAAATACAAACAAGGCAATTATCAAAATTTCACAATTTATTTACAACACCAAAATTCAAGCCAAAGGCAGAAATGTATTTACAACAAACAAACTAAAAAGCCGAGATATACATGAAGAAAACGGGTACAAAAACAAAAGGCAGCAAAGGCTGGCTCGCAAAGCAAGGATTTACCCAAAAACTTATAACACACTATCTAATACAATACCACTACCAAAAAACTAGTAAATCACACAGATCACGAAATTCACAATAAAGTTTGGAGGCCGACAGGGATTCAAAAACTGCTGTCAGAAAGAACGCCATCGTCCAGCTGCTCTCTGTGGCTTTTTGAATGGAGAGCCATTGCTCCGTGGCCAATGGGTGGGCTGCTACTCCGTCAGTGGATTCGGCTCCCTCCGCCAATCACGCCAGGGCACCTAAGCGCTGCTGCACCAAAGACCCACCTGAAAGCACGAGCACTCACTCCCACAGGCGCGCACACACACACACAAACCATACTCACAGGAAGAGCAGCTCCACAAATAACAAAATTATTTCAAGACACGGCCAGGGCCGTAACACCCCCATTCCTAAAGAACAAACATATATATATATATATTTAATTGTTTGTTACAATACAAAAATTCAAATTGCTCTTGATAGAGCATCAGCAAGTATGTTATTAACACCTTTCTTGTGTTTAATTTCTAAGTCGTAGTCCTGCACCAGCAGGGACCACATCATCAACCTTTGGTTGGCATTTTTCATCTGCGCTAGAAAAACAAGGGGGTTGTGGTCTGTGTAGACCACAATTGGCAGAGAGCTGGAGCCGACATTCGGGGTGGGCGATACTGGGAATTTTGGTATCGATCCAATACCGAGTAAGTACAGGGCTAGTATCGCTGATACCAATACCGATACCGATACTTCTTACATAAAATGTAATGATCATTGAATAACTTTGTAATTTTGCCTTGAGTTGGTTGATTATGATTATGGTAAAACACAGCACAAAGATTTTAGGCAATAAAAATGCTTTTTATTAATGAACCACAACAATACAACAAAATTTTAACTGTATAAAAGTAATAAATTATTCCACGTTGAAGAAAAAAAAAATCGTGCAAAATAAAAAAAGCAGCAATGTAAAAAAAATATAAATATGTCACAATGTCAACATCACAACAAAAAAAAACTTCCATTGCACAAATAAAGTGTATACTACAGTTAACCTTAACCTTTGGCTTTCTGCTCACAAAGCCCTCTCTTGAGTTGCCCTTTTGGCTCTGTTTCCATATTGACAACAGATTTATAGGTTTTTGTTCAGGAACAGTAACATGTGACATAGAGGGAGAGAGGTGCGCCATTTAGAAGTGGAGGTCGGAGCGGAGGAAAGTAAAGTAAAGACGACATAAAAGAGAGACTGCAGTATCGATCTCATCATGCTAGTAACGATCCGATACCAATACTCAGCTTGGTATCGATACTATCGATTTTAAGATCGATACGCCCACCCCTAGCCGACATACACCTCAAAGTGTTGGAGAGCAAGAAGCAGAGAGAGGGCTTCTTCCTCAATGGTGCTGTACCTGGTCTGGTGCTGGTTAAACTTTTTAGAAAAGTAACTAATTGGATGGTCTACGCCACGCTCATCCTCCTGCAGCAGGACCGCCCCCGCACCTCTAGCGCTGGCGTCGACCTCCAGCTTAAAGGGGCGCGTGAAATCAGGAGCGGCCAGAACAGGTGTGCTGCACAGGAGTGCTTTGGCAGCTTCAAAGGCCTGCTGACACTCAGGGGACCAAACAAAAGGTTTAGCAGCACTGATCAAATTAGTCAGAGGTACCACCACATCAGCAAAATTCTTACAAAAGCCTCGATAGTGTCCTGCCATCCCCAGGAAACGACGCAGCTCACGTCGAGATAGGGGAGCAGGATAGTCGAGGATCGCCTGGACTTTGGCTGCGACAGGACGCACCTGACCTTGGCCCACCTCCTTGCCTAAATAGGTCACAGTGGCCCTGCCGAACTCACATTTGGCCAAATTCAAGGTGAGCGAAGCATTTTGGAGTCTCTCAAAAATGACTCTGAGCGTGTCCAGATGCTCAGACCAGCTGCCTGAATAAGCCACAATGTCATCGAGGTACACCTCACAATTTTTAACACCGGACAGAACTTTGTGCATTAGCCTCTGAAATGTGGCAGGAGCTGTTCGGAGGCCGAAAGGCATAACGGTGCACTGGCAGAAACCCTCGGGGGTAACAAAAGCAGAAATTTCCGAAGCACGAGGGGTAAGAGGTACTTGCCAGTAGCCCTTTAACAAGTCGAGTTTGGTTACAAATTTCGCCGTGCCAACACGGTCTACACAGTCCTCCATACGTGGCAGAGGATACGAGTCAGGCTTCGAAACGTTATTAACTTTTCTGAAATCGATGCAAAACCAAGGAGTCTTGTCAGCTTTTGGCACCAGAAGACATGGAGAGCTCCACGCACTAGAGCTAGGAACAGCTAAACCGTTTTCCAGCAGTTAAGCGACCTCCTGCTGGAAAAGAGCGCGTTTAGTGGGGACAATTGATATAGATACAAATGTATATGCTGGTTCAGACCGTTACATTAAAGGAAAAGTTCGGTTCCTGCAGCTTTTACATTGTTTATAGAATGAAGTAGAACAATATACTCACCCTGAAGGCTTTCCTGATGCAAACAGTGCCTCGGGAGATATTTAGATCCAAAATCGAGCAGCGGACATCCGTACAAACGTAGCACAATAGGGCATGCATAGCGCCGCTCCTAAAACTGCATTAATCTTCCAAAAACTCATTATTTCACCAATATTCCATCATGGTCCAGTCCCGCTACTCCTCCAAGACAGTCTGTGTCGCTCCAGACATATCTTTGAACCTCTGCTGACCTCTGAGCTGACGAAGAAGACCGGTTGCCTCTGCGCATGCGCAGTACTCTCTGGAGCGCTGCCTCCGCGACCTCATTTCTATCAGCTCCTTATCTGTAAACTGTGGCTCGAAACTGTAAGGACACCCATCATATTCAAAGTTCTCCTCCACAACATCTTCATCCGATAGATATTCATCCATTTTGCACAAAACTGGAGGAAGAAAGTCGTTGTTTAGCCGGCGGTCGCCCCTGGAACAATAAGCCGTACTGCGCATGTGCGGAGGCACCCGGTCTTCTTCGTCAGCTCAGAGGTCAGCAGAGGCTCAAAGATATGTCTGGAGCGACACAGACTGTCTTGGGGGAGTAGCGCGACTGGACCATGATGGAATATTGGTGAAATAATGAGTTTTTGGACGATTAATGCAGTTTTAGGAGCGGCGCTATGCATGCCCTATTGTGCTACGTTTGTACGGATGTCCGCTGCTCGATTTTGGATCTAAATATCTCCCGAGGCACTGTTTGCATCAGGAAAGCCTTCAGGGTGAGTATATTGTTCTACTTCATTCTATAAACAATGTAAAAGCTGCAGGAACCGAACTTTTCCTTTAAATAGTGATTGCTGTGATTTTTTATTGCATTAAAATGTGCCTGACACTCTGGAAACCTGCCTCTGAGGCTTTGTTGACATGTGCGCACATGTGCACCTGTCACCAAATTACAGCTGCGGAGGGTGCGCTTTGCTAGCGCCGAAAATAGACCAGGTTGGAGCTGGCGAGCTTTCAGCGAACTTTCTGCACTGTTTTGACACGAAATTGTCACTGCACCAACATGAATCTGCCGACACCTCCCCCTGATGCGCCGTCACAGCCATCTCTGCGCAGACAGTCTACCAAATTGTCAAAGTGGCAGCGCACGGTGGTGCGCCGGACAAAATTAACACTGCGCGGGATGCGCCAGGCTTGCGCCCCCTGCGCTGCGCCACGAAATTAGCCCCAACTGTAAAGAAGTGATTGGCCCCGTCAGAATATGCTGAGTTGGGCACTCCAACACGTGACCTTCGATCCCTCAGGCGGTACTGCATCAAAAACTGGCATCACTGTGTGAAGGATATCACCACATGGGCTCAGGAACACTTCAGAAAACCACTGTCAGTAACTACAGTTCGTCACTACATCTGTGAGTGCAAGTTAAAACTCTACTATGCAAAGCGAAAGCCATTTATCAACAACACCCAGAAACGCCGCCGGCTTTGCTGGGCCCGAGCTCATCTAAGATGGACTGATGCAAAGTGGAAAAGTGTTCTGTGGTCTGACGAGTCCACATTTCAAATTGTTTTTGGAAACTGTGGTTGTCCTGTACTCCGGACCAAAGAAGAAAAGAACCAGCCCGACTGTTATAGGCGCAAAGTTCAGAAGTCAGTATCTGTGATGGTATGGGGGTGTATTAGTGCCCAAGGCATGGGTAACTAACACATCTGTGAAGGCACCATTAATGCTGAAAGGTACATACAGGTTTTGGAGCAACATATGTTGCCATCCAAGCAATGTCTTTTTCATGGACGCCACTGCTTATTTCAGCAAGACAATGCCAAGCCACATTCTGCATGTGTTACAACAGCGTGGCTTCGTAGTAAAAGAGTGCGGGTACTAGACTGGCCTGCCTGTAGTCCAGACCTGTCCCCCATTGAAAATGTGTGGCGCATTTTGAAGCGTAAAATACAACAACGGAGACCCTGGACTGTTGAACAACTGAACCTGTACATCAAGCAAGAATGGGAAAGAATTCCACCGAAAAAGCTTCAAAAATTGGTCTCTTCAGTTCCCAAACCTTTGTTCAAAGGAAAGGTGATGTAACACAGTGGTAAAAATGCCCCTGTGCCAACTTTTTTGCAATGTGTTGCTGCCATTAAATTCTAAGTTGATGATTATTTGCAAAAGAAAATAAACTTTCTCAGTTCGAACATTAAATATCTTGTCTTTGCAGTGTATTCAATTGAATATAAGTTGAAAAGAATTTGCAAATCAATGTATTCTGTTTGATTTACGATTTACACAGCGTGCCAACTTCACTGGCTTTGGGTTTTGTAGATAGGTCATCCTCTTTTCCTTTGCAGAGGGGGATGCGGCAGGGGTGCCCCCTCTTGCCACTCTTCTTTGCATTGGTCATCGAACTGCTGGCAATTAGTGTGAGGGAGCGTGTTCTTATTAAACCTATAATACTAGGTGGAGTAGATCATAAGATTTCTTTATTGCAGATGACGTGGCCCTTTTTGTCTGTGACCCTGAACAATCAATAAAACACTTACTTCAGCTTGTTAACTATCTGGTTATACTATTAACTGGCAAAAAAGTGATCCCTGTTTTCATCCCAAGTTCTTTTTTAAGCTACTTGACTGCATTTTCAAGCCATGCTTTTTGGGGGATACAAAGCACACAGGATCTCTGAAAAACATCTTCAAAAACCAAGAGACTATGAGCGGCCTGGGTCTGCCGTGTTTTTTTACACAATTACTGGGCTTATTATTATTATTATTAATCCTTATTAGTATTATCATCACACCATTAAGGTTATGTTTTTTTTTCCTTTCTCTCAAAGGGACATTGGGGTAGCATCAAGTGTTACTTATTTACCCTGGAGTTTGGTTGCTGTCTTGGGTGTCTGAGCTACAGCTGTGGTCTTCTGTATAAGTCAAAGTTCAGTGGTGTCTAGCATACAAGGTGACTTCATTTGGGATACTGGGATACAGGATAGGGAGTTTGTGCTGCAAACTGTTTTTTTAGTGCACTTTATTCTGAGTTTTATTGGCTGTTTTTCTAAACTGTAATAAATGTTTTGCTATTCAGTATGTTCTACTTATTTTTTTTGTATTAAAGAAACAATGTCAGGTTCACTGAAACTGATCACAGGTTCACTGAAACTGATCACATGGAATGTCCAAGGAATAGATAATGTTGTCAAGAGGAAAAAAATTGTAACTTATCTCAAAAAACTAAAAGCGATATAGCATTGCTTCAAGAAACAAAATTGTCTGACATAGAGCACTTAAAGCTGAAGACAGATTGGGTTGATCACGAGTATTTTTCTTCTTATAGTCAAAATAAGAGGGGTATAGCAATTCTCATTAACAGAAACCTACCCTTTATTCTGGAGCATGAGGAAAATGATTCAGAAGGTAGATTTATTTTGACCACAGGGTCAATTTTAAAACAACATATAACCATTTTAAATATCTATGCCCCCAATTCAGACTCGCCTAACTTTATTTCTAAACTTATTTAAATGTTCAATAATCACTGTAAGGTTCTAGGCTTCCTTGCAGGTGACTTTAATTGCATAATAAATCCTTCTTTGGACAGATCTTCCCCTACAGCAGTTTCAAATCCCAGGTCAACCTCTGTCCTTAATAATTTGAGTACAGACTCAGTTTTGATAGATGTTTGGTGCCAAATAAACCCTAAAGTCAGAGAGTATACATTTAACTCTCATCTTTACAACTCATATTCAAGACTTGATTACTTTCTCATTCCAAAACAGTTCTTACATGCAGTCCTTGCTTGCCATATAGATTCTATTATACTATCTGATCATGCCCCGGTTCATTTGCAGATTAACCCAGAGTTCAGTATAACTAGAACTCCATCACAGAGATTCAATACCTCATTGTTAAAAAGTGATCCCTGCATTGTTTTTATACAGAAAAACTTTTGGCTTGGTAACAAAGATTCTCAAGAGTCCCCTGCTATGATTTCGGAAACAGCTATAGTCACTTTACATACGCCTCTTATTAAAAGAAAATTCAGGAGGGTAATAGGAAAACTTCAGAAAAAGAAGTGTATAATTTAGAGCAACTACATAATCATCCACGTCTGCAAATCTTAAAATGCTGTTGGCTGCAAAGATGAAACTTTATTTGGACTATACCCACTATATCTAAAATTATTACTGTACAGAAAAAAAAAATACTATGAATTTGGAAAGCAAGCAAGCCGCTTACTTGCCCAAACAATTAAAAACTCAATGTGCTGATCGTCAGATCACCAGATAAAGGCTCCTTGTGGCTCTGTTACATGTGACCCTGTAAAATAAAACTCTATATTTAAAGACTTTTACAAATCTGAATCAGTATTATCTGAGCTATAAAAGCTCAGATAATACTGATTCAGATATTTCCTCATACCTAAATAGCTTGTCTCTTCCTACAGCCACGGAAGAGGATTGTTCTTTTTTAAATAGAGATGGGAATTCCGGCTCTTTTCAATCAATCAATCAATCTTTATTTGTATAGCGCCAATTCATAACAAGTGTTATCTCAAGACACTTTACAATAGAGCAAGAACTCTTCATTTAGTGGATACACATATGTGCATAGATACATATATACATATAAAGATACACATATACATATATGTACAAATATATACATCCAACACCCAACATGAATCCATATAGCCAATCATGAATCCCTTCATCATGGCGGCAAGAAAAAACCTTCTGTTCTGTTGGTGCTGTACTGTGGATCCCAGTCTCATGATGAACAGCAAATCCACACGATGCTGTGTTGGGTGTGTGGGCAAAGGAAGGGAGGTAAGAGGAGACAAGTGAATTAGAATAAGAACTAAAGTTAGGGACAAGTTCATGAACACAGACCTGTCCTCTGATTTATTAGAGGTTAGTCTCTTGAGATGCTACATCTCATTTTCAGAAGGGTCCTCATGTCTGAATAGTTGTGGTGATCTTTTTATAGTAGTATAACCAATGATATTCTTACTTAAAATAAGAATTTATGGAAGTGACGAACTCATGGATGCCCAGACCACAAGTGCATCTCGACCATATTTGTCTCCATTAAGTATAAATGTGTTAAAGGCCTCTTGAGATGTGACATCCAATTTTCAAGAGGGACCTCGTGCCTATCTGGTAATAAAAAATAGATACTGTAGATGTATTGATCATTGATAGGGTGATCATGCTAATATCTAGATGAACAGCTATAATGATAATGGGAATGGAATGTTCCTAATAAAATGGCTAACTATGTGTCATGTCTATAATTGTAGTCTTTGAGGCTTCGTGACTCCACAGCAGCAGGAAGTCTCCACCAAGGATCCCAGGCCACCTACAAGACAAGAGCCAGAAACGAGTACAGGAGCAAACAAAAGGGGCAAAAGCAGATGTGGAGAGGGAGAGAGAGAGAGACTGATAGAGCCCAATGTGCCAGATACCCCCCCGGAAGTCTAGGCCTATTGCATCTGAACTATGAGTCTAATTTATGAACTAATTTATAAACTATAAGCTGGTCCCTAAATGAAAGCTTTATTAGAGAACCGGCTCTTTCAGCTCGGCTCACTAAAAATGATTTGACTCATTTCTTGTACAGTATGTTTTTTTTGTTTTTTTTGCCAGATAGGGGGATAATATATTGACACTGTTTGTTATAATGTTCATGGTTAAATCATTGTGATAAAATCAATAAATATATGTTTAAAAAAATAATTTTTCAGGTATCTTCAAATCCATTATTTCACATAACAATGTCCCTATGTATATTTTGTTTGTCTTCTTTTGCATTTATTTTTACTTTGTTTTATAAATTTCTTGTTCATATTGTAAAAACACAATACAAAACAACTCAATTAAAAAAATTTAATAAAATGTCTTATGCTCCATAACACCTTGATACATTTTGAAGGTATGTGTCCAAGAGCTTCCATATTCTCCAGAATTGATACATGATCCAATCTGGCTGAACCATGCATTTATGCATCTCTTACAGATACAGCCTTTAGAGAGTGGAGTTGTATGTGTATTGTTTGTCTAAAAGACCTTTATATTGAACACTTGGGCTCTTTTGACCAACTCCAGTCCAAATTCTGTCTTTTAAAATCTCAGTTCTTTAGATATTTACAATTGAGACACTATGTCCGACAGACCTTTAAGTCATATGAACTACCACCTGAAAATAATGCATTGTTTAAATGCCCTTTGGGCCGTCCTGAAGCAAAACACCTGATCTCAGAGTTAATTCATTATTTCTTAAGTAATCTAGATTCGTCTTCTACTGGGATATAACAAACTTGGGAAGAGGAGCTTGGTATTAAGATTGCGAATGAAACATGGGATGATGTATTAACTAACATTAAGGGCCCTAATTTTGTGGTGCAGCGCAGGGTGACACATGGGGCACAGAGCCTGTTAATTTTGTCCTGCACATTGCCGTGCACAGCCAATTTGATCATTTGGGAGACCGTCTGCATCGACATGGGTGTGACGCCACAGAAATCGGTCGGGGGGGTTCCGACAGATTTAGGTTGGCAGACTGACAATTTCATGCCAAAAAACTGCGCGGAAGGTGCGCTGAAAGCTCGCCTGCTCCTACTGGTCTATTGTCGGCGCAGGCAAAGCGCATCCTCCGCAGCTGTAATTTGGTGACAGGCGCACATGTGCGCACACATCACCAAACCCTCAGAGGCAGGTATCCAGAGTGTCAGGCACATTTTAATGCAATAAACAATCACAGCAACTACTATTTAATGTAACCATCCGAACCAGCATGCACATTGTTTCTATATTAATTGTCCCGTAACATCAGATGTTGGATTAAAGCTGTTTGTCTGCGCCTCGCCCACAGCGCATTCAAAGGCAGGGAGAGGTGTTCATTTAATTGGTGAAGACAACACTCAGCGGTGTAAACCCACTTTTCGCCTTTTCTCCTCCCTCTCTGGCACTTGAACAATTAATGAACCACAACAATAGAACAAAATTTTAACTTTATAAAAGTAATAAATTATTCCACATTTAAGGGAAAAAAACACAAGTGCAAAATAACAAAAAAAGCAGCAATGTAAAAAAAATATGTAAATATAACAATGTCAACATCACAACAAAAAATACCTTCCATTGCACAAATAAAGTGTAAACTACAGTTAACCTTAACCTTTGGCTTTCTGCTCACAAAGCCCTCTCTTGGGTTGCCCTTTTGGCTCTGTTTCTATATTGACAACAGATTTATAGTTTTTTGTTCAGGAACAGTAACATGTTGACAGGTGCGCCGTTTAGTAGCAGCGGTCGGAGCTGAGGAAAGTTAAGTAAAGACGACATAACAGAAACCGCAGTATCGATCTCATCACACTAGTATCGATCTGATACCAATACTCAGCTTGGTATTGATACTATCGATATTAAGATTGATACGCCCACCCCTAACCTGCACCTAGTCTGTGAAATTAGAGCCCTAAGTCTTGCTTAATTGGTGCTAGACTTCAACTGATCCACAGTAATATAAAGTGGTGCATAAATTACACTACTCTAAGACTAGATTAAACAAAATTTTTCCAAATGTTTATCCAATATGTAATAGGTGTAATACTTCAGAAGGTACTCTTACACATCTCTTTTCAACTTGTCCGAAATTGCATGACTTCTGGTCACTCATCTTTCTCTCATCTTCATCTTTCCACTGTCTTTAAGGTCATTGTAACTCCTGATCCTGAAAGTGCTCTGTTTGGTCACTCAAATGCTTTAGAAAACTTGGATTTTAACACACAAATTGCTGTGATTCAAGGCATGTTGTTCGCCAAGAAATATATCCTGAAATTATGGAAGTCTGATTTAGCTCCAAAGTTTGAGACCTGGTTGAGGGAACTTATAAGCATCCTACATGTGGAAAGACTGAGATATGAACTTTCTGGTAACCTTCCTAAGTTATCTAGGATATGGAGTCCAGTGCTAGAGCATATAAAGGACCAGTAATACTCTTGTTCCCTATCTACCTTGCTTATGGACTTCTTTGGTAAGATAGGCAGATGGACAGTGCAGCAGATGACATCGTTCTGACCTATGACTTTTGCCCCCCTTCTTAATAATATATTTTTTCTTGATACGCTAATGTCATTGTGGATTTTTATTTTTTTATTTTGTCATATTTTATTTTACTGTTGTTTATGTGTCTTGTTTTTTGTACTTTAATTTGAAAACACTTAAAATAAATATATTAGAAGGGTGATATCAGACAGTTAACTCATTAATGAAAGTACATAGTAACGCTGACACATTATCATCATAATTATGTGGATTATCACATGGTTTTATATGCCAATATTGATAAATGAATATTATGCTATTGGACATCATAAGGACAAACCAATTCACATAATGATTACATTGTTATTAAGGCTTTGTATTCATCACAGCATATCTTAGATATTTATGGTGTGTTCCAGTTGTAGTCGGAAGTCAGAATTTCCGAGTTCCAAGTAGGAAACTGCAACTGGAACGCCCCCTGAGGTCGGAATTTCCAACTTGGAACTTTGGTGGTACCTCGCCATCCCCGAGTTGACAATTGAAGATGGCTGCCCTTGGTGCAAACAGTTATTAAGCTCCTCTAATAATCCATTTTTTAGCACTTCTGACAAGTGTGTGTCTCAGTCATATACATAGTATTGTTCAACATTTTACAAAAATGCTGCCATAGTGATGATCACATTCTGAGAGAGTAGAGTACCTTGGATGTATACCTCACAATTGATGCCAACCTCTACCATCCATCTCACTATCCCTCCAGGCCCCGACTGCATGAGGCTCTGGGCATTTTCCTACACTTGCCTACTATTAGAACCTCTTATTTTGTTGAACTTCTTAAAGAGGACTCAACTAAAAGCTCAGTTTTATTCTAAACAGATAGTAAGAGTGTGGTAAGCCTAAGAGAATCTAGTGATCATGTTGGTCTTGTGCAGAATGCTTAAAGAGGACATATCATGCTGATGCATGATTTAATACTTACATATAATATAATAAATTTGAAAACAAGACCTTACACCCCCTTAATTTTCAAAAAATTAGATATTGTATTTTTTCTGATATCCTAGAACGAGATTTGATGCCTCTGAAAATAGGTCATTGCGAGATGTCCGCGAGATTTCAAACGTCATGACATCACGAGGTACCTTTCTTTTTATCGGAGTAATCTGATAAAAAACGTCCTCCTCTGTGATGTCCATTAGCCCCAAACCCTCACCGAGGAACACATCCAGCAGCAGGGGTATAAAGCTCCCTCGCTAACTCTCCCTCATTACCAGCTTTGGCCTGTAGGGGGACTCAATACGCAGTTGCTGCTTTGAGCCTGCCGGAAAATACAGCAGAAGAAGGACAGGCTAGCTCAGCCCCTGATAGAACTGACCAATCAGAGCACAAAGGGCTGTGACATTGCGAGGTAACTTTAGGTCATCCTTGAGACAAAGCGTTTCAACAAGAGCTTGATAATGGCCTAAAATGAGGATATTGAGAACGCTATTGTGGGGCAATGAAGGAACTAAATGACTTGTACTGAGGGCAGAAATGCTTTACAGGCATCCTAGTCTGGCATAGTGAAAAGGAGAAACAAGCATGATATGTCCTCTTTAAATACTAATTACAACAGGTATTAAATCCATGTTGGAGGGATAAATTGAAAAAAAAAATCCCTCATAAGTTTTGGATATCAATGTACAAGTACTAAGGACGCAGGATATCATTGACAGTAGAAGCTTTTCATACTGATTATTGGTATCTGCAAATACACAAAGTTCTTCTGATATTTACAAATAATTTATCCTGAATCAGCTGAACTGTCAGCAGAACATATATATAAATGCACCAGAATATTTAACCTTATTATCACATTTTTTAGTTAATAATGTCCTTTACAAAAGAATGAAATGTTTTACTTCTGTAACATCTGTTTCTAACGGATTTGGTCAAATTCAGTGGAGTGAGGACTATACTCTTGGCAAAAATATATCAGACATGGCATGGTTCATTAGTATTGGTATATTAGATTCAGCATTGTGCAAAAAACACACAGCACTGTTTTTTTCTCTTTTTTGAAGATGACAAGTACATTATAATGCACTGCATTTCTGTCAACTTCTGTCAAAAGTTTGAATCGCAAATGTGTGAAGAAGAAGGATACCTCTTTGTACCTGGCAAAATGCAGGTCCTATCACTGGTTTAACCTGGAATAAGTATCTCACAAAAGCAAGTACACCCCTCACAAATCTGCAAATATTTTATTATATCTCTTCATGGGACAACAATGACGAAATGATGCTTCGATACAATGTACAGTACAGCTGTATGCAGGGGCGGACTGGTCATCTGGACATTCTGGAGAATACCAGAACGGCCGGTACCGCCGGTCGGCCAGCGGCCGGTGCTGCCGGCCCACCGGCGGCAGTGGCCGTTCAGCAGCTGGCCGGCCGCTGCGCCCCCGTCATGTTTTTACTCTCTCTTGCTTTACAATATAGGCCTACGGCTGTTCCAGGGGTGGCAGCAATGCGCTGGCTGGCGCGCACTGAGCTGCAAGCTGACTCGCTACTATATGTGTTGTGTGCAGGTGGAGATGGGAGAAATACACTAGAGCATCGGTCGGCAACTAACGGCCGCGGGCCAAAATTGACCCGTCTCCAATATTATCTGGCCCGCCAGATGAAATTGAAAAAACTGATATAAAAGGGGCAGAGGCGTGCTGGCCATCGGCGAACCGGGAAAGCGCAAAAACGGTCGGCACACCACACGGCCAGTGGCCACAGCGCGCACCACTGGAAATATCAGTCAGCAGCCACCCCCAGCCAGACAAACACAAGCCACCGCGATCACGAACATCACGGCCGCGCCGCTGACAAAATTAGACAGCCGGCGGCCGCAGCGCGATGACTTGGGTTCGTCCGTCTGGAAGTGCAGGTGTGTGCCTCCTAAAATCAATCATTATGCTCCCCTACCCCTCTGACCCTCCGCTGCAAGCGCGTTCTGCAGCACTTGGCTGCGCGCTGCTCAACGGCGCGCTCCGCAACTGCACGCTCCTCAGCTGCTGCATGCGCGCTACTCGGCTGCACGCTCACCTGCAGCGCAGGTGAATGGAGTTTGTGAAATCAGCGGCGTGTGCCGAGTTCTAGAGACAATAGATGCCGAGTATTAGTCATTTGGCTTGTGAGGAGCGAAGTAGAGGACGCAAAAGTTTAGAAGCGTATGGAAAGAGGATGTTTCAAACCGAAAGGGGCAAGAAGCCATCCCTCTGGTTCTCTGCTGAAAAGGGATTGTGAAAGGGGCTGTGTTGGATTTCTGACATTGGGTTTTTTTGATCTCAATGTGTATTTTTTAGAAGATTAAAGTTTGGTTTCTTCTGAGTTAATCAAATTTAAAAAAGTATTGATTTAAAATATCGAATTTTGCTTTATTTAAATGCAATTCAAAATATTCAATGTACAAAAATAGTTTATGTTAAATAGAAGTATTAAAACCTACATTAAATCTGGTTTAATAACTTTATGTCATGGTACTTAAAAAAATATTTCATGTTAGTTAAAAAATTGTTTATTGTTAAAAGCTTCAAATAAAGTTGATGTTTTAAGTTTATAATCAGTGTAAAATCCTGGCTTAAATAAAAAGTAAATGTTTTTTCAAACAAATGGTTCAAAAATGAACAATATTTAGTAATTTGTAAGCAAATGTTTAATTAAATGTTCTTCTGCTTGTTTAAAAAATTGCTGAAATATTTAACATTGATTTTTTTGTGAACGTAGGTTTTTCTCCTGCTTGATTCCTGATGAAAAATAAAAAACGGATTGAGCAAAATCCTGAAGTCTGGTTCAGTCCTTCCTTTATCAAGTGTTGGAAGCCATGTCCCAGTAAAAACACTTGACAATCATAGCCCAATCCTGAAAATCTTTTAAAAAAAATCTTTATTACAATTATTAGCTGGGCTCAAAGAAGTACTTATTTTCAAAATGGAATTACTCACATTTTTATTTAATGTGTGGGGGAAAAATATAGTTGGCTATGACACCAGACTGTTTTTTAAGTCATCATAAATGTGTTATGATGACTTAAAAGACAGTCTGGGTAACAGTAACAGTCTGGGTAACAGTCCTCATAACAATTCACTGATTAAAGACAGCGGCTTTATCATCACCAAGTTACTATTATAAGCGGTTTTATGACGCAGCCACAGTGGAGCTAAAGCAGTAATGACACACTAATAGTCTGAGAAATAAAGTTACTTTATTTAAAACAAACACTTCCTTAAATTAGACTACATTTTGTATTCACACTATATACAAGTAGCCTATAGATAAGGGGAAAACTTTTTTTTTTTGGAAAAAAAAAAAAAGAGAGAGAGAGAGAGAGAGAAAACATGTTTCTGATTGATGTGATGTTTTGGCCCACCATTCAGCTGCTCAAAAAATTTTTGGCCCCAGGCCAAACTTACTTGCTGAGTTTTGTGTAGCCTAAGTGGTTCCCAACCTTTGTTGTCTTGTGTACCCCCTGAACCTTTTTGTCATATCATAAGTTACCCTTCACTCATACATGTTCATGATTCTTCTAAAGCAGAACGTAACACAACTGATTAATAAATGAAAATTTTATTTTATCTCCCTAATTTGAACATTTAGTTCACATAAATTTTCTTCTTTTAACTCAAATTTAGAATAATAATATATAAAAATTTGACTTGAAAATGAATATGTAATCTAAATAGATAGAGACAAAATCTGAATAATCAACCTGCCTTTGTTGTATATAGCTGTTTTAATGTTTACTATAAAACACTGGTGCTCCTTTGAATAAGACCCCTTTAAACAGGCGTTTAAACTTTACAAATCAGAAACAAAACACTCAAAATAGTTTCTCTGTGGGCTTCTCCCAACCCTCTCCTGAATCCAGAGCAACTGGATGTTTCGGCTGCAGGTGAGCAGCTGGTTTCATTTTAGCTCGGCTCTGGTTATTGTTTCCTCGGGAAAATTAGTTGTCGCACACACATACAATTCTATTGACAGGCTTAACTCAGTACTTTCAAGTTGAAAATACATCATGTAACCCTGCAATGTTTCGTACCCCTGGGGGTACACGTACCCCTGGTTGGGAATCATTGTTCTGTACTATGCTCTTAACACCACTTTTAATCAACTACAGTGATAATGCTTTAATTTTGAAGGTAAAATATCATTGGTTAAATATTTAAGTATTTTGAGACCTGTGTCGCTGGCTGATGATCTTTTGAGCACCCGTTGTTGTGGGCTGGGCCGAGTCAAAGTCCAGGGCTGTTTTTCAGTCCCAGTCCGCCACTGGCTGTATGTACAGCTTGTATAACAGTGTAAATTTACTGTCCCATCAAAATTACTCAGCACAAAACCATTAACTCTTGAGGCACCTTGGGAGCCAAATTGGAACATTTTTCTTTTTGATTATTTTTGTATCTCAATATCTTGGTCAGTTTAGATGCAAATTATATGACACTTTGCAAGGAGTTTTCATTTTTGTTTTTAAAATTCCATGGTCCCACTATTGCAGGTGGTATATAATAGGTGATATGCACCAAGCATGCACTCTTTGACTTTGTGTCCAACTTGGTTTCATTGGCTTCCATTATAACCACATGTTGTTGATATACTGCAATCCTGACATATTAAAATTATTTCCCATAAATACTTAAAAAATCTAAACCTCTACTTTCAAAATGAAGGGAAAAGGGTTTTAGGTCTAATGAACCCCCTAAACCTACCAGGGGGACATAAGTGCATCATATAAGGTTTCAATGAAGGTCTGAATCCCTTACCTGGCAAAATGCATGGCATTAAACAGGTGAAGACAACAAAAATGGACTTTGAGTGTTGGGATAATGTTTGTGAGTGTGGGTGCCTTTTACTCTACGAGTGTGTGTGTGTGTGTGTTTCAAGTTCAACTCATCAAAGGTTTCATTGCCTCTGTGTTTTCTTCTCATCAGTTGAGAGCTTCCTCTAAAGTACAGAAAAGAATATTAAAATCTTTATATCTGTGGATAGGTCAGAGGTTTTTGCAGTTAAAGTAAAATAAAATATTTAGTTAAACAGGGCTGCCAACTTTTCAAAGAAAACCTTGGGTTGAGATTTCGTGGACTCAACCAAATTTTAATGCATACACGAAAGGAAGACATTTGACACTCATTTTGTGTTGGTTTAGTTATGTTATTCAAAAGTAACAAAACTGTACAAGTGAAATCACTGGGGGTAAAAGGTAATCGCATGAGAGATGCAACAAGACACAACGCAGACCATGGCAGTCATTGTGCTTATGATTTGTGTGCCTGGTTGTACTGGTTTGTGGCCTTTTTTGAGGCCTTGATGACATCCACAGAGGGCTCACATTTAAAGCAGGGCTCAAGGCCCGCCATCTTCACTGTCATTATTGATGATGGGGTTCCATCCAGGGCCAAGCTATTCCTGGTCTTGGTCTTGTTAAGTCCCACTATTGAAAAGAACCACTCTGCATCTGAATTAGAGTGGGGCAGCACCAGGACCAGCTTTGCAATTTTTGCAAGCCTCAGGAACTTTGGTACTCCTGTCACCTGTGAGGAATGAACCAAGAACACAATGGAAATAAGTTCTCAAGCGGTATTGTTTTCGTTTTCTTCATGTATATATAGATATCTGATTATGTCTTAATAGTCAAAATTAAAAATGTAAATCTACATCTGTTTAAAGGAAAAAAAGAAGGAAAATATTAAAGGAAAACAATAATGCTTGACAGATGGTTTCCATTGAGATCTTGGTTTGCAGGAATAATTCTTACCTTGTGTTTTTGAGTTGCCATTTCAGCCCAGAAGTTCTCCATCTCAATGTCCTCTGTGTCCTGCAGGGGTGGCATTGGCATAGTTTGGTAGTCCAGGAACTACTCGCTTAGTAGGTCATGCTCCTGTGGCCCACGGAAAGGGAGCAGGTGGAGGAACCTAATTTAAGAAAGCACGTTACAGGTTATTTGTTTTTTATACATGGTCATCTGCCTAAAGGAGTAGGCATTTTAAAAAGAAGCCAATAAGGGATGGCTCATGTGTTCACAGATGAAAGTCTAGTGAAAGTGTGTCTTAGTATTTAATTTCATTAGTGTTTAGGCGCCTTGGTATAGAATGTGTGAGTATTTAACAAACAGAAATTGCAGAAAAAATCCTAAACTTTTTACAAAGTAAAGGGCATCTTCTACAGCATATTCCAACCTCTGTTGAACCTCGACACACAGTGTGTTTAAGCAGTGACTCTTGTAGGGGCAGCTTTTTCAATGCGTAGTCCACACTGTTGATGAGAAATGCTAAAGCAGCTTCATAAAATGTCTCCATGTGCTTTGAAGAACAGCAGGTACACCTCTGTCATGAGGTCCGAGAACTTCTCTTTTAGTCTCCTGAACCTCACCTGACTCACTTATCTTAACATAAAAACAAAACAAGATTGGCAAATCACAAGTTTACACAACTTTGTAAGCAAATTTGTAGTTGTTGTTGATTAATGAAAATGAAACAAGGGACCATACTAGCAGATTTGAAGTAGCTGGCCAGAGGGTCATACAGCCTAAGAATCTGGGTCACACAGCGCTCAAGGCTTAACCAATGAACAGAGACATGCTGGAGGATCTCCATCTACTCTGCCTCGTGCAGCTCACAAAATTCTGTTAAAGATATCGGCTTAAATTTACATGTACTCAAACTACTGTATTTGTAAATTATCATTTGCAATGTCAAAATTGCATACCTGTCAAGTACCCCTTTTGTGCTGCCCTTAAACCAGTAGCCAACATCGACAACCAGGTCCTCCAGATTAAATCTGGACAGCTGTAAGACATGGATCAGACTGTAACCATTGAGTTACTGTTGTAATCACTACACAAATATGAAGTCACATTTGTACAGTTAGATTACAGATTAATTACAGCTAGTTACAGATTTCAATCTTTGTTTCCCTTTAACTTTAGCATTTAGCTAAAGTTAAAGGGAAACTTTACCCCAGGAGGGTGGCCAACTCCCTGGCCACCCTCCTGGATCATCATGCCCCTATTAAGACCCGGACAGTCACCTTCTCACTCTCAGCCCCCTGGTTCACCTGCGAACTCCGCAAATTAAAGGCAGCTGGCCGTGTGCTTGAGCGGCGTTTCAAGGCCACTGGACTCACTGTACACAAACTGGCCTTCAAAGAACATCAGAAGACTTATGCAAAAGCCCTCAAACTCGCACGCTCACATTTTTACTCCCATATTATCAATAACACCCCTGGCAACTCCAAGCAGTAAATCACCTTATTAAACCCCAACCATCCACCTACACAGAAGCTTCTGAGGAACAGTGCAATAACTTCATGTCATTTTTCAGTGCTAAAGTAGATTCCATCCGCTCCCAGTTCTCCAGCCCCTTGACCCCGCCAGCTGCTCCTGCCCCCCAGCCAGTAGTCTCTCAGCCTCTCCTCTGCTTCTCCACCATCACACAGCATGATGTGGAGAAAATCATCCAAAAGATGAAATCCTCCTCCTGTGCCCTGGACCCCCTCCCTACTGCTCTTATAAAACTTAACTTCCACGCCATAAGCCCTCTTATCACCAGCATCATAAACCTCTCAATCCAGTCCGGCCTTGTCCCCTCTGCACTAAAAACTGCCATCATCACACCTCTGCTTAAAAAACCCTCTTTAGACCCACATAACTATGCAAACTACAGACCCATCTCTAACCTCCCCTTCATATCAAAGGTTCTGGAAAAAGTGGTTGCTGCTCAGCTCCAAGACCATCTCCATTTAAACAGCATTGCTGAGAAGTTTCAGTCTGGGTTCCGGGCTGCCCACAGTATGGAGACAGCCCTCGTCAGGGTCACCAACGACCTTCTTATGGCAGCGGACGATGGCTCCCCCTCTCTGCTCATCCTATTGGACCTTACAGCTGCATTTGATACAGTTCACCATGGCATTCTCCTCACCCGCCTTCATTCCATTGGACTTCATAACTCAGCTTTAAACTGGTTTCATTCATACATCTCCAACAGAACCGAGTTTGTTTCCTTGGGAGGAAAAAAATCCCAGACCCACCCTGTCACCTGTGGTGTCCCCCAAGGATCCGTTCTCGGCCCCACCCTCTTCACCCTGTACATGCTGCCACTTGGACATGTCATCAGTAAGCATGGAATCTCCTTCCATTGCTATGCGGATGACACGCAATTGTACTTAAAAATAGACCCGCCCACCCGCAAGCCAGCCACCACCTGCAATCCAGTCACCACCGTCACCTCAGCATCCCCATCATCCACTCTGTCCACCTGCCTGGAGGAGATAAAGGCGTGGATGAGCTGCAATTTCCTTCAACTCAATAGCCTAAAAACCGAAGCCATTCTGATTGACACCCCCCACCAGATCAAAACATGCCCCATAACCAGCATCTCCTTCTCCGGTCAAAATCTTCCACTCTCATCCACAGTCACCAACCTGGGCGTGAAACTGGACCCACAACTCAACCTCGAAGCTCATATCAATCACCTTTGCAAGACGTCTTTTTTTCACCTAAGAAATATCTCCAAACTCCGCTCCACACTCACCCTGCCAGATGCTGAGAAGCTCGTCCACGCCTTTGTCTCCACCAGGCTGGATTACTGCAATGCGCTCCTCATCCCTAGCAAGAGCCTCCAAAGGCTACAACACATTCAAAACTGCGCTGCTAGGATCCTGATGAGGGTGCGGAAATACGAACACATCACCCCCATCCTCCGCTCACTTCATTGGCTCCCCATAACTTTCCGGACAGAATACAAAATCTCCCTCCTCACACACCAGTGCCTGTATGGCAATGCACCCCCCTACCTGAAAGAACTTATCAAACCAAAACCAGCCACCCGATCCCTCCGTTCCTCCAACAAGGACCTTCTCTTCATTCCAGACACTAAACTCCACACCATGGGTGACCGGGCTTTCTCTTTTACTGCCCCAAGCCTGTGGAATGCCCTCCCAGATAACTTGAGGGCACCACAACCCACGACCACCTTCAAAAAAGGACTCAAAACCTTCCTTTTTTCTAAAGCGTTTGCTTGAATTTTTTGTTTTGTTTTGGTTTTTACTGTTTTTATATGTTTTTAACACTAGAATTTTTTTCTACTGTTTTTTTTATGTTTTTAATGCTTTTATGGTCTGCTTTTATTCTCTGTATGCACTTTGAGATTCGCAAGAATGTAAAGCGCGTCACAAATAAAATGCATTATTATTATTATTATTATTATTAGAAATGGGCCTCTTGTTAATCAATAGTTAAGTGTTGCCCTCCGTTTGTTGGTGGTTTAGTGCTGTCCTTTTGCTGTTCATCCCTGCATCAGCTTTAGGTCCTCACTGCTGTCAGCATGGATAGCCTTGTGCTAACCAGCTCCTGACTTGTGTGTGTCTCATAGATATTCAATGAGCCATGTGCTGCGAAGTACGTCGGTAACTTTGGCACTGACCAGGAGGGAGTATGCTACCTGATAGTTATACAAAGAGAGTTGGTCGTATCAAATACAGGATTGGTCTATACTAATAAAACATTTAAATCTTAAAATAAAGCTCATAAAACACTCATCCAAAAAGGAGTCAGCAAATGTTACGGTCCAAAATATTCAAAATTACATACCTGTAACAAGGGGAAAATCGACAGTTGGCGTTCGAACATCTCTCTTGCCACGCAGTCGTAGTGACGTATCTGTCGCGGACCTATCTGCTCTTTCTAGAGCCAGCTTTTTGATGTGAATGTTGGGAGCTGGCTCCTGATTGGAAACTGCTTTCTTAATTTCCTCTCTCTTTATCTTCAAATACAAATGATTGGTCTATATTTAAGCGTCGGTGGCACAGTGGGATAGTGCGCCTGGTCAGTGATTGGGAGGTTGCAGGTTCAAGCCCAGCTCTGACACTTTGCTGCTTCAGTGGCGTGTAAATGGACATGAAAGGGAATGTGTTCAAGATACTGATGGATAACTAGAAACTCTGACCCATCAGTGAGTGAATAGGTAAGTGTGGCCAGTGGTGTAAAGCAGCTTTGAGTTGTCAAAAGACTAGAAAAGTGCTATAACAGCTCAAGTCCGTTTACCATTTACCATATGTGTGGTGTCATCTCCCTCTGCTGTCATGTCGCCTGAGCAGGAAGGGGAAGGGTTACACACACAGTACACGAACAGGACGGAGGGAGATAACAGAGATCAGTGTGACATATTGGAGGTGTGGCGTGAGAGCGTGTGAAATCGATCAAATGTGTGAGTCTCATGGCCAGTGTGTGAGAGTTGGCAGCCCTCAGTTAAAACATTTTTATGACTCTTTTATGAGAGGAACTGTTTTGGCACCCAAGGGACTTTCATGTCCTCACATGGACTCACCACCTGTGAGAGGGGCCGTAGTGGTCGGGTGCCTTGTGAGCTGGGCGGCAGCAGCAGGCAGGGACCTTGGCAGTCTGGTCCCCGGCTGCAGAATCTACCTCTAGGGATGTGGAACTATCGGGGAAGGAGCCCGAGCTGGTGGGCGAGGTTGAGCGGTTCAGACTAGATATAGTCGGACTCACCTCGACCCATAGCTTGGGCTCTGGAACCAGACCTCTTGAGAGGGGTTGGACTCTCTTCCACTCTTTAGTTGCTGATGGTGAGAGGCATCGGGCGGGGGTGGCAGTATTTGTCTCCCCTAAGCTCGAGGCCTGTACGTTGGGGTCTACCCCGGTGGATGAGAGGGTAGCCTCCCTCTGCCTTTGGGTGGGGGGATGGAACTTGACTGTTGTTTGTGCTTATGCACCAAACAGCAGTTCAGAGTATCCACCTTTTTGGATTCCCTGGAGTGGGTGCTGGAGAGTGCCCCCTCTGGGGACACCCTTGTTCTACTGGGGGACTTCAGCGCTCACATCGGCAATGACAGCGAGACCTGGAGGGACGTGATTGGGAGAAATAGCCCACCCGATCTTAATCCGAGCGGTGCACTGTTATGGGACTTCTGTGCTTGTCACAGATTGTTCATAGCAAACATGTTCAAGCGTAAGGGTGTCCATATGTGCACCTGGCACCAGGAAAGCCTAGGCCACAGTTCAGTGATTGACTTTGTAGTCATATCATCAGGCTTGCGGCAGTATGTTTTGGACACTCGGGTGAAGAGAGGGGCAGAGCTTTAAACTGATCACCACCTAGTGGTGAGTTGGCTTCAACGGTGGGGGAGGATGCCTGTCACACCTGGTAGACCCAAGCTTGTTGTGCGGGTCTGCTGGGAATGTCTGGCAGAGTCTCCCGTCAGAAAGAGTTTCAACTCCCATCTCTGGGTGAAGTTTGACCATGTGAGTGGGGAGGCAGGGGATATTGAGTCTGAGTGGGCCTTGCAGGCCTCTTTTGTTGAGGCGGCTGATTGGAGTCTTTGTTCAAGTGGTTTCCAATCTCCATTCATTTAAATGGGAGCAAAATAAAGGAATCCATTCATTTCATGGGTCTGAAACTGCAAAAGAATTTAATATAACCAAAAACACTGTGATACAGACCTGAAAAGTCATAGCCACATAGTTCTTTTTAATGAGAAACAGAAAATCAACAAGTGTTATTTTCACATAACTGTCTACTTTATTGACCTCAGATGTTATTTTTGTGAACTTTAACACTATATTATTTAATTCATCATGAGCAGAGCTTCCATTAAAACCTGATAGAGATTCTGTAACAATACTGAAAAAATACCCCCAAAATGGCAAAAACTCCACCCAAAAAACACCAAAATTGTTTTTTTAAAATGTTAAAATAAGGTCAAATCATTATGTAACCCAGAAATATGTATTTCTTAACATAAATAAGGTCTTAAACCATGTTTTGTCCATCATTGTAGGTCGAGTCTTTAAAAATATAATTTCCACGACAGCCATTTTATATTTTGGACTGAAAATTCCCTGCCATTAAAAAAAAATACTTCCCAGCTAATTTGTTTCTTAGCCATTCTAGATGACAAATCCATTGAGAAATGGACCTTCACCCACTGCGGTTGCGTTTCAGTTCAAAATGACCCTACTAAAGGGAATCCTAACTTCCCCAGTAGGTTCATTCTCTGTTGATGTCATATAAGGTAACATTTGTTGTTCGCACTACACTTTAATTTGGAGTCTACCATGTTTACTAAATACTTCCATGTGTACACAAACTTCATGTCCTTGCAGAAGAAGCAGGTTGCCGGTTCAAACCCTGTGATGGCTAGGTCCTTTTGTGTAGGTTCTCTCCTAGCACTCCAGCTATCTCACACAGACTAAAATTATGCTGTTAAGTACACTGGTGACTCTAAATTGCCCTTAATAACGGATGCATTTGTGAATGTTTGTTTGTCTCTCTATCAGTTCAGGGTGTACCCTTCCTCTTGCTCAGTGTCAGCTGGGATACGTTCCAGCTTCCTGCGATGCAGAAAGGGGTAAAGCAGTATAGATAATGAATGGATGGAAAATATTCCTTTTTGTTTGAACATTTCAGAGAAGTGGAAAAATGTAAGAATATATACCCTTTATGGATGACTTCTCTTTCTTTACCAGGGTCGGTGTCAGGGTTATTTAAAAGTCATAATAACAGAAAAAGATGCCTGTCTCTCTATGTGGCCCTAGGATCGACTGGAGACTGGTTCAGGGTGTACCTTGCCTCTCACCCAATGGCAGCTGGGATAGGCTCCACCCCCACCCCCCCACCCCCCATCATGAATTAACCAGGATTGTCCCATTAAGATCAGAAGATTCATTTTTCAAGAGGGAACACAAGGAAAAAACATACTAAATTAAACAGAACTAACTACAACCCTTTCAGTGCGTAAGTTTAAAAAAACTTTTATCAAGTTAGTATAGCAATCAAAAATTTAGTTTTTGGGGTGCTGGTCTGGTGGAGTGGTTAGCAACCAGGCAGTGGCGGAGCTAGACTTTTATCCTTGGGGTGGCCAGGGGGTGGCCAAGGCTATTTCAGGGGGTCCACAGACTATAACAATGAATTTGTTTCTCGACTAATCAATTGCAATCGGAGTGTCAAATGTTGAAATGTACATACTAAGCTCACAGGAGATGAGATTTATGTATATATAATTTGCAGTTTATTATAACAATGCAGAAAATGTAAAACATAACTTGGCATCAATTTTTCAATAATGCATTAATAAGAACTCATTTTTACAAAAATGGTGAAAATGCACCAACACATTCATAGTTACTCACACAATCTCTCCCCCCGCCCCCCTCTCTCTCTCACCAATATCTTAACAATGCAGAAAATGTAAAACATAACTTGGCATCAATTTTTCAATAATGCATTAATAAGAACTCATTTTTACAAAAATGGTGAAAATGCACCAACACATTCATAGTTACACAATATCTCTCTCTCCCTCCCTCTCCTTCTCTCTCCCTCTCTCTCACACTCACACACACACACACACACACACAGTGTGCAGGTTTTAACTATGACAAGGGGTACTGTCTGACTCCCAAACTATCCTTGGTCTAAGTAGAACATAGTGAAGAGCTTAGTCATGACCAGAGACACTATCTTTCTTATACAGGTTCAGAAAAGCATAATCCTTCGGTTATGGTGAGAAATCGCAAAATGTTTCACAAAGTCATCCATGTTGAGGGCACGTGCCCTTCTTGACTCGATACTGAGAGTTCCAAGGTGACTTAACCTGCCATCAGCCATGGTGGTTCTGAGGTGAGTTTTAATTAGTTTTAAAGCAGAGAAGCTTCTCTCACAGGAAGCAGTGCTGACTGGAGTAACAACAGCAATCTTGCAAAGTCTGAATATCTCATGGAAAACCTCTTTGTAAGGCTCGAGAAACACAATGAAATCAAGCAAAGTAGATGGTCTGTCTAATCCACTTTTCACTCTCCTGTCTTGGTTTGGTGAACTTCATGTTTGAGGTCACTGGGGTCTGACTCAAAGGTCTGTGCAAAGGCAAATAGAGGCTCCTCACTTAAGAAAGTTGCACTCTTTGGGTTCAGGGACTGCACACCTTGCATGATCTCACAACTTTTTTTTGAAAAACGCCTCTTCAGCTCAGTTATGAGACAGTCAATCACTTTATAAAAGAGTGATCTGGGGAAACCTTCATCATCACAGTTTCTCTGTCCTACAGTGCTCATCACCAGTGAGTCAAGAAATCTTGAGCTTATTCTAGAATGTCATTTAGATTGTGTTTGTACACTGATTTTGCACTGCTCAGCAAGCTCCTCAACCTCTTTCCATAGTTCATCAAAGTAATTCTCTGTTCTGTAGTCCTGGAAAGTGTCTGTAAGGGCACCTACTAGATCCACAGCCCTTGCTAGATCAAGAGTGCTGGACTGGAGCATGTCAGAAAGACATTTGGCATCACCAAGCACTTTACAAAAGGTAACCAAAAGCCCTATGAACTGTAGATCTATCTGAGAAAGAAGACCCCTCGCCTCTACTGACCTTTCTCCATGTCTTTCAAGTGCAAGATCCTGCAACAGTCTCAGAACTGATGGAAGCCTATCTCTCAGATTACGGCACGCTGTGTATCTGCAGGCCCACCTTGTGTCTGTAAGTGCCTGTAGCTCCCTGGGCTGCTGTGATGGATACAGCTCTTTCTGAGCTGCAAGCCACTTCAGATGCACATACGAGCCAGACACAAAGTTATACAGCTGCTGCAGAAGTGCAAAAAAGTCAACAACCTCAGGCACTGCTTTTGTAGCATCAACAAGAACTAAATTCAAGCAATGCGCATTACAGTGAACGTAAAATGCAAATCTGGCATTGTTTTGAATTCTTGCAGATACTCCAGAATGTTTACCGCTCATGACAGATGCACTGTCGTACCCTTGTCCTACAAGGTTATTTCTGTAGTCCAGACCATGCCTCTCGAGACAACTGACAATCAATTTACTGAGACCTGCTGCATCAAGGCTTTCAGCTGCCTGGAAGCACAGAAAACTTTCATGAATGGCACCTTTGTAATAATACCTTATAACTATAGACATTTGTTCTTTTTTTTGGAGGTCTTTTGTCTCATCTGCAATCACACTGAAAACTTCATTTTCTTTTACTTCTTTGATAATTTCGGTCTGGACCATCTCAGCTAAACCCTGTAGGATTTCGTTTTGAATTTGGTGGCTTGTGTATTTTGCATTGCCACATGCATCGAGCCTCTTTTCAATGATTTTATAGTGTTTTGCTATTTCATCCAGTATGGCCAAAAAGTTCCCCTTATTGTGAGAGTCCTCAGACTCCCGATGGCCTCTCTGTGCAATGTTTTGAGTTGCCGTTAACAGAAGAACATTTGCTATTGTTTCACATAATGTTGATTTTCTTCCACTTTTTTTTGTCGGTTCATGTTCAAAGAGTTTAACATGGTTGTGTTCATCTCAGTAGCCTTTTTACACTGATTCCAGCCTCCTTTGACAACGCTTTTTTCCAATTGGAGAAGCCTGACTCTGAGGAAAAGGCAGAGTCTGGTGCATTAGGCAAGGAGAAATGTCTACAGGCAAAGCAGTAGGAAGAGTCTTTAAGGATTGAGTATTCAAGCCAAGAATTGGCTCTGTACCAGGCACTGCAGAATGCTCTCTTCCTTGATCCATGCTGGGTTCTGGGGAAATGTGTCAGACAAGGCTGAACTGGTCCCTCCTCTTTGCATCTTGAAATATCTGGAATACAAATAAAATAGTAATGAAAACACATTTAAGGGATCCAGAAGATTATTAGACAATAACTGCAGCTAACTAGCAAGTTTCAGGTAAGTAGACCTACCACCGGGTCCTCTCGGCTGAGCGAAATTCGTGCTGGGGACAGCTGGCTCTGGGTCTGGCTCTTGTTGCTCATCGGCATCCTCATCCTCAGAGGCCTCCGTGTCTTCCTTAGATGGAACTACATTGTAAAGTGTAATCAAAATAAAAATGCAACCACCATTAAAAAACAACACTCGTCAGTAACCAACATTTCAAAATATCTAAAACTAAACTTAATTACTGAACTGAGCATGTGACTGTTTCTGTCTATGCTCTGACCTGGTGATGATGGGCTTTGCTGTGTTGTGCATTCTCTCTCCGGACTAATCCCAGGTAGGGAGCTGCCACCTTTGTCTTCTGTGTCCGTCCTCAATGGAACTACATTGTATAAAAATTAAAATATTAGTGTAAGCAAAATAAACATACAACCACCATTAAAAAACAACACTCATCAGTAACCAAATTTCAAAATATCAAAATAAATAAATAACTTAAGGGTTCCTACACATTTAAAATTTCCAGACCCTAATTCCCAGACTTCTCAGTAACAAAGACAGAAATCTTTTGGTGACATTTGAGTAATAAGATGTGTATCATGTGAATAGATTATGCAAGTCATCATGCAAATCATTTGTTATCATTATTCTGAATTTGTATGCCATTATGTCACTAAATTATTTCCAGGAGATTGTAGATATGTAGTGTATGCAAAATAATTAACCCAAACATCTTAAGATAACCCAGATAAGTATTAAGATAAATATATTTCCATACATTTTTTTCCATTTTCCATACTACTACAGACCTGGAAATGTAGAAAATCAAATTCCATACTTTCCATACTGGTGTAGGAACCCTGTAACTTAAAATTACTACTGAAGTGAGCTTGTGACTGCTTCTATGCTCTGACCTGGTGATGATGGGCTGTGTGCATCAGATTCTCTCTCCTCCTGACTCGTCCCAGGATGGGAGCTGCTAGCAGACCTGAATTCTGGCTGTCTGCCTGTCTCATCTTTTCCTGACTTGGCTCTCTTTAAAAAGAGGTCATAAATCTTCTCCCCCTGCCTTTTCATTCTCAACTGACCCTATGAAAAAATAAGCCAGTCTTGTTAGCGTTACTCCTAGCATCACTTATAATCACACAATGTTATTAAATCCCTATTTCAAGCCTAAAAAATGTCAAGGCTAATAAACAACTGTAGACGAAAGTTTAATATTGAGACTTTTCAGCTAGTTGACAGCAGGCTAACTACCGTGTTCACGTTACGTTTCATTTAAGGCAACTGAGCATGAAACAGCTAGCTGGCTAATTCTCCAGTTTCATACCTCTATAATCATTGGAGAAACACGTATATAAATAGTGACCCAAATGAATTAAATGTAGATGTTAATATTGAGCGGCTGTTGGAAGCTCGACGCCATGAGACGTAACGCTAACGTTTGCTTGATGCCGTGGCTCTCTGCTTGTAACCTATCTACAAAAGTTATTTTAAACAGTGACTCATTAGGACACCAGCGTAAAACTTACTGTACGATGAGGATTTCACTGTCCATGAAGGGTATCCTTCGTCTCCTTCTTTTTTTTTTTTTTTTTTTTTTTAATGTATTTTTTGGGCATTTTGTGCCTTTATTGATAGAAGAGAGACAGTGGATAGGCTTATGAAAGGGGGTGAGAGAGTAGGGGAAGACACTCTGCAAACTGGTTACAGGCGGGATTCGAACCTGGACCGGCAGAAGCACATACATGGGGTGCCTGGTTGCTAACCACTCCGCCAAACCAGCACCCCCTTGTCTCCTTCTTTTTCGATATTTTGTTGATATCCTGTCTTCAGCAACGATGACCGACTCCAGTTCAAATCAGATTCAAATCTTCCTCTGCTTCAGTGGCGATTCTTCTTCTTCTCCTAATGAACGTGGATTGCAACGCTTTGTGGGACATAGCGCCAACTACTGTACAGGAGGGACAGCAGTCAATAGGCTTCACTGATTTAAAAATGCAACTGGCTCCTTCCGACAAGACGTACGGTGCCGCGATATGTCAATCATCTGGGGTGGCACCTAGGGGGTCCAATCAGATTTCAGGGGGGTCCAGTGCTACCCCCGGCCCTCCCTCTAGCTCTGCCACTGCAACCAGGCACCCCATGTATTTGCTTCTGCCGGTCCAGGTTCGAATCCCGCCTGTGACCAGTTTGCAGAGTGTCTTCCCCTACTCTGTCACCCCCTTTCACAAGCCTATCCACTGTCTCTCTCCTATCAATAAAGGCACAAAATGCCCCAAAAAATACATTAAAAAAAAAAAAAAAAGTTTATTTTATTTTTTTAAATATGCATACATCTGACATGTAAAAGTTTTATTGCTGGTAATTCATGATGTTTCTGTGCAGAAATCCTGACTTCTACTTTCTGTTTTTCTGTTCTTACAGATGTAGCATTATCCAGCACTCTCCTATGCCACGACCCCAACTCCCCAACCCAAGGTTGCTCCTCTGAAGGTGCCGTCCTGCTTGGAGGATTCAGGGGACCTTTGAGCCAAAACCTCACAGTCAGTAGTGTGGAGTACTTAGGCCCTGAAGAGGAGCTGCCCCCGCCTGGTAAGACCTTTCTTCGTTGTGCTTAGACTCAACCAACTAAGACATGCTTTAGAGCTGCACAGCAGAGGCAGGAAATTACTATTTTAAGTGCTTAGGACTAATAGCAGATCAATTTGATTGTGTATAAGCTAACCATGTTAAAAAAAGAAAGGAAAAAAACAACCCAAGACCTTAAAATGATGATGATGATATACAACTATTGTTTGGACATGGAGACATCACAAGTCAAGATTTGTATGGTTCATTTTTTTAATATGTATACATTGATTCCAAGTATGAAACAAGGTGAGTTCTTTTTTTTAGACTTTGCATTTGAGACGCAGACACAAAAATAGTTTTTGCAAGATCCACAAACTAAAATTTCCAGGGCAGGTTTGGAACGTGAAGCTAATGGTCCATGTACAGGACCTCCATTGTGGGAGAGGCTGCTGATACCTGTGGGCTGTATGTCATTGATGCCAGTTGGGACAGCAAACATAGGAACCGCTGGTGTCCACCAGCGATAAAGGAAAACTGTTAAGGTGCATTCACATCGAACGCAACTTTAGAACCATAATCGCATCGCCCTCTGAAGTCACATCGCATGTCCATAAATACCTCATTTTGGTCACCGTTGCCTTGGCTCGGTGACGGCCCGTCCACTCAAGTTTCCCCACAGCCCTGCAGCAGCATATTGCCAAACAGCCACACACAACAAGAAAGTATCCACTTTTTCAACTCTGGTGACGAGCGACATGGCCGTCGCGTTGCAGGTGGATTAACTCCGCCCCATTGTGGCTGTACATTGCTGACTTGACTAGCTTAAGGGTCTCTGGAATAAGCTGACAGGTTTCAAGTGGCTCAGAGGATTGCAGTTCAGCAGTTGCAGAAGCAAAATCCAGGTGTGGAGGAGTTTGGCCTCAAAGCCTTCCAGTGGAGGTTTTTTTCAGGCATGCCCAACTGGGAGGGACCCTGGGCAGATCCAGAACCTGCTGGAGGGAATGTACAGTATATCTTATCCGGCCTGGAAACGGCTTGGAATCCTCTTAAGAGGGGCTTGAAATTATGGCAGGGAGGGGCTGGTTGGCTTGCTGCAACCTGGCCCCAGATAAGCAGTGTAAAATGGATGGATAGGTGGACAAACCAATATTGTCCCTTCCTCACTGGAAACACTGACATACATCAAATGACTCTCCCGAACAATTTGAGACGGTATTTGTTTCATCAATACTTACTTTTTTTTCTGTATCCACCTAGAAACTGTATTTATTGAACTTTCTTGCAAAATCAGAACATATCTTTTGATAAAGTTACCACTGAACACATGATGGTGACACTCGTTTTCCGTTGCCTAACCACCATTTTACTGAGCTGACCTTAAACACATTTCATTTTTGACCTATCATTTTGATTAGTTTGCTAATTAAATCTATCCCACTGATTGGCAGATTTCATTTCAGTACTCAAATAAAATAAAATAAGTGGTAAAACTGATATACTGACTTTCTATAAAGTTTGGAGTACTTTGCAAGGTTCCGTTGGTAGAAGGATGTGAAAGAGGATGTGTGGAGTTTTTATTATTGAGGAACTAAATATTAGGGCTTGGACAATTCACTTTTCTCCCGATTTGATTTATTGCTATGTTTTAGGTGACGATTCGATTTAAATTGCGATTCTACAATATTCTACAATATTGCAGATTTTTGCAATCTTCAGTTAGTTTTTTTAACACCAGCAAATAAGATGAACAATGATGACGCCTACAGACTATATCTGGAAAAATACACATCACATGTGAGTCAGTTTTTAGGATTTATCCAGCAATTTATTTTAGCCAGCTGTTTATGCTCTCCCTTTTCAAAAGCCTGGATTGTATATAAAAGTGGATTATTAACCCTTTAAGCACCAGAGTTTTTTCAAGAAAATATTCAATTTTGCTATAAAGATTTAAAAAGGCTATAGTCTCAAAGTGGTTAGTTTTCCCACCATCATCATCACTGTAATATACGGGCCAACCATGAACGCCTCTGCTGCCTGCACTGTGGTTTTTACCCTCGGCTTCTCCCTCGTCCGACCAGAGAATCGCTGTCTTTCCCATTACCGCTAACTCTGTCACTTTTCGCGGTGTTTTGAGCTTCCCTACATCCCAGACCAGTCCCCTACTCGGCACTCACTGGCCCCAGAGAGGCAAAGCATCGGCCTCTGTATGTGATGCTCGGGGAGTGCAATTGCGCGCGGATCCGCTTCCGCTGCACGCACACGCGCTGCCAGTTTCATCTTCACTGGACAACTGACCATTATCCTCAGAGATTAAATATACCTCAGATTCAGAGTCAGCCAGTACTTGACAAAGTACTCTCAGCATCGTGAGTACTCTCACTCTATCACTCTGTGCATGTCTCTTTTCCTCTCTCTCTCTGCTCCGCTCTACAGCCTCTACAGCCACACTCGCGTCCCTCGGTCTGGTGTGTGTGTTTCAAAATAAATATACGCCAAAACTTTGAATAGAAACCTGTCACCTGTCCACTATCTGCTGGTGAAAAGTAGTAACACTACTCAGCACTATTTAAACAGCTATGGCCGGTTTTATTCAGCAATGTCGCTTGCCGCAATTTTGTGACTTTAGGGCCTAAGAGTTGGGGGGGGGGGGGGATCGATTTTTGAATTAAAAAAACGATTTAAAAATCGGCATACAAAAAATGGCGATACTTTTGTGAATAGATTTTTTCTCCCACTCCTACTAAATATATATATATATATATAAACAATATGTAGCAGTTGTGCACTCTCTCTCTTGCGTTGTGTGATGAATCAGATTGAAACAGGTCTTTAGCTTTGGCACCAACACGTCGTTTATTCTCAGGGGAGCTGGTATAATCTGATAAGAACAGAGGCATTTAAGGTTTCTCACAGCGACTCTCACAGAAAGCTCCAATTTTGCTACAACATAAAACACAAAAAATGATTTAGCTAACAGTTAGGAGTGCTACCACGGAGATCAGACGTTACATTTTAGCTAGCAAAACACATCACCTGCAAGCCTAAATGACTCAAAAGCAATCAATATAATCACAGAAAAGTTCCACGTCAGTCCCAGAGATTATCTCAAACATATCAAATGAAAAGACAGCACCCCTGTCCAGAAAAACAATGTTTTATATTGCATTTTTAGCGGAGCTTTAATACGGGAACATACCACAGAGAATTGGGTGCAGTCTGGCAGAAATAAACAGGCTGCACCGCTCATGTCTGCAAGGGCGCCAGCAGAGGGCGCTCATATCACACAGATTCTCAGTGGATGCACAGAATTAAAAATTAACAGTTTATAAAGAAAGAAAATAACATTTTATGCCAAGAGATGGCAAGTTGAATCTTTAACTCCTTTACACTCCCCCCTACTGATCTCCACTTGCCCATCCAAACAAAACAAAACATAAACAATAAAGCAAGTCCTATGAGAGCAACCTGAACGAAAAACATATCAGGCACCAACAAATAACATGTACACATAAACATTATGCAGAAAGAAGGAAAAAAAATTATAACTGTATCATCCATTACTGCATGTGCCACTAATACCAAGTAATTCAGTCATTGACCTTTCAACACCCATAGGAAAACATGCCTTTTTACATGTTAAGCAATTAGGTATTACAGACATAACAGTAAATTACACACCTGTCACACTCAAACAGTGCGCTCAGACAGTCACCCAAGTAAGAGGAATGATCCCATCACAAAATAAACCAAAATATTGTACCATCGGTCATTACAAAACTGAAGGACATAACACTAGTGTCCAACAAAAGCGTTTTGTTGCATTTGCTGAAAGAGGCTCATAACAGGTTTAACAACTCTCCCATATCTGGTATTAAAACTCAGTGCTCTGTCAGTGCAAGGAACACTGAGTTGAGATTGCCCTGCCTCTGACAGGGCATCAGAACCTCTATCCAAGTGTTGTGACTCAAGTCCATGTTCAGAGGTCACAGGCTGAAAGTCAGACTGGTCAGCAGGGCAGCCAGCGTCAACAGGCACACCAAAAGCCATGTCAGGTACGTCAACAGTCAAAGGAACATCAAGTGAATCATGCTGGTCATTCCTTGTGGAAGTTGGTAGTTGAGAGATCCATGAAACAGTCCTGTCCTCAGGTCCACAGTCAGGCAGTGCAACCGAGCCTGGAACACCAGCAACCTGCAGCGAGTCATCTGTAGCACCAGTAGTAAGATCATCCAGAGAAGAGCCATCATCATCCTCAGACACAGTCTGAACTGGCAGAAAGTTAACAGGCATTATGAGGTTCCTGTGGACCACTTTCTCCTGACTCGTAGCACTGTTTTTTATCCTGAAGGTGTGAGTGTTGTCATGTTTCTCCACAACTATGTAAATGTGATTGTCCCAGCGATCAGCCACCTTTCTTTTCCCCATCACACCTTTATTGGCCAACAAGACTCTGTGTCCAGCCTCAACCACAGCACCTCGGAACCTCTTGTTGTAATAGTCCGTCTGTTTCTGCTGCTGTTTTGTGGCAGTGACCTGAACAACCCTTACAGCCTCTGCTAAGTCACGTCTGAGACTCAGCACATAGTTGCATAGTCCACCGCCTGATCATCCACGAGGACAGAACCAAACATCACATCAACAGGCAATCTGGGAGTTCTGCCAAACATCAGTTCAAACGGGGCAAAACCAGTGGTCTCATGCAGTGTAGCATTGTAGGAGAAGGTGAGAGATCTCAACAACCGAGGTCATCTGTCCGCCAGATGTGACAAAACAGCACCAAGGCCATTGGAGGAAGCATCAACTGACAGTAGAAAAGGCTTAGTGAAATCTGGATGAGCCAGCGTGACGTCTAACAAAGCCTGTTTAGAGACATGAAAGCCCCTCTGCACTCTGGTGTCCAATCTTCAGGAGTCAACGTCCTGTTAACGGGTGAGCTCTTTTTACCTTTGGCATGCCGTGGCTTTTTCATGCCTGATGTCAGGGCAAAGAGTGGCTTGCTGATGCTGGAGAAACCCTCAAAAAACTGTTGGTAGAAACCAACCATACCAAGAAATGACCATCTTGGTGGGAGAGGGGCTGTTACTGCTCTCGTCCATCTGGTCCTTCTCAGTCAGATCAGTAATGGCTTTTACCTTCTCTGGGTCAGTGGAGATGCCATCTTTTGTCATGATGTGTCCGAGGAACTTGACAGAAGACCTCATGAAGTGGCATTTCTTGGGTGCTAACTTCAAGTTGTGTGCCTGTAACTCCTCAAACACCATTCCAAGTCTTTGCAAGGCAAGCTGTTCATTGGGGGCAAAGACAAGAATGTCATCGAGGTAGCACAGAAGGCATAAAAAGTTTTGGTCACCAAAGATGGACAACATCATTCTCATGAATGTGGCAGGGCTGTTACAGAGTCCCTGTGGAAGCCTGTTGTACTCGTACAACCCAAAGGGAGAGGTAAAGGCCTCCTCATGAACTTCCACATTGCAGTATCCAGAGGTCAGATCCATAGCTTTGAGAAGAAAGCATTCCCTACAAGAGCAGCCAAAGCATCAGCCTGGTGAGGCAGGGGATGTGCATCTTTGATGGTCCTCGCATTGAGCCAACGAAAATCTGTGCAAAGCCGCAGCTCGCCATTCTTCTTTCAGACCACAACCAGAGGCGATGCATACTCACTCGTCAACTTGCGTATGATGTCCCGTTCCTCCATTTCATTCAAAGCCATCCTTAGCATCTCATAATGTAAAGGAGACAGACGACGATACGGTAGTCTGAAGGGTCTGCTGTCACTGAGCCTGATTCTGTGAACAATGCCCTTGGCTTTTCCACGGTCCAAACTGTTGTGAGAAAAGATCGACTCATACTTGGCTACAAGTTCAACCAGCCTTGACTTCCAGAAAGGGGACAGGTCACTTGAGTCAACGTCAATGTCCTACAGCCCAAGGTCACGTAGCACTGAACCATTAGGCTTACATGGAGTAGAGTCAGTGTCAACTGTCAAGCTCTTTTCACTTCCAGTGTCTGCCCCAGAAACAGTCCCGGCCACATTACACGTCACATCGTCAGTCTTGTCAGCTGCATACAAGTCGCCATTGTCAAAGTCCTCAAGTGCTGTGCAAGGAGACACGTCAGCTAGCTTGCAGTTGCATCTGAGAGTCACTGGCTTATTGGAAGGGTTAATGACTCTCACTGGAACCCATCCATCACCCCATAGAGGAGTCACAATTCGTCCCACCATAACTGTTCTGGGCACCGTACGGGACTCACTTGGCTCCGCAATGACTGTGCTTCCAGCAGACAGGCATTTATGACTTGGCAGGCGACCCCAAACCAGATGTTCTTTCATGGGCTCCAAAGTCACAGCATGTTTCAGTTTCACGGTGCCCACCTTGTCTGGTATGTCACTTCCTCTCCACTTCTCCAACAGCTGCAGCAGGCTCCCATCATCAACAGCTGACTTATTGGAAAGGGACACCTTATCCCAGAAATCTCCAGAGGTCTTCAGAACACGAATGAGGTGTTTTATAACATTGCTTCCAAGAATCAAGTCATCACTCTGACCATCCACAATCAGGGTAGGCACTGAAATGTTACAATCCAGCACTTTCATCTGAAGTTCATAGATTCCAACAGGGCTTGTCCTTAAACCACCACATCCAATCAGGACAACTGACATGGGCGAGATAGAGTCAGAAGAAACAACATCAGACTTCTCCAGCAAAGGAAGCATATGTGAACTTACAGAGCAGGCCATTGAGCCACTATCCAACATGGGGCGCATCTCCACAGCACCTTGAATAGACACACTAGTGTAGAAAAGGTCATCTTTTGCTGAAAGTCTCTGTGTGTTTTGAAATATCACTGTAGCATCATTTTCAATTGAAGCAAAGAACTGAGAGTAGACAGACTCAATGTTAACATCATCATGTGGGGACTTGTCAACCGGCCCTTCACTAGTCCCCTCATCATGTGGGCCATCTAGTTTCCCTGCTAAGTGGGTGGATCCGCTCGAGCAGCAGTGGCATCAGAAGCTGGTGAGACACAGTGACACAGTGTCATGATCATCAGCCCCACAGATGACACACGGGCCCTGAACCTTGACACGACTGGTACTTCTGGGTCTAGAAGGCCTGGAGCGTTGAAAAGAATACTTTTTCATCAACCACTCAAGAAGGGTGATAACATGTTCAAGAGACTTACCTTCGCTCTGCAAGTTTCTACAGGCTGAAGCTGGTTGGGGAGTTGGAGTAGGAGTTGAAAGGCTCACTGCAGTCTGAACTTGGCTGTGCAGCTTCTCCAGAGCCTGGTTCGGACACATCTGAGTCACTGAATGCGCAGATTGACGTTGCTGTAGACGTTTTTTACGGTGGTGTTCATCCAGTCGTACTTGAACATCACTGGCTGTCCACTCCTCAATAGGTCTGCAGCTGAAGACTAAGGACAGTTCAGGGTCAGGGCAATGGGTGATGAACATCACAGTTACCTCCCTAGAAGGGTTATCAAGTGTCTTGCCTTGTCTTCTAAGTCCCTCAGCAGCAGTGTCAATGGCTTTGTTGAGCTGGATCCAGCAGTCAACAGCAGTCTCAGTGGAGGATGGTTTTGTGTCATAAAAGTCAGCCAAAGGCATAAAAGAAGACACAGAGTCGCTCAAGTGCTGTTTCAAAATGTCAAAGATGGGCTGAGGATGTAACTGTAGGTCCACAGTGGGTTTGCTACGTAGCCCAATCTTCACTACATCACGAGCTTTACCTTGCAGCTTACTCAGAATCGCATCAGCCTGATCATAAAGCTGAATGCCATTTCTAGATATATACACTTTTACAGCTTCCTCCCACTCTGAAACTGAGAATCTGTCAGTACTGTCACCCCTAAAGGGCTGTGGCTCATAACTCCTGTGGTTAACTGTCAAGCTAACCTTTGAAAGATCAGCAGTCATAGAGGGGGCCACACTTGCATCATTAGCTGGGATACACTCAAGACAAGAGACAATATTCTCACCAATACTTGCCCCTATCTGCTTGACTAGGTCACTGAGAGCATTAACTGATAGATGCTCTCCATCCTGATCCTCAAAAACAGCAGAAGAACCACCTGACCTAACATCTGTTTCGTCACATTTCTTATCATCAGGTTTAGCAGGATGAGGTGTAGAAGTCAAAAGATGTCCCTCAATAAGCCCACCCACAGATGGCAGAGACGGGCTAAACCACAGGTTTTTACCCCTCCCAAAACCAGATGACTGTGGCTTCTCCATTAACTTGAAAAAAAATTGAACTCAAAACACTTGAATGCAAGCAAAAATGTAAATCCAGTTAAAACTACTTTTCAACTACAACTACAATTAATTTTCACTCACAGTGGTCAACCCAAAGAAAAAAACATGCCATATGAAAACTTAAATCCAACCATAATCACCAAAAAAAACAGGCAAAATAACCAGCCAGAATGACCAGTATTATGTATTAATTACGGTGGCCCTGAAGGTCAACGTGAATAAACATTTCAAAATACGCAAAAGCATTTCTGAATGTGTGAAAACACTTAAGAATACGCAAAAACATTGAAGAATGCGCAAAAACATTTCACAATACACAAAAACATTGATGAATACGCAAAAACATTTCTGAAAGTGCAAAAACATTTCACAATACACAAAAACATTTAAGAATGTGCAAAAACATTTATGAATTCACAAAAACATTTATAAATGCGCAAAAACATTTCACAATACACAAAAACATTTATGAATGCGCAAAACCATTTGTGAATGTACAAAAACACTTAAGGATACGCAAAAACATTTAAGAATGTGAAAAAACATTGATGAATGTGCAAAAACATTTCACAATACACAAAAACCTTTATGAATGCACAAAAACATTTAAGAATGCACAAAAACATTTAAGAATGCGCAAAAACATTTCACAATACGCAAAAGCATTTCACAAAACACAAAAACATTTTACAATCCGAAAAAACATCTCACAATCTGCAAAAACATTTCAGGGATCATGAAAAACATTTCAAGACACCGGAAAGGGTAGGTCCACGCTACTTGTCTTTGATTCGCTTAACTGAAACACACTGGGCATCACTCTAGCATCATTTCCTGTTTACACTGGATTACTGCTACAGCACAGCCAGCTACTAAATTCAAGCGTTTTTCAGGATGGAAGAGGAGCTTGTCTTAATAGAGCTAGTGTCTCTTTACACTGATTTCTGGAGGCAGCAGCCTCTCTGTGGCTAGCTGCTGATGACCAGGCTCTGTTTGCAGTGTCTGACTGCGGTTAAGCCAGCTGTGGTTTTTGTTTGCTTGGTCAAATCAGTGCACATCTTTTTCTAATGCGCAAATCTACAGATACTTACGGTGATCACTGCTCTGAAGAGCTGGGTGGAGTGAGTGTGGGTCAGACTTAAGTCTCACAATCAGACCCATGATGAAAACGATACTTTAACAGTAATAAGTCATGTATTTTCTAGACTACCTGTCCAATATGAAGTACTTTTACTATGTACTCTTCAAGTAAAATCCAAAACAGTAAGATTAAGTATACTGCACCCAACACAGCTGCCTTAACCGCAGTCAGACACTGCAAACAGAGCCTGGTCATCAGCAGCTAGCCACAGAGAGGCTGCTGCCTCCGGAGCTCGGTTTAAAGTGACACCATCACCTGCAGGCCGGTGTGGCTCCGTCGGCAGTTAACCAGAGAGAGGCTGCTGCCTCCAGAGCTTGGTATAAAGTGAATATCACCGGCAGGCCGCTGTGGCTCCGTCGGCAGTTAACCAAAGAGAGGCTGCTGCCTCCGGACATCAGTGTAAAGAGACACTAGCTCTACCAAGACAAGCTCCTCTTCCATCCTGGATACGCTTGAATTTATTAGCTGGCTGTGCTGTAGCAGTTATCCAGTGTAAACAGGAAATGATGTGAGAGTGATGCCCGATGTGTTTCAGTTAAGCCAATCAGAGACAAGTAGCATGGACCTACTCTTTCCGGTTTCTTGAAATGTTTTTCATGATCCCTGAAATGTTTTTCATGATCCCTGAAATGTTTTTGCAGATTGTGAAATATTTTTTTCGGATTGTGAAATGTTTTTGTGCATTGTGAAATATTTTTGCGCATTCGTAAATGTTTTTGCACATTCGTAAATGTTTTTGCACATTCGTAAATGTTTTTGCACATTCATAAATGTTTTTGCACATTTTTAAATGTTTTTGCATATTCTTAAATGTTTTTGTGCATTCATAAATGTTTTTGCGCATTCTTAAATGTTTTTGTGCATTCTTAAATGTTTTTGCGCATTCTTAAAAGTTTTTGCGCATTCATATATTTTTTTTTTTGCATATTTTGAAATGCTTATTTGCATTGACCTTCAGGGCCATCGTAATTAATACACAAATTAGCAAAATAAAATAAGCACTGGTTGTTTCCCTTTTAGATCTGATATAAAGTTCAAGTTATGAGTCAGTCCATAAAAAAACTCACTGCACCGTGGTGGAGTTGATCTTGAAACACTCAGGATAGCTGCGTGTTGAAGCTGGGTCCCAACGGTGTAAAACAGCAGAATCCCCGCCTGGAAGAATGGATCACGGCACCATTGTAGCGGTTGTGTACTCTCTCTCTTGCATTGTGTGATGAATCAGATCAGCACAGGTCTTTAGCTTTGGCACCAACACGCCGTTTATTCGCAGGGAAGCTGGTATAATCTGATAGGAACAGAGGCATTTAAGGTTTCTCACAGCGACTCTCTCAGAAAGCTCCAATATTGCACAGAGAAACATGGTGCAGTCTGGCAGAAATAAACAAATACATTGAAATGTCCCAGACAGCAAGACGATATTGAATAAATGTTGATATTTCATCAGAACCGTCAGAATGGTCGGTATCGATTTTTCAACCATAAATAAATATTGAATCATCATTGCAATATAGATGGTAACTGATGTTGATGAATATGACGTTGATTTGTGATCGCTTACTGTGGTCGATTTAGCATCTATTTCTGGTCAATCTGGCGATGACGCCAATGTTGATAAACATTTGAAGAATGGTTGACCTCGAAAATACGTTGACTGAAAAACCATCGATTTGTGGATGACCACAAATCGTTTGGGTCCCGCAGGCCGGCCCCGAATGGGGAGTGGGACCGTGTCACCTTTTCCGCCGCCTTTTCCCTCAATCTTCCCGCTGCGAAGTCGGGCCGTGGCTGCTGGCAACATTCGTTGTGGTGCTCCGATGATCTTGGCTTGTTCCGTGTCTGCTAGCATATCTGGGCTCCGTCCGAAATCTTCGCCTGATCTTGCCAGCTATTTGTGTGAGCGTCTGTGTTTGTGTGTGTGGAGTAACCACTGTCACTACCCGATGTGAGCAGTGTAACTTCAAATGAAGTCACACTCGTAGCTGTGGAGGGCACTTTATTTTAACGGGGAGGGTGTAAATAAGATAATGAGATGCCCTTTTTACTCCGCGGAAACGGAAGCACTCGTCAACATGGCAACATGCAGACGCTCCCTGTGGTGGCGGTGGGCTAAGGGGAGATTTCATGTAGGGAGGACCTGATCTTTTGTTAACATCTTCATTTTTTAACGAATGAAACAAAAAATTGTTGGCACACTTACCTCTTGCGCATTTTCTGTTTATCCATAACTTTTATCCGCAACTTTGTCGGAGTAATTGATTATAACAAATACATACATTTATATGTATGTATGTATGTATGTATATTTATAATATGTGTGTATACATTTTATTACAACATACATATACATATAATATGTATGTATGTATGTGTGTGTGTATATATATATACAGTTGTGCCCAAAAGTTTACACCCACCAGCAGAATCTCGAATTTTTTTTCTATTGAGCTGACAGAATTTGATCATACTTGAAGATCAGAAGTATATGCACTGTTGTAGGCTAAATATTATAGTTCACAGTTCAGACATTTATAGGTCTAAACTGCAGCTCTGAGGACTGCTATTTGTTTTCCTTTTCATTCAAGAATGTACTTATCCTGACTGTTGCAACAACAAAGCACTTTTTTATTGAGATTTTACGTTTGTATTTGCACTGTAGTCTAAATAAGGGGAAAAAACTACAATTTAGTTTTTTTTCAAAGAGCATTTATTTTGTACTGATGCAGCAATATTTTTTGTATGTCTGCATTAGGAAGAAAATAAAGAAAATGAGATTTTTTCACAACTTCCTACTGTTGGGGATTTTCCTTCATCTTTATTTCGTATCGTGAGTATTTCGTATCGTGGGCCCTGTTTCGTATTTCGTATCGTTTCGTGAGTTGACCATTTCATTACACCCCTAATATATATATATATATATATATATATATATATATATATATGTATATATGTATATATATAGATATATAATATATATATATATACATATATGAATATATATATATATATATATATACTAGGGGTGCAACGGTTTACGGTTTAAAACCGAACCGTACGGTTCGCCCTGCACGGCTCAATTCACCTTTATGAAGTGCGCTTTTTCGGTTTTGAAATCAACTCATTTCTAACAGCTGTGAGATGGATTTCTCGATCCAGCGCCTGCACTCCTGCTCTGCAGACAACCCTTCGTCGTCCTCCTCGCACAGCTCTGTTCAAAACCCCGCCCCGCTATCCAATAGGAGCCAAGCACATGGCGGTGTCTCACACTCTGGAGCTCGGCTCGGCCTCACAAAAGCTAAGACGAAGAAGGAGAAAAACTCAAAAAAAGTTATGGCGAGCGGAGAGGTGGAGAGACCAGAGTTTGAAGAAGCACTGGCTTCATTCAATCTGCGGTGTGGGGACATTTCGGTTTCCTTGTGGATTATAATGACGAGGGAGAGAAAACAGCGGACCAAAATAAAACCATGTGCAAGAATTGCTCAGCGCTCGTCCCATACGCTAATGGGAACACGTCCAACATGAGTCAACACCTCAGCCCTCATCACCCAGAGGTATCGCTTTCTGAGGCTACGTTCACACTGCAGTCCTTACTGCTCAGTTCCGATGTTTTGTTTGTCTGTTCACATCACTCCTGTAAATGTGGTCTGACTGCAGACTGTGATGTGAACAGCTCAGGCTGCAGAAGTGATACGCATGCTCAGTTTAACATTTATGACAGCACACACAGCACGGTGTGATGAGGGCAGGGGCGTATATAGTCATTTGGGGCCCTAGGCAAATCCAGTCATTGGGGCCCTTGACATCCTTGTAGGGATGTCACGATTACCGATAAAATGGTAAACCGCGGTAAAATTTCCCACAATAATCATTACCGTGTCCTTTTAAAATTACCGTTATACCGTGTTTGATCACCACACTGTGTCAGTAACTCGCGGTGATGCTGCTCTTTGTCTGGAAAGGCGAAACTATGTGCGTCTGCCCCTCGATGAAGCAGCCGTGTGTCGCAAAGTTTAAAGTACAAATTCGTTTCTTGTTATTACACACAGTTTAAGCATTCATAACATTATAATGGCAAATACTTGCCAGAATTGTTTACTTTTATTTTCTAATGAAAAAAGTTTAAACAAATTTACTTATAGGACATTTCCTGACACAATTTTTGACTAAAAAGATAAAAGAAATGTTAAAATTATGTTATTAAAGGGGTTACATGATTTGCCTGTGTTTGCCTAATGGTAAGTCCGCCCATGGATGAGGGGAAACAAACACAGAGCAAAACTGAGCTTTACAGTGCTGGAGAAGTTTGTTCTCATAACGTAGAACCTGATGTTATAGCAGCTCACCTTGAGTGAGCTCTTATTAAAGGAATATTTCACCCAAAGAATGATATGCCTTCATTTTCTACTCACCCTCATGCTGAGCAACACTCTGGAGCACTTTTTTGATGTCTCAAATGCAGCTGGAGGTCCGGGGGGACTTTCGCTGTCAACAAACTTCCATCTAACAGGGGACGACGGAGCCCGAAGAAAAAGGTCCATAAAAGTCCACAAAAACGTGCCTATTTTCCTTCATACTGCTCGTGCTAATCCAAGTGTCCTGAGCGGGTAACATCCATAATTAATTCGAAATGAGGTCATTTAGTACATTTTTCGAGCCTAAACAGTGCTATATCGTACTTCCCCAGTGCACGTCTACGCGCGCTCTGCGCCCTGCACTACGTATGCATGACAGACCAATCCAGGCGGCACTGCGGAAGTGCGATATAGCACTGTTTGAAAAAAGGCATTCTTATGAGCCTGAAGGCTGACGCTCTCTCCCGCACTGGGGTCTCTCCCGCCGACCCTGCTGATGACAGATTGCTGCTGGAGAGAAAAACATCTCATTGCCATAGCGCTGAACAGGTGACAAAAAAGGCAAAAGCTTAGTTTTGTCATCTCTTCTGATGTTTCTTAGTTTGTCTGAGAGCAGATCAGACAGGAGCAGACTGTTCTCTGACTGACACTGTCTCATAGGAACATACAGCGGCGCGCAAATATGCACTGATGAGATGGACAGTGGTATCATTAGTCTCCACGTCCTGTAAATTTATTTTAGTCTGATTAATCCCTTCAAAAAGTCTGCGCAGTGTTAATAAACTAAGTTTATCAGATATCATAATACAAACGTTTGATTCATTCACGTCTATTGTTTATTGTGTGTGAAATAGAGATGCCAGTCAATCGCCCCAGCGCTCTTTCACTTTTTCTCATCACTCCTCCTTTTATGCATTGTTTAATCATGCTTGTAGCTGGAAAAACAACTAAAACTCTATTGTAGGACAAAAAATGCATTAACTTTTTAATAATCATGTCTATTTTAACCTCTGATTATGTTCTGTTCATGTATAGTGTATATCAAGTACAATACACAGTAAATTGTATTTCAGTAGTCAGTCACTACACTAGCCAGGGAGTTAAGAGGCACTCTAACCGTTTAAAATGTTTACATTTGAAGTGTTTTATATAAATGTCATAATACTTTATTTAAGCCAAGTAATAGTTAAGACTAAGGCATTGTCATAATATAGTTTTCTTAAAAGCAAAATAAAGGGAGTCTTTTGGAAAGTTAAACTTCTTGTTTTTTTTAATGCAAAACACGAACCGAAACCGAACCGAAACCGTGATCCCAAAACCGAGATACAAACCGAACCGTGGGCTAACTGAACCGTTGCACCCCTAATATATATATATATATATATATATATATATATATATATATATATATATATATATATATATATATATATATATATATATATATATATATATATATATATATATATATATATATAAAGCTGGATGGATAAAGAATTTTTCACAATCGGTATTTTTACACAATAGGTATACAGATTGAGTAGTATATACAGTATTCTGCTTCCTCATCTGTATCATGTATCATTTATATAATTTTTATGACAGACATATCATTTATATGTGTGTATATTTATGTGTGTAAGAGTATATTTATACCCATATGAGATTCTCTTTCACCATTTTAGACAGACATATCTGTCTATCTGTTCATCTATCTATCTATCTATCTATCTATCTATCTATCTATCTATCTATCTATCTATCTATCTATAGATCTATCTATCTTTCTATCTATCTATCTATCTATAGATCTATCTAAATCTATATCCATATATATCTATAAATATATCGATATATATCTATATGTATAATTTATATATATTTATAAATAAATGTATATATACATATATATTTATATACACGTGTTTGGTGAAACCTTTAGTTTTAGTGTGTTTAATAAATGTTTATCCTTTTCGGCCCGCGACTGTGCTTTGAGTTTTGGCCCACCTGTGCAATTGAGTTTGACACCCCTGGCGTAGCTGGCCTCAATAATGCCTTTTTGTTCAGTTTTTCATTACAATGTCTGATATACCTTATGTGTCTCTCTCAAATGTTACAGCAAACATGGACCGTTTGAATAACATTCGGTTGCGTTCTGAACATTGCTTGTTGCCACGGTGTAAACAGGAAAAGGGCATGCTGCTCTTCAATTAATTAAAACTTTATTTACAAAGCGCTGTTCATACACAACATGTTACTCAAAGTGCTTTACATAGACAAATAAAAACATTTGACAATAGACTTAGTCCTTTTTTTTTTACAGATTGCGACTCCACGACATTTCCAGCAATTGTTCCATCTCAAGTAAGCACATGCAAGGCTGCCCTATCACTACACGTCGATTCCCCATGTTCCAAAATGGAATCGAGTCTACAAGCTTTTAGCCCTTCAACTGTAGAAAACCAACAAGAATCAACACATTATGAGCATAGTTTAACATTTATTGAGACTTGTGCATCGGTGGATTCTGTTCAGAGCTGTCCATCAGCTATTGATTTAGAACCAGATTCACAAGCAGTTGATATTGAACCTCCAAAATTAGAGTTTCTTATGATAAGTCTGAGAATTTGGGCCTCTAGCTTTTCTGTATCTCTTGTGGCACTGACTGCTCTCCTGGGCATTCTGAGAGTATTTCACCCTTTCTTTCCCAAAAGAGGCCCATACAGTTCTTAAAACGCAATGCAAAGTACCAACTACAAAGATGGAGGGTGGGGAATACCATCACTTTGGCTTAGCCAAAGGACTGCTGATGAAGCTCAAAACTTTGAAGCTGCCGGATAATTTGAAAACGATAAAGATGCAGTTCAATATTGATGGACTGCCACTGTTCAAATCCAGTAGATTGGTATTCTGGCCAGTTCTTGCAACCATTAATGTAGATCTCTCTAGGTCACCATTCCTGGTTGGCCTCTTCTGCGGCCTGTCCAAACCAAAATGTCTGTCTCAATTCTTAGGCCCATTCATTGACGACCTTAAAGAAATTCTGGAGAATGGTTTAATTCACAATGGGAAAAAGATAATAACAACAGTGTGCTCATTTGTGTGTGATGCCCGAGCATGTGCATTCATTAAAAATGTAAAAGGCCACAATGGTTACAATGGCTGTGATAAATGTGTACAGGTGGGTGAGTGGAAAGGCAAGATGACATTTCCAGAAATAACTGCTAGATTGAGAACTGATGCAGAATTTGATACCATGGCTGATGAGGACCACCACTCAAAGCAAAAGCTCTCTCCTCTAGCAGGCATAATCAAAATGGTGACAATGTTTCCCCTCGACTATATGCATTTATGCTGTCTTGGGATCACTAGAAAATTATTGCTTCTCTGGATCAAGGGCAAGTCACTGGCAACCAGGTTACCAAGTAAGACCACTGATGAAATTTCTGGTAAACTCACAGGACTAGGACCACACACGCCCACTGAGTTTAGTCGAAAACCCAGACACCTCAATGAAATAGAGAGATGGAAGGCCACAGAATTCTGTTATTTCATGGTCTATGCCGGCCCAGTGGTTCTAAAAAACACAATCTCCCTTGAACTCTATAACAACTTCATCTTGTTTTCTTTTGCCATGCACCTTCTCTTATCTCCTGGAACCACAGAGAAAATGGTGGCTGTCGCTCATCAATGTCTAACTTCCTTTGTTCACTTTGGGCAGCTATATGGGACAGAAGAAATTACTTATAATATCCACCAGCTCACACACCTTGCAGCAGAGTACAGGACATATGGTCCCCGAGACAACATTGCCGCCTTTCCTTATGAGAATTTTTTAGGAGAATTAAAGCACCTATTGCGCAAGCCTCATCTGCCTTTACAGCAGGTAGTGAAGAGGCTGTCTGAAAAACTCCCACAGACAGACCCAGTCATGAAAGGTCACACTTTCATGCTTTCATGCACTTTCATCATTGTGCTGGTCCAGTGGTGCCCCATTTAGGCCATGGAGAACAATACCGTAAGGTTGTCACTGAAAACTACACCATTTCATCTATGCCTGGGGACAACTGCTTTAAAATCTTTGATGACATTGTTGTAGTTTTGAACATTTTACGGACTGCACAGGACAGTTTTGTCATGTACAGAAAATTTACAAAGAGGGAATGTTATGCTCAATATCCCTTTCCATCTTCGAGCATAGGATATATACAGTGTGGGGGCTGAGTGAAACTGTGGGGGTGTTGCATATCAAATTCATTGCTAAAAGATACATTCTCTACCCCCATTAAAACACAGTTTGTTGCCATTCCCATGCTTCACACCAATTAACTTCATAAAAATGTAAAAATCAGTTCATGTAATCAAATAACAAAAATCAATTCATGTAATCAAAATAAATATCAGTTCAGGTTTTCAAATGTTTTCACGGCATCAGTTCATGTTTATGTGCTACTTTTCTGCAGTCTAACCCCAGCCCAAGCCCTTAAATAACACCATCATAAAAAACTATAAAAACAATGAGCCAGTGGTATGTCGTGAAGTTTGTCAATGGAGGTGGCTTCGAGGTGGTACCCAGCTCTTGGGTCAATGGGGATGCAACTTACTGGACTCCTTACTCTGGGAAGGAGACGTCCAAAACGTTGGCTGCCATTACAAAGAGGGAAGCTCCTCAGAGGGACTGGCTGCTTCATAAGATCAGGGTCCTGGTGATTCATGGTGAGTGATCCATGAAATGATTGTCAATGTGGTCGACTGTCAATATTTCTCTGTGCCTCACTCTGTGTTCTCTTGGTATCTCTGTTCTCTCACCCTGTAGACACAATTGAGGCAGCACAGCGCTCCTTGAAGCGGTACCTCGAGGGTGACGTCGACACAACTGAGATGGAGTCCGACACAGAGACAAAAAAAAGCAAAAGAAGGCAATAATTAATGTCCAATAATATTGTTTCAACATTTTGTTACATGTTAATCATGTGTGCCAAGTTTGAGTTAATGCAGATGCAGACAGAGTTAATGTAGTTGAGTTTATATTTTGTCGCCTAATGTCAAAATTTTCATCACTGTGATAATCTAACAACAGTTTGTCCATGTTCACATTTAGACCAAATCGGATATACCAGGACTCTGAGCCTGAGTCTGAGTCTGAGACCGACAGACCTCAGAAATATGCCCAGGCTGGGGTGCTGGTTTGGCAGAGTGGTTAGCAGCCAGGCACCCCATGTATTTGCTTCTGCTGGTCCAGGTTCGAATCCCACCTGTGGCCGGTTTGCAGACTGTCTTCCCCTGCTCTCTCGCCCCCTTTCACGGGCCTGTCCGCTGTGTCTCTCCTATCGATAAAGGCACAAAATGCCCTAAAAATACATTAAAAAAAAAAAAGAAATATCCCCAGACTCCTAAAATTTTATTCCCAGGTAAAGTAGTCCACATTGGTATGCTTTTGTTTGCATTTGTGTATGTATGACAGAATGCAGGGTGTGTTACATCTTTTCACCCTATCAACAGCTTCAAGCCCTTTGCCAGCAGCTCCCCAAGCCACTCTTGTGCAAGACCAATGGCAACCTTCAAACCAGGGTCTACCTCCCATATTACAGACCCTCCAAAGCCCTCCTGAAAGTATGTTTTAACAATAAATATGGACTATTTTAAACTTTCAAAACTTACTATTACATTGTGTCAAACTAATCAATTGTATTTGTATTGTAATATTTGTTATAGGCCCAAGAGACACTGCCATGCAAGCATTAAAAGGCAAGTGTGAAAAATGTTATTGTAATTTTAATTAATTAAATTGTATTGTTATCTATTATATGTGGCCATGTTACAGGAACAAGTTATGAATAGCAGCAATATGCAGGCTATAACCTCATAGGTCGTAATCAAATAGTCCCAATGATTATTCAAAACTCTGTCATATTTCAACTTTCTAATCTTAAAAAAGAAAGACACAATATAAAATTAATTTAATTCATAGAGGAATTCCTTTTCTCAGCAGTAAAGTAAGGCATGCCTGCATTCTGGTGGGAATCTAATCTAAACATTTTACACCCAACCCTGTGCCATGGACAGCACATGGTCTTCTGATGTTTTCTAATGTATTGATACTGAACTTCCATGTACCTTCTCTGAACATGTTTTACCAGCAGACGCGACAATGCAGAAGCTGCTGGGCACCATCGCTGAGTTGGTGAAGGAGGTGAGGGATCTCCATGATGATTTCAACTCCTTCCGCTTTGGCGGAAGGAGTTGAAATCTAGAATGCCAACAACCTGCCGTTGTTGGCAGTCTACTGAGGCAGCTGCAGAGATGGTGGTGGACACTCCAGAGATACCCCTGCAAACCATGGAGGATCTGGAGAAGTTGGAGGTGTCTCTAGTGGCTGCAGAAAAGAAGAAGGCACTGGTAAATATTAGAAAAAAAACAAAACATACATACATTCATACATACATACATATATACACACATACAGACATACATTCAGATCCATAAATATTGGAACATCGACACAAAAACTGGGAGGCACATATACAAACTGTTGTAATTCCTACACCATTTGTCTGATTCGGATGTAAATACCCTCAAAGTCTGCAGTTAAAGCACATCTTGTTTGTTTCATTTCAAATCCATTGTGGTGTTTAGAGCCAAAAAGATGACAATTGTGTTGATGTCCCAATATTTATGGACCTGACTGCATATAAACATATATATATGTATATATATATATATGTATGTATATATATATATATAAATATATATGTATATATATATATATATATATATATATATATATATATATATATATATATATATATATATATATATATATATATATATATACATATATATATATATATATATCATATATATATATATATATATATATATATATATATATATATATATATATATATATATATATATATATATATATATATATATATATATATATATATATATATATATATATATATATATATATATATATACACACACACATATATATATATATATATATAATTTCAATCAAAAACATTATTTCTTACTCTGACATTGTCATCATGTCCTGTTTGTCGCTATATTTGCTATATTTCCTATGCAGACTAATCTCATGTGTTACCATTGAAAACAAGAAAATTTAAAGTGACCCCAAAGTTTTGACCAGTAGTGTGCATACACATTAAAATCTTTTTTTTTTCAGCATAATAGAAAAAAACAAAACAAAACCGTGAAAAGTCTGCACTCTGATTGGTTGATTCTTTTTTAACACCTGACTGTTTCCTGCACCTTTGGATGTGCCCAAAGACTTTCTACTAGTAAACATTTAAAACTTTGTTATTTATAATAATAATTGTGAGCATCTTGAATTATTTTCTGGTTCTCTACCATGTTATGTTTGGTGAGTGAGATATACTGAATTTTCACCTAAAGACTCACACACTCTGATGAAACATTTAAACAACAGGAATCTGAGAAATCTGAGAGAAGTATCCCACCAAAAAAAATCAGCTATTGTGCAAGAAAAGCAGGATCAATCAGCGTTACTTGTAAATTAAATTTGGGACTACACATATTACATACACTTCGCTCAAAAGTTTGGGATCACTTTGAATTTTTTTGTTTTCACTGGAAATACACACAAGATCCTGCATGGTAAACATAGTAAACATAGCTATAAACAGGACATGATGGCACTGTCAAAGCAAGAAATATTGATTTTAATGGAAATTATGAGTTTTTACTTCCAACATTGCCTTCATCTGCACCTATTGCAGCAATTACAGCTTGGCAGACCTTTGGCATTCTAGCTGTCATTTTTTTGTGGATAATCTGATAGTCCCTCAGACCCTCACACTAGCCCCGCCATGCTTGACTGATGACATTAAGCATTGGTCTAGCATCTGAGATGGTAAAATAGGAGATTTATATATAGAGAAAGAGGTGTTGAAAAAGGACGGCCATCATACCTATGCTATGCCATGCTCTGTGGACAGCACGGGGTGTGTGTGTGTGTGTGTGCAGTCAGGTGCTGTCCACAGGGTAAAGCATGATATGAGTATTGTAGCCTTCCTTCTTCAAGACCCCTTCTCACTTTACACATGCCACCTGTCAAGCATGGTGGAGGCAGCATGAGGGTCTGGGGGACTATCAGATTACCAGGAAAAAGTGGAAGCTAGAATACTTAAAGTCTGCCAGGCTGCAATTGCTGCAAAAGACAGCTTCTTAGATGAAGCTCTTTAAAACCTGTATGATTAGAAATCTGGGTTCTTGCCCAGTTCTGAACATATACTTACTAATGGGGCGCAGGGGGTGGTGTGCTGGCTCTTTGGATGTCTTCTGGTGCCCGCAAGATGCAAGGAGGACTACCAAATTTTCCAATATCCTGCCAGTTGACCGTTCCAGAGTTTGATGGATATGTCAGGTCAAGCTCTAGAATCTAAAAAGATTCTTAATTGACATTTAACTGAGTGAAATACTAATTTTGTGTTTTTCCTTTCAGATGCCCTCCAAATGCAAAACACACACAGCCACCCACTCAATATGAATTCGCTCAGGCTGCTCAAAAACGGCTGAGGTATGCCCCAGACCGGACTGGAGGTGTGGGTAGAGAAGCCCAAAAAGAAACAGGCCCTGAATGAAATGACTGTTTTGTTTTGTTGATTGGTGAAATTAATGATTCATTAAATGATTGCATTTGTTTGAAAATTAATAAAGTGTTTTAATATTTTAAATAACATTGTCTGATTAATTGATTATTAGTTTTGGGGGAAATCTTTGGGATACTTTCCACAAAGTCCTGACTGTAGGTAAAGCAGGATATATTGGGATCATTTAAAATTCTGCCTTTTGAAAATGCAATGACATGTAGTTGAGTTGAAATACCAGCATTGATTCAATATTGAAATGTCGTTGATTTCCTGTTGATCTTTGGTAGAAGTGTCAACGTTGTTTCAATATTAAATTTGGGCGCAAGAATGATGTTGAATCAACATCAGAGAAAGTTTAGTCAACATTGATTCAATGCTATCTGGGGTGTACCTGATAAGAACAGAGACATTTAAGGTTTCTCAAAGCGACTCTCACAGAAAGCTCCAATTTTGCTAAAACATAGAACACAAAAAATAATTTAGCTAACAGTTAGGGGTGCTACCACGGAGATCAGATGTTACATTTAAGATAGCAAAACACATCACATGCAAGCCTAAATGACTCAAAAACAATCAATATAATCACAGAAAAGTTCCACAGTAGTCCCAGAGATTATCTAGAACATAGCAAATAAAAAGAAAGCACCCCTATCCAGAAAAACAAGGTGTTATATTATATAGTATTTTTAGCGGAGCTTAAATACGTGAACTACCACAGAGAAACATGGTGCAGTCTGGCAGAAATAAACAGGTTGCACCGCTCATGTCTGCAAGGGCGCCAGCAGAGGGCGCTCATATCACACAGATTCTCAGTGGATGCACAGAATTAAATATTAACAGTTTATAAAGAAAGAAAATAACATTTTATGCCAAGAGATGGCAAGTGGAATCTTTAAGTCCTTTACATATACATATATCTACAAATGCACGCACATATGTGCAAATGGGTAAACAAATTTTGTAAATGATTATTTTGTTTGATAATGACAGAAAAGACTGTTGCAGATTTGTGGATATGTGCTGATATTTGTGCCACTGGTGGACAAACGAGGCCCGAGGAAATAATGAAAAGGCAAAGGAAAAGTTAAACTGTTGACATTTAACTTAAAAATTATATTATGGACAGAGTGACTTTATTCTTAGCAAACATTATTTTTATTTATCAACAGCATTTCAACTTTTTTCTTAATTTTTGTTTATTTTTGAAATAGAATTTCAGTGATAGTTTTGAAATTTCCTTTTAAACTATTCCTTAATGTTGTATTTAACTTTGTCTTTAAAATGTTGTTTTTAACATTATATCATTTTACTTCATCCTAATATTTTAACTTTTTCTCAAAGTGTTTCTTGGAAAATAAAAATTTTCTCCACTTTTTCTCCCATTTATGTCTGTATCTATGTAATGCTTTGCAAATATTTTTGCAACAGCAAAAGCTTAACCAGGCAGCAGTCTCACATCAGTCATTATTGTGTTTTGCATGCATCAGCAGGCAGGGTACTGAGGTCATCATTTTGTTAATTTGAATTTTTCAAATATCATGGGATAGTTTAAGCTCTTTCTTGGTTTAATATCAAGACTGATGAGCTATGAGACTGTTCCCTTTCTGAGAAGTGATTCATATTTGTGCACCAGTGATCTGTTTTACATTATGTAACTTTATTTTAGAATAAAGTAATTTAAGGATCCCCGAGACCCCTGATATGTCATAGGTAATTTATCCCTGCAAGTTTACTTTTGCAGGGATAAATTGCACAAGATTGCACAAGATTTGGAATTAGTTTGTATGATCAAATAAATCAAGATTTAATAGTTGACGTGAAACCATAGTAGACTGCTGTTATAAATATTTATATAGATAGATATGATAAATCATTTATGCCGGCCATATTCCTGTTTTACTTTATTGTTTTCAAGAAGGTTTGAAAGAGCCAAAGCTTGGAACAAAGGACTCGCATGTTGAGTATTGCAGTTTTGGATATATACCACAAGGGAGCAGCAGAGATGTCTCAATGCCAAGATTTGCCTCCAGAGAAATGATGTGAAATGTTTGTTACACCTGTTCTTAACAGTATTATTTAAACCGCCTCAGGTTATTTAAGTTAGATGTATTAACACTTTGCATGGCAATTCTAATCATCTGATCCTAAAATATCCCTATGGAGCAGCCATTTTTCCTTTGGTAGTAACCTTTAATTTGTTTAGCCCCAAAGTACCCAATTTCAGGAATGCGTTCATGCTCTCCAACAAAAACCTTAGAAAAAGTGAACTATTCAATGTAGAAATGTATTCATGTTGCACACTTGAAATTAAACAGGATATTTGAGCTGCAGAACCATACAAGCAATTTTCATCACACGCAATGTCAACACCGAGTAAATTAATAATCGAATATCGAAATCTTTTTCACTTTGATTCAAACTTGGGTTGCTATGTATGAATTTCTATGAATGGGGAAACTATAGAGTTCTGGTTTATTTTTTCCAAAAGGAAACAAAAAATATATATTTAATGATGTATTTTTTCATTTTTTAAAAACCATTTTATTCAAAAACAGTTAAAACTGCCACAGATAAGCAAAAGAAGATAAAAACTTTTGTATCTTGGGTGTAATGAACACCAAAAGTGACATTAGAGTGAAATATATATATTATATTGCCAAAAGTATTCACTTGACTCGCATATGAACTTAAGTGACATCCCATTCCAAATCCATAGGGCTCAATATGACGTCGGTCCACCTTTTGCATCTATAACAGCTTCAACTCTTCTGGGAAAGCTGTCCACAAGGTTTAGGAGTGTTTATGGGAATTTTTGACCAATGAGAAGCGCATTTGTGGTGTCACACACTGCTATTGGATGAGAAGGCCTGGCTCTCAGTCTCCACTCTAATTCATCCCAAAGGTGACCACCTTTGTGTCTGGTTGAAGTCAGGACTCTGTGCAGGCCAGTCAAGTTCATCCACACCAGACTCTGTCATCCAGGTCTTTATGGACCTTGCTTTGTGCACTGGTGCACAGTCATGTTGGAAGAGGCCAGCTCCAAACTTTTCTCACAAAGTTGGGAGCATGGAATTGTCCGAAATGTCTTGGGATGCTGAAGCATTCAGAGTTCCTTTTACTGGAACTAAGGGGCCAAGCCCAGCTCCTGAAAAACACCCCCACACCATAATCCCCCCTCCACCAATCTTTACATTTGGCACAACGCAATCCGACAAGTATCATTCTCCTGGCAACTGCCAAACCTAAATTGTCCATCAGATTGCCAGACGGAGAAGCATGATTTATCACTCCAGAGAACAAGTCTCCACTGCTCTAGAGTGACGTGCTTTACACCACTGCATCCAACACTTTGCATTGGTGATGCATTCTTATAATACAGTTGACAGTTGGCTGTGGAATATTAGGGGGGGTAAATTTTATGACTGAATTTGTTGCACAGGTGGCATCCTATGAAAGTTCCATGCTGGAATTCACTGAGCTCCTGAGAGTGACCCATTCTTTCACAAATGTTTGTAAAAGCAGTCTGCATGCCAAGGTGATTGATTTTATATTATCTGTGGCCATGGAAGTGATTGAAACACCTGATTCTGAATATTATGACTGGTAAGCGAATACTTATGACAATGTAGTGTAGTTTGGTATATCAGAAATTTCTCAAACTGGTGCTATTGGAGAGCCTGAAGGACTGTTCTGGTTTGGAGTAGTTCCAAGTCAAAGTCCACACTCTATCCAGCACGATGGATTAAGGGATGATGTTCCAATGTGAGCTGGTCCCAGGTTTCATGGGAGAGAAGGCCTGTCTTAGATTGGACTAGCAGGTTCTGTTAAAGCTTGGAGTGTTGAGGTCTCAGTTATATTAACAAAATGATTTGTAACTAATTCCAAAAATTAGTAATTCGTTGGCCGGACGAATACTATTTTGAAATTAATAACAAAAGTCCATTTACTTTTGTATGAAGCAAATCTTTGGAGTCTATGAGCTTACTTGCTTATAAAGAAAATCGACTGGCATGTTACAAAACTTAGACAAAAGATGTAGGATAAATAGGGGAGCCGAATAGATGTAAGACAAAGTGTAGGGAATGAAAGTCAAAAAAGGAGACAGGCCATGAAGAAGAGAGAAGCATGTGTCTCTGGTTTGAACTCAAGGGAGGTCTCACAGAGGACAGAGGGCCTTGGATGAGTAACAAAGACCTCATCAACTTATATTTTGGCCAAAATTAAGTTTGGTTTACTTTGATTAAACATCCACTGTCAGCACTCCAACTGGGTAGAAAGTCTTATGGTAACCAATTTGATACCAAATACTATACATATAAACAATAAGAAAGGTGTAGAAAACTTAAGGTGTAGAAATCCTTTTATAAGCATTCTTCAATAAAACAGATTGTATTAAAATAATACGAGTAAAGGCGCATTCCCAGAGGGGAAGATCTCTTCTCAGTTTCTACTGAGGGTCACATCATCAGGATGTATTTTTCATGACAGGATAAAATATGACATTGTTAGATGTGTCCATTGTTTCATTTAAAGAGTTTATAAGGCTTGTGGTTTTCTGTTGGCTGAAAAACATCTGGACAGAGATAAGGGAGTGCAGATCAGGAGTCCGAATGACCAGGCAGGTCAAAAGTCAACTTCGATGGCACCTAAGAATCTTCTGGGGTAGAACAGAATTGTTTAGGACTCTGGGAACAAAGTCTGTTCGAACACCTTATCAGATCTCAGCCAATCACTGTTTAGGAAGGAAGTCCAAAGTAATAAATACATCTCTCGCATCCATGCAGATGTCTGCTCGTTGTACTGGCGGGAAATAAAGAGAAACTTTGGGGCTCCACATATCTCCAGTGAGTTACAACCAGGGTCCTCCAGAGATAGGGAGGAAGGAATGAAGAAATTCTTGTCCTTTAGGATCTTTTTTAGTTCATCTTGCTACATATTCCCCCTTTCGTCGCGTTGACTTGATCCAGAGGTCAACAAGATGACCAGGCAAGATGATCAGGAACAGGAGTTCTTGGACAGGCTTGTCTGGTTCTAAGGAAAGGGGGGCTAGGAGGTTATGTCTAGTAAAAGTTAAGTGTGCAATAAAATTACAAATCCAATAACTTTTCTTATTTCTTAACTAGAATCTAGTATAAATTCTGCCCAAGTTCAAGTTCTGTTGGTACTTAATTCAAAATTTAAAGTACAACTTAAAGATTTCTTGAATGTCACAAGAATAGATTGCGTTTAACATATGATCATCAGATAAGGTTGCTGTAATATTGAGAGTGTGAGGATTCACTTACAGCGTGAAGTGAATCCTCACTTCACGTCACTTTAGAAGTCACTAAAGTCACTAAAGTGACACTTTAGAAGTCTTTTGGAGTTCTAATTTGGTTTAGATTAGTTGAACACTAAAATTAATTAACCAGGGTGGTTTGTGAGTGGGAGCACGGTCAGTTTGTTGAGTATACCAACATTTTGAGTCCCAGGATGACTTTTCAGCAGGAATTTGGTTGGGTTTTAAGAGGTGGTCTTTTGAGACACCTTCAGTCCCAAGAATAGAGGTCTCATTTCCAGAGCCAATTAGGAGTCTTTGGCAAATGAGGTTCGGTTCTTATTGAGAACATTGCAAAGTTTATGTTCTTCTGCCTTTTGGGGCCATAAGTTGGAATGACACTCTGGCCCACCTGAGTTATAGAGTCAGACTCAATTTTAGGTGTGGGTTAAGGTATATAAGACTTTTCGGGGTCTGAGTACATCCCCTGAATCGAATGTTATCTGATTGTCACAGGTAGGTTCCTGTGTCAGATTGAAACACTGGGTTGTGTTGATTTGGGAACATGACACAGGTTCTCTTGTCTTTTTGTCAACGTAGTTTTTTGATTAACTCGTTAAGAGTATGGAGTTCTTCATCACTAAGTCTTGACTCTAATGAGTCCTTTATGATGGCTCTTCTCTGTGGATTTTCACAACTTTTTATCTCCTTACCAGAGGATGGTGTACTGGGCGAGTTTGTGGACCGTTGCCTCCAGAAGTGGGGGTCATAACAGTCAGGCCCTTCATGTCTCCCATCCCCCTTGAAGGGTTGGTGTTTTCTTGGGAGTGTCCCAAAACGTTGGGTTTTTTGGAGGAAAACTTTTGAGATCAAGTTTGGATGGATGTTGACCCTTGTTTAACCATGGTGTTTGACAATGAGTGGAGGTGTGGCCAGAACGTTTTTGCTAGCTAGAATTGAAATCCTCAGGTCTTCCAGTTGGGGTCTAATTGGCATGCGAGAGGCTGCCATGAGAGACACCTTCAAGTTCTATGGAAAGGAACTTTGCTTTCAGAGGCACTAGGGAAGATGGCTCTGCTTTCTTGGCAGTGATTTGCCTTTGCTTGGCAAAACCCTTAACAGTTAACTCGCAAAGTTGGCGACTTGTCAGAGTTTGAGGGCATGCTGCAACTCCAAGATGGTGACAGACTGTGGGATGGAGGTTTTGAAAAGAGTTTTGAAATTTTGATCCTCCTCCATTCACTCTTTGAACCATAGTAAGCCTGACATAGGCACATGTGATATTGGTTCGGATACTCAGATCTCTCCTGTTCGACAGTTAGAGTGGCTAACAAGCCAGCTGGTGTCAATGAGTCCGAAACTCACAGATCAGAGCTTGACATAACGCACGATAATCATTTCTGATTTAGAGTGACTGACCTTCAATGAAGCTTCTTACCTCTCGACTTGAGGTAGCTTTAATGAGATAAATCTTGTCGTTGATGGTAGCACCTGGAAATCTTCTTAAGTAAAAGTCGGTCTCCTTCAAGTAGATTTGTGTGTCATGAGTGCCTTGATGACCAGGCTCGAAGCATGCTATGTTTTTCTAGCAAATTTGTCGAGGTCCCTGTCAGAGGGGCAAGGCATAAGATCATTAGAGAATGAATATGATCTCTGAGATGGTGGCGACTTGCCAGGGTCAAAAAATGTCCGATCGCGATGTTGCGATGGATAGTCAAGAGTAGTCAGAAATTTGGGCGAAAAGGCCCATTCCAAAGGAGTCCCTTCTTTCTTTGAAGAAGGTTTGATCAAACTATTCCCTCTGGTCTCGAAGAAGTTGGAGGGAGTATTGTAGCTCCATTTGGGCATTAGCCAGCTTTTCTTCTGTTTGTTGTTGTTAATCTTGACAGAGGCTCAGTTGTCTCTGAGCCTCTGCTTTTCTTCAGCTTGGAGAGCTATTGCATGTACTTTAACCTGTGTTTTTAAGAGATCTAACTCCCCAGTTATATGTTCAAGAAGGGATTCTGCCCTTTCTAACTTATGGGTAGTTCTAACAGTTCTTTCTCCTTTTTCTCAAGGTCTTCATCAAGTTTATCAACTTTTTCTTCAAGAAGAAGTTGCTTCTGAACATCCATAAGTGCAGGCAGTTATGCTGTTTTTAATTCAGCAATTTGTGTTTCTGCCTTGTTAAGTGACTGCTGAGTCTCATCCAGCGATGTTTTCTTCTCTTTGCACCTTTAGTTTATCTGTGGTGCATTTCAGCAAATTTTCTTTATGCTTTATCTGTGATGCCATCACAAGGAACATGCGTCCCAGGATGTGAGCAAGCTCCTTGTCTTGAAAAGACAAAACTGAAGCCTTCACTAGGAATTCAGCCATAATGTCTTCCAGATTCATGGGGTTTGTCTTTTGAATTGTAGACCATAATCTGGAATCAACTGATTAGTAGTTTCTGCTAATATTGTGCCATCGTCCTCCAGTGGGTCTCCATAGATTGACTCTCTGGTGTCTGTCATGATTGTTTTGGTCTAAAAACAAAAGAGATTAAGATTTTGTGCGTAAGATGTATGGTTCAAGTTTAATTCTTTATAGCTTCAATGATTACACAAAGTGTCAGTTAAAGTTGTTGGGAATCAATAGCATTGCTATCATCTAAAATTTGACAAGCAAAATGTCTCAGAGAACAGTGATCAAGCATGGATAAATGTCGAATAAGTCAACATGCATGCTTAAAATAACAGAAAATAGAACTCTGACTTAGTGGGCATAGCTGCAAGTATGATAAATTGTATAAAGATAGTAAGGTATATTAAACTGAAGTGGCATCTGAGGATGATTAAACTCCAGTAGTAAATCTTAGTAAAAGGGAAGAAATTTTTAAAAGCAGGATCAAATCTTAAATTGTTGATTAAGATTAAGGTTTTAGAAGAGAAGGCGATCTGTAGTTTTAGGGAATAAAACTTGTACAGAAGAGCGACCGTAGAATAGAGTGATAATCCATTTTAAAGTTGTCAATGAGAAGATATGATCAGATTAAATAGAATAATTTAGGGCAATTAAGACAGCTGAAAAGCAATCAAATGTAAATAGAACAATAAGGCAATCCCAATGTAAGATTGAATTAAAGCTTGATTAATTGGTCTACAGTAAGATACAAGAACAAAATCAAATTGTAGAGTTAGAGTATCATTAAAGAATTAAAACAAAGAGGAACCAAATTATTAAATGAAGATCTGGAATTGTTCTGATCTTACATCAAAATCACACTGATGGTAGAAGAGGAATTAACTGTATTACAGTCAATTAAACTCTGAAGGAAGCTTTGACGCTACACAGAGAACAAAATGGAAGAAAATCCTTGTAATTAATTTAATAAATCGGTCAAAATGCAAAAAATTTTAACTGAAGTTACAATAATTGTTGAAGCAATATTAAATTAAATAAAGTCAATACAACATTGGAAGAGATTGAAATGGTTCTGTTGAGAGTGTAAATTTTATCAGTGTTTACAGGCTGTAAACTAAGCTTAAACAGTGGATTAAATCAAATTTAAATCTATTAAACTTTAAATAAAGCCCTAATGTTATTCACCACTTTGATTTTTCAGTGCTTACAGAATAAAGACAATTAATGCTTCGATTTTTGTGATCGAAAGGAGTGAATTTATGTGTCAATTAATTACTGCATAGAAGTTAGAATGTTTAAATTCTAAACTTTGTTTAAGCAGGAAAGTTACATAAGCAAATAAGTCTGCATGCACGATGTCGACAATGTCAACTTTTCAAAAACCTGTGTGCAGGGGAATAAGAGTTATGTGTGAGTATTACCAAAACCAACCATGCAGGGCAGTGTTATAGGGAGGACTTGTATCGCAAACCTCCACCAGAGGGCAATGCAAAGAAACAAGAGTTGGCTGTCTAGCAACCAAACCAGCAATATAGTCCGTCTCACCACTAGACGGCGATAACAGAAAAAAGTTCTCAGTTAGCCACAAGAAGAAGCAGGTCATCTGGTAACCAGTCTGGTTATGCTATGTGTAGCACAACAATACCCAAAGGCGATAGAAAAAGCAAAAGGGCTAACAGCTAGCCACTGGGAGTGACTAATCACTTGGTTACAGGATGTGGGTTTTGACTCTGTCTTCCTGAAGGATGTTGTTTGTCGAACACAACACGAGTCATTCACTTCGCAAACCTCTAAGGGTCAGCAGCAGGCTGTGATTGAGAAGACAAACTCTCTGGGGACCATGGCTGCATCTCAAAGCTTCAAAGTTCCATCCTCGCTTCCTCCACTTGCGTTGTTCACTTGCGTCTTAGTCCTGCCCACCAGAGATGCATGCCAAAGACGCCAGGAAATGAAGAGAGGAGAGAGGAAACGAGGAGATTCATTTTAAGAGAAATGAGACGTCCTCTCCTCTGAAGCATCACATGACACTTCAGAGGAGGCATCACAGCTGGATATGCTGGTCCGAGCGTACAGGAGAAACTGAATTAAGGAAAATAATGTTAACTAGACCGTGGTAAATTCATATTCACGTTGATATCAATTTAACATGAATATTTGCATGAATGGAAAGAAAACTGTCACATCTTTCCAGGGTGTTAGGAATTTTTAATTGTTAGATTGCGGCCACTTTGTGTTCATAAATAATGTGTTTATTCTGCCATGAGCACTTAAACCCCCCTCTGCGCATTTATATAAAAACTGTAAAGGCCAGAGATAGCAATGTACAATTCACTACTTTCTCTCCTTATTTTAGCTTGGTTGGATCAGGTACTACAAACGTCATAAACATGCTTTCCGTTATTGTGCGTTAGAATCTGCCTGACCCTAGAGTCTGTTGAGAGCCGATATGTGTCAATGAGCATCTCTGTCACCTACTGACTTTTTAATTTATTGCAGTCCATGTTTGCTGTTTGTAAATGTATGTATGGTCTGGATAGCCTAAATAAACTGAATGGGATAAATAAGTTGTCTCTTCTATTCTGATCTAAAATGTGTTTTCCTGAACAAACCTGTCTACTGTAGCAGCCTTACAGTTACAGACATAAACACAAACAACACAGATAAATCATGACAGACAACAGATGTAAAACCTGGAGAGAACTGCCCCATGATAGTGCTCAATATTTCTGTGATATCAATATGTCCATCTTAGAATTCTTTTAAATGATGAGTCACATATTTCTTTGCACAGTGAAAAAAATCAAACAACAGAGATATAAGAGACACTGCTGAAATGAAGTAACTGCTCACATTTTGAGGAAACGTTAGGCCTACACATCGGCTGTTTTGTGTGAAATGTGGATTCATCATAGTGTTTACATTTCACACGTGGGCAGCTGACGCCTTATAGCTGGCTCTGATACATCACAAGGGGGTGTGTCTGTCAGTGAAAAGACTTCAGCAAAGCCTGCACTTGTGTTTCCTCGATTATCCCTCCTCCTGATCAGTCTCCTCTCTCCTCTCTCCTCTCTCCTCCGAGCGCATTGGTGCTTTGGAACATCCTTCAATATGGCTGCTCAGAAAGTACTTCCGGTGTCGCGGGGGGGGGGTCCGTTTTGCCACATTGGAATGCAACCCATGTCCCGAAGCAGCGGCCTCAGCCGAGCACAAATGCGCCGGTTTGTGGGCAAAAATACACTTCAACAAGCGCAGTGTTCACAGCGGCTCAAGCAGACACTTTAAGGCTCACCAACGCTTAAAATGTTGTGTGGTTACAAACGATTTCTGAGGTAAACTCTTAGCAATCCTTCCGCTAAGAGCGGCCTCTCATATCTCATATCTCACCACTATCCCCTTTGCTGTTCGCCCTGGCAATTGAACCACTTGCGGTGGCCATCCGCTCAAACCAAAATATTAGTGGGATTCAAATTGGAAAAACAGAACACAAGCTGTCATTTTATGCTGACGACCTACTAATTTTATATCCAACCCTTATAGATCTGTGGCACAAATGTGTGAAACTTTAAATGAGTATGGTAGACTGTCTGGTTATAAAGTTAAATAATGGAAAGATTGAAGTCATGTCTTTAGGATCCTGTACTCTCTCAAGTCTCCCTGGCTTAGTTATAAATTTTAAATGGAAACCAGAGGGCTTTCAATACCTTGGTGTTTGTATCTGTAAGGATCTCAGTAATACACATTAACTGAATTTTTACCCACTCAAAGGAAAACTTAAGACTGAAATGGAAGGACCTCCCACTATCCTTAATAGGAAGGGTTAACATCATCAAAATGAATGTATTGCCAAAGCTCTTGTATCTCTTTCAATCTATCCCTCTGGAATGCCCTTCTAAATTAAGAACTGTATGATACTGTCACGTTTGCAGTTAGGACCCAGAAGCAAGCAGTAGGATGTGAACAACGAACAGTCTTTATTTTACAGTAGTTCAAAGCACAATTCAAAGCGGGGTTTGAACTCACTAGGGAATGACAGGTGAGTGTTCTTTCAGGTGAGCCACGGAGGAGACGTGCAGACCTAGGCTCACCAGGTGTAATACGGGTAAGAAGCTGTGACTTGCGCGGGGGTCGAACCCGCGATAGCTGGCTTTGTAGACGGGCGCTCTCTCGACTGAGCCAAATGGGAGATGAACAGACAGAGGCTCACACAGTCTTTTCAGAAGGAAGCTGCGGCTTGAGCGGGGCTTGAACCCGCGAAAGCTGGCTTTAAAGGCGAGCGCCTTCTCAACTGTGCCACACAGAAGATGAGCCAAAACAGGGATTCACACAGTGCAGCAGAAGAAAGGCTGTAGCTTGAGCGGGGATCAAACCCGCGACAGCCGGCTTCGTAGACGGGCACTCTGCTGACTGAGCCACAGAGGGGATGTACAGGCAGAAGCTCACACAGTCTTTAGAGGAGAAGGCGGTGGAAGTTTGACTCACTCTCAGATGAGCAGAGGCGTTCAGGAACACTCAGAGAAGTGATTCAGGCCAACTCATGTAGTCGAGGACAGGCAGGGATCAGAAACCAGACGGATAGCACAGCGGAGGACAGGCTGGATGAGGTGTCAGGAGACAGGCAGGGATCAGATACCAGGCGGAGAACACAGCGTAGGATAGGCAGGACTCGGCAACAGGAGACAGGAACAGGATCAATAGCCGGGGATTCAGACAGGCGGGTGAATGCAGGACAGAAGCTAGTCGATACCTTGAAGTCAAGCCGAGGGTCAGGCGTATGAGGCAAAGTCTGGGACGAAACTTGTCGGCAACGGGTGTTCAATCCGGGAAACAAGTCTGGAGTTCTCAGCATGAGTGCGAAGTCAGTCTGACACCGACTGAGTGTGGAGCTTTGGCTTTTGTAGCTGGCTTGATTGCAGGAGACGAGGTGCAGGTGTGAGCAGGATCACTGGTGAGGTGAGTCTGGGCTAATTAGAGTGCAGCAGGGAGTGACAGGCTGCGGAAGAGACTGTGGTGCCATGAAAGGACACAAACTGTTTCATGAATGGATATAGAAAGGTACATTTTAGAAGATATCCCTTCAAGATATTCCTTTACTTTTATTGGGACACAGGTCAAAAATATCACATCCAACCCAATAATTAGACACACTTATCTATGCTGGCAGAAATGCCACAACCTCATCTTTGTTAGGACTTCATGACTGATCAAATTTCCCATAAATAGCGAGTATGTGGTGTACAAGTGCTTGGTGACCTCTGTAAAGATGGTCTAATTGGTGAATACTCAGAAGAAGAAGACATACTTTTTATTAATCCCTCACAGGAAATTCAGTTTTTTACACTCTGTTGTTGAGACATGCTTTTACATACATAGGTTGAAATACACATGCACAAACAGGTCCTATGATCATGCACTAATGGAGAGATGTCAGAGTGACAACTTGCTGCTCCTGAAGAAGCGCTTCCGAGCAGTTTTGGGGTTCAGTGCCTTGCTCAAGTGCTCAGGAAGTCTGCCGGCACCTCTCCAGCTACCAAGCCAACTTCCAATCATGGTTTGGTTGGGATTCGAAACCGGCCACTCTTCGGTCCCCAGACCAAGTCCTTATGGAGTGAGCGACTGCCGCCCCAACCTGTCAGATATATGCTATCACTACAGTCTACCCCCCTCACACTTTTTTAAATTTTTACAGATCAGAAATTGGATCAGAGATCTACAGTGAAGATTAGTGAGATAAATGAAGATTACTCATGAATTGGCAATACACACCTGGGAAATATTATACACTTATCTGACTCACCAATTGGACTGATCTCAAAGCTTTGTAAATGGATTAATGAGCATGTGGATTACAAACACTTGAATCTTAAGCACAAATGGGAAAAAGGACGTAAATACAGTAATCAAGAATGGGAAACAATTCTTAGGAACTCACACTTCTAACCTCAACTAAACACAGACTGATTCAATTTAATGTCTTACATCGTACATATTACACCCCTCAGAGATTACACCACATGTATCAATCTGTCTCTTCAGGCTGCCCAGGATGCACTTTCATGGATGGCAACCTAACCCATATGCTATGGGACTGTAATAGCCTGCAGCCTTTTTGGCGAGGTATCCATAACATCTTATCCAAGATACTCAAAAAAAAAACGCAGACCCCGTGGTAAAGATTATTCTATTATACATTAAACCTGCTAAAAACTGTATTTTAACAAATGTATTTTAACAAACTGGAAATCTCATAATACGTCTCTCCGTCTTTGAAACAATGGTGGGATGAAATCCTGTCATACTGCACTCCAAAAAAAATCATGTATCGTGTGAGGGGAAAACCAGAGCATTTTCTAAACATATGGGGACCTTTGATGAAACCATTCCACAAATTGAAGCTTCCATTGACTGAACTGAATTGCATGTGTAACTGTACTGAACTTCTGTCAACTGATCCTTATGACCAATGTATCCTTAATCTATGCTGTCTGGTGGGGGGCGGGGTAGGGTGTAGCACTGTGTCTTTGTGATCTATTTGTCCTGTATGTTTTGTAATGTGATATAACGAAATCAATAATACTGTATAGGCCTATACGTTCTATTACTTCATAAATTGTAAAGGCTCTTTTAGTTTATGCTTCTTATTCTAGTTTTTATATCTCCTTTTCTTTTTCTAACCCTTCATCATCAGCTGCCCCTCCCCAGGACTGTGATCAGGTGGAGGAGACTGTATCATTACTGCAGGAGAATGGAGAAGAGGAGCTGCACCTTGCTGGGGATTTACCAGAGGGGCTGCAGGATGTGGGTGAACAGATGGAGGAGACGCCGCAGGAGGAAATCCCAACTTCACCACTACAAGTACCTCCAAAACAGCTGAGTACTGGAGATGGTGAGCTGATGTCTTTGAGAACATATGAAACTTGCTATGAACTTAATGAAAACTCTATCAACAAGGAAAGTACAGATTAATTAAAATGAAGTCCTTATTAAGAATCACAATTTAATAAAATAAAGGCATGACAGTAACTTCCTGCACTTACATAGTGTGTCTTTCAAGATTCCCGAAACACTTTCTTTTCCTCAAGGTAAAAAATACACACAGACAAAACAGAATACAAACTAGAAAAGCACTCGGAGAGCGCAGACCTCCGCCAAGCAGCACAGTACCCAGACGGTGATCTGGATCAACACCAAAACCGAATCACTTCTTCCTTTTCCCATGCTGAACATTTCCTGAAAATTTCATCGAAATCCATCCATAACTTTTTGAGTTATCTTGTTCACAAGACAGACAGACAGGCAGACAGATGGATGGCCAAACAAACTCTCCCAAAAACATAACCTCCTTGGTGGAGGTAAATATCTTCATATTCGAGACCAGAAAAAATGAAGACAGAGCCTGTCCATGGATACTTATACTGAAAGTGTAGGTGCAACGATAATAGAAAATACAAATAGAAACAAATTAGACGAGGAAGTGGTGATATTTCGGCGAGTGTCCTCTCTCGACACCACACCATTTTAGTCAGTGAGTACATGAATTTATGAGTGAGTTAAAAAAGAAAAAAAGTATTACATGCAAACCTTGCTGTATGGGTAAGATTTATTTTTACTGTTGAATGTTGAAAATATGTTATACTAGTAACATTCAAGACAAAAAAAGAACAATCAAAAAAAAAAAAGCATAAATAAATGATCCCAGCAAATGCAGGAGAACAACACAAACAGATTTTAATAAGACTTACTTTAAGGAGTTACTGCTGGTAAGTTAAATTGCAAGATTAAAGTCAATATGTCCAGAATAAAGTTACAATGGAAAGTCAGGATTAAATGTGGAGAAGTAGAGAATAATTTTAGGGCATAGCAGACAAAATGTCAAGTGATCAGTGGTTGTGAACTTTTAACAGTTTTTAAAATTGTATATTTCAACTTAAGCTAATGCAAAATATAAGTTCTTTAAAAAGTTGTCTTTTGTATTTCAACTTTTTTCCTTCTGTTCTTTTTATTTCTACCCATTTTCTTGAAGTGTAAAAGAAAATAATGGTCCTCCACTTTAAAGTTTTGTTTGTTTTAATTGTGCCAGATTTCTTGTTTGTTCACTTGGTATACTTGTTATTCTTTTCTTTTTTTTAGTTGAACTCTTACTCATAATAAACACATCTGTAAATCAAGTGTGCAGGGAGTCTGATGTTCATGTAACTCAAGCTTTGTGTCCATGAATAAACTGCCAACATGACATGTCAAAATATTAACATGCAGCTTACAAAAGTTAAGAAAGAGACAAGCAATATGATACCTTCCTTAAATCCATTAGAAGCAACGTTTAATTTAGTTTAAGTCACTGTTATGGTCTCTTGTGGACAAAAAGAATATCTCAACCTCTTTGATCTTGCTCTGCTTAAGTAATTATTATTTTCTAAATACATAGAAAAATGAATGAATAAGAAAATCAATCATCTTTGTTAAAACTATTTGTACATCTTTTTTGAAGTGCTTCTTGTCTCATTTATCTCTTCAGACTCAAGCCCTTTGTCGCTCCCCACTCACCAGCCAAACTCCTACCTCCCAAAGGAGCCTCCACCAAGGGCCACAGAGAGCATGGCCTCAATGACCCTGCCACTTAGAGGACCCCTGGCCAACCCCTCAGGGTCCCCACATCTTGGAAACATGATTCACCCTCCTATGCCCCCCAGCTGCATTATGGAGGAGCTGCAGAGAGCTTTTGCTTCCAAGAATAGACAAGAGAGGTGAGTCGTCAGGTTGACTTAAGTTATCACCAGCATCCTGATTCAGACAGAAACTGTGACTGCAATCAACAAATATGTTTTTAAAAGCCTCTTACTTTAACGCAGGATAACTGCTTTTACTTTTTATCTCTGTGTTCCCGTATTTAACTTTATTCCTACATTTACTTTCTCCCTTCTGTTTCCTTCAAGTATACATGAAGGTTGTGAGCAGGGCTCACCTCCTCGGTTGTGGTGTTCAGACGGTCGGCTCTCTCGCTCCTGTAGCTCAGAAAACCAACACACATCATCTCTGATGGGTGGCTGTGTGGTAGGTGGAGGGTCTGACTGGCCCAAAAAGGAGGCAGAGGAAAATAAGGAGAATGTACGGCTGGACCAGTGCTTCTCCAACACCTTCTCCAACACCTCAGGCCTCCCCACTGACCTGGATGGCTGGAATGAATCTGTAATCTCTGGTGGGATGAAGAGCTCATATTTATCAATAAGTATACTGTTACTGATTTTGCATAAGCAAATGTTTGTTTTGTATTGGATTTCGATTGGATTCACATTGAAATGACACACAGAAGAATGATTTGATGTTTACTGTACCAGCACATGACATAAAAACAGCATCATTAACACGTCCAATACTGGCTAAACCTTACTGAAAATCATCATTGAAACAAATGCACTGATATTGTAATTAAAATATTAAAACTTTATTAATCCCTTTGGAAAACATCCTCAGGGAAATAAAGTTTCCAAAAGCACTTGAAAGGTAGTTAGAAAGATATATAACAATGATAGATATTAAAAATAAATAAATAAATAAATATGATATAAATGAAATTGTATAGAATAAAATGAAATAAAATAAAATACATTTAAATAAAAATGTATTTTAAAAACATAAAAATTCAGAATATAGCTACTGGCTGGCTACTGCTCCAATTCTGTGTTCATGCTATCCCCCCCAACACGCCACTGAGTTGAAGAGACCGCTTGCTACCATGGACTGGAGTTTTAAAGCAGATGTTAAACAAGCACAGCCTTTTCAGGAAGTGCAGCCTGCTCTGTCCCTTCCTGTACAGTTGGTTGGTGTGGATTGTCCTGAACTAGAGTGATGCAAGATGTCTTCTTTTTTTTTTTTTTTAACTTGTCGAGTCCAGCATTGCAACAGCAGAATTATGGTCTGGCTGCCATATTGTGCAGAACACATTTACTTTGCCAAGAGGAGCCGTTTGTATATAAGGCTCCCCTTGAGATTTAAGTGAAACTTTTTATTAGTGTTTTTGTTAATTCTTTTTTATTTATTTCATTTTATTTTTGTCAACGCCATATATTGCCAAGTTGGGAGATTATTGCTTGACCAAACAAGGGTGATAATAGATAGGAGAGAGGGAAGAAAATAGAAAGTGAGAGAAAAACAACAAAACAACAGTAGAGAACAACCACATTAACTGAGCAGATGCATATAAACCGGAGAACCTAAACAACCAGCTGCTGAACCTGAGAAGAACCGTATCCCGAGGTCTTTGACACTACAATCACAAGGAGCACCTGAGGAGAGAAGAACTGGAGAGATCGTTAGCAACAATGAGCACAGCAACAACAATTGTAGATGTATATATATACACATAAACATATATATACATAAACACACGGATATTGGCATCTGTAGGGGCACGGCTGAAAGTGCAGATTATACGGATTAAGTTGTGCTTTGTGTTTAGTGATCATGCAGATGTAGCCCCACTGCCTCTAGGGGCCAGACGCACCCTGAGAGGGCCCCCAGCGCCATGCAGTCATCGCCACGAGAGAGCACAAAGCAAAGGCAGCCCGCCACAGAGCCAGGGGCGCGCCAACCGAGGAGAGGGCCGGGAGAAGAGGCAAGGAGAAGCAGGAGGTAGACACCCGACTCTGCGGGGTAAGGGCCCCAGGGGCCCAGGGGGCTGAGGCCCACAGGCCCCGCCAGACGCCAGGCCCCCGATCGAGCGTAGGGGGGCAGGAGATGGGCACCGCAAGCCCAAGAGCAACCCATCCACCCCCGCAGGGGAGGGCCCAGCCCGGCACCCAGGGGGACAGAACCAGCCCAGACCGCCACCCACTGCGGGCCAGCACCCGCCCCCCCAGATCTAAGCTCCCCCCCCCATGTTTCCTGGTCCAGAGGCCAGTGTCGGCCTGAGGTCACCAAGCCCCTGGCACCCACACGCCAAATGCAGAGACATACACTAATTCCACACTGCACATCCACCCAACATATTAATGGTGATGTAATGATCCATCGATACAGACCGACACACCGACCGGCCAAGCGACGATCCAACCACACCGATGCAAAGCCTAAACACCGATCAACACCGCGATCCCCAACACACCCCCGGCCTACAAGACCGCCCCAAAGCCCCCCCCCAAGCCCCACGCACCCAGCGCACGAGACAGAGACAGAGCCAATGCAAGATGCAAGATGTCTTCCAGAGGGTTGGGCACTCACCCTAGCTGCAGACTAAGGGTGAAGATGCATTGTAGCGGTTTTCCCAGTTCAGCAGGGAAGGTGGACGGTAGTCAGGGACACACCTTGTCTGGTCCTGCTGCTTTTCTGGGGTGTAGCTTCCTCAACGGTCCTCTGACCTGGTCCATAGTGATGTATGGAGAAGACTCAGCTGAAGTGGGTCAGGAGGAGGAGGGAGGTGTGCTCCTCCTCCTGACCCACACCTAATTTGAGGGAGGTGTGCTAAGGGAAGAAGGAGACATTTCTGGGGAGTGAGTTGGTTGAAGAAACTATCAAGTGTGTTCACCTTTTCCATTGTCCACCCTGCCCACCCAACACTGGTTTTTGTGTTGTGGCCTGGCTTTTGCACCATCCCAGAATTCAGCTTCTGCACCACCTTTTTCTTGTAGCCCTTCACTTCCCTCACACAGCATTTTATCTCCTGCTGTGCTGCTTCCATCGCCTCCTTGTCTCTACTCCCAAAAAGGCAGCCTTCTTCCTGTTGAGGATAGCTTTGACTTCCTGATTTACCTGCGCTTTGTTATTAGGATAACAGTGGACAGTCTTGGCAGGGGAGACCATGTCTTCACAGAAGCTAAGGTAGTCTTTCAGACAGTGTGTCAAACCCTCTATGTCCTCTCTATGATGATCACTGCTGTGGAGCATGTGCAGAAGATCAGGTCCTGTCTGGTCAAGCAGATTTATGTTCATACAGATGTAGTAGTCAAAAGAGAATTTAGTGCCATAAATTCCACCTATTGGATGCTGAATTGTTGGAGGGGGTGATAGCAAGGGCCCAGCACTGATTCAGGGCAGAACAGTTATTTAATTAAAAATTTGAAATAATTAAAAATCAACCAGATGTATTGTACATAAGAGTTACTGCTGATTGATAAGATATTTGATGTTTTAACTAGCTTACAGACAATGCTCTGTTTAACTGTGTACTTTTCAAGTCTTAAGAATCTGTATATAGTTTGAAAGTCTACTCGCGAATAATTTTGATTCTTTAGTATATCTTATCGAAGGCTGAAAGAGTTTACAGAGAAAAAATACAATTCTCACCACTAAACAACAGATCAATTAAAAAAGCGTGGATCATCAGGCTAATAAGTCTAATTTTGTCAAAGCTACTTCTAGGCCACAACTAAGGAAAATTGATATTAAATATTTGATTATCATTCATAAGGTAGCACAAAACATGCCCTTCACTAAAGATTTATGTGGCTTTGTGTCCACTGGATAAGTGAAAAACAAGAAAAGACAGTCAGCTTAAGCTTCTCTAAGTCTCCATGCTGGTTCTTGCTGATTCAAATGCATATGATGAGTTATGAGTTAGTTATGTTTGTCGTATTAATATGGCTCTACTTTCACTAACAGGGCTTTTGTAATGCCTCTATTACCATTTTGCTTTCTCCATAATTTTGCTAGTACACATTCAGAGGCCTGTTTTTTTCTGTTTGTTATCCAGCCTTGGAGTTACGTTAAGAAACACTCATGAGTCATGCAGTGATGGTAGTAAACACACTTAAACTAATGTGAAGCTCAGAGTCCTCACTAAATCCAATTTGCTGTAAACTCGAAAACAATTTGCTGTTATTCTAAACCAAAAAGGCTAAAGAAATGCTACCTTCATTGAAATACCACAAACTCAAAGGTAAATAACAGTAACTCCACAAAGAGGCTTGTTAGACCTGCTGGGAATAAAGATTTGAAAGCTCAAGTGTACATATCCTAATTCCAATGAAGTGGGACGTTGCGTAAAATGTTAGAAAAGCAGAATAAAATGTTTTAAAAAATCCTTTTCAAATTCCAGTATTTTAATTTGAACACACTACAAAGAGATCATAATTGATGTGCAAACTGATATAGTTCATTTGTTATCAATGAATCACTCATTTTACATTTGATGCCCATAAAAGCTGAATTCAGTTAACATTAGATCAAAAAGGAATTGCAAATCAGTGTATTCTTTTACGTACATTACAGACAGTATCTCAGCTTAATTGGAATTGGGATTTGTATTCCCCATATTGTAAGGTAAATTAATGGATTAAAGTGTCGATACCTTCTGTATATTCCTGTTTGATAATCGATGCCCATGCGTGTTTGCAGGCACACTTCCTCGCAGGTTAAGGAAGGAGTTGCTGGCTGTCAAACTACGAAACAGACCCAGCAAACAGGAGCTGGAGGACAGAAACATCTTCCCAGCAAGGAGTGACCAGGAGCGCCAGGAAATACGTCAGCAGATTGAAATGAAACTTGCCAAGTAAGCAGTGATATCTTTGCTTCATGATGGTCTTTTCTGTTAAATTTCTATTATATTAAATAACACAATAACTTTTGAAAAGTTAACCTAGGGCAGACTTTCTGTAACTTTCTGTAAGTTCTGATTCAGTTCTGTCCAGAGGTTTACAACAATTAGGATTTAAAACATAAAGTTGAGTAGTTATTATTTTTATTTTTTTTTTTTAAACTTTATCACTCAACTGATTTTGATAATTCTAAAGGAAAACTGTTAGTATTAATAACTATTTGAAATAGTTTTATTTTCAGAGTGATAAACTGGATAACACGTATCGGAGATTTTAACATGGATTGATGGTTTTCATTTTATATGACTACCACTGAATTGTTAAGCAATGAATAACTCTTTGGACCCACATTGACATTTTGGTCCTCATCCACCCTCAAGCAAACAATAAAGAAACAAAAACTGAACAATAATAAAAATTGATCTGATTTAGAAAAAGTCAAAAGAATTTGAAAATCTAAAGCATAGCCTATACAGCTCTAGAAAAAAGGGACCATTGCAAAATATGCTTTGTTCTTGTACAACTTTAAGTAGGATATTAAAAAATATATATTTTACATATTTTACTTAAATCTGCCTCAATAATTTACCAAACTTCTAGACAAAATCTTCCCATTTAATTTTATTGATTTGCAGAAAGTCTGGTTAAGATGACAACACCAACACTGATTTCAACCAAGTTCTGAAATCCATATGTAGTGTATTTATCCGGATTTTCCATTATTGTTTTAACATATTGGACCCTAATTTCATGGCGCAGCGCAGGGGGCGCAAGCCTGGCGCACCCCGCGCAGTGTTAATTTCGTCCGGCGTCCTGCCAATTTGACAATTTGGTAGACCGTCTGCGCAGAGATGGGTGTGATGGCGCACCATGGGGAGGTGACGGCGCACCAGGGGGAGGTGTCGGCAGATTCATGTTGGCGCTGTGACAATTTCGTTCCAAAAACAGTGCAGAAAGTGCGCTGAAAGCTCGCCAGCTGCAACCTGGTCTAACCTCGGCGCAGGGCGAAGCGCCCCCTGCGCAGCTGTAATTTGGTGACAAGCGCACATGTGTGCACGCCTCAGAGGCAGGTTTCCAAAGTGTCAGGCACATTTTAATGCAATAAACAATCACATCAATCACTATTTTATGTCCCCGTCTGAACCAGCATATACATTTGTATCTATATATACCTTCCCGTCAAATCTGATGTCGGATTAAAGTCGTTTGTCATAATAGAAACTTAACCTGACGGCAGCTGGAAGTTTGATGCACATCTTACAAGTCAACAATAAACACTCTTAACATCTGATACTGAGTAAATATCTGGCTTCTCTCATTTCATTAAATTAAAAGAAAAAAGGGGAAAAAAGACGGAGAAAATAAATGTATGTTACTCTGGATGTACCTGTTATTTCTCATATTCCTCTATTTTAGTCTTTATTTTTAACGTGCTCTAAAAAGATGGAGAGCATTATTGCAAGGAGGATGAGGAGGAGACACCAGGAGAGTATACAGTTTATCACTAAAGGCTCTGCTATTTGGCGATGACAAACCAGGAGTGCAGGTGGATCACAAGCATTATGAATGGATAAGCCAGCGGGTGTGAAACTGTCTCTTATTTTTTTTTACTATCATTGACAAAGGAACAGATTACATCTGTCCCGGGAGCTGGCACACACGGTGACGCGCATCCTGGCCTCCGATGCGCGCCCCGCTGTCCATTCTCCTGCCGAAGTGACAGCGGCTCTGACCGTCTCTCCTGCTGGGTCTTTCCAGCACACTGTGCCTGCTGTGGCAGGGATCGTTCAGACCAATCAGACGTTGCGCCTCGGCCGCAGCGCATTTAAAGGCGAGGAGAGGCAGTCATTTGATTGGTGAAGACAGCGCTCGGCTGTGTTAAACTCATTCACACCTCCATCTCCTCCTCTCTCGATATGCGCTGAGGAGGCGTGGATGCGATGGTCTGCGATGGTCTGCGGCATGAGTGCGCCTCTCTTGGCACTGCAGGAAACTTGCCAAGTGCGCTGGTCACACCCTATCTGCGCGGCAAAGGCTGGCGCAGGGCAAGTGCACCTGCGCTTGCGCCTGGTCTACGAAATTAGAGCCCATTGTCTTCCAGCCTTTTACATTACTCATGAGTTGTGCCAGCTATAAACAATATTGGACCTTCAAAGTGACATTCATGACCAATCATGAAATGTAGTGCATTTTGTATTGGTGCCAAGAGGCTTAGATATGTTAGTTAACACAAAATAGTGTATGTGTTCCTGAAAACAACGTAATCTTCATAGGATTGCGTTGTTTCCAAGCACAGGCCTCTTTTATAAGACATGCTTTGAGAACAGTGTTTGGCTGTAATACTATTTACTCAATTTAAAAAATTAATTTTAGCCCAGCAAGTCTGTATAAAAAAGAATAGATTATAATCTTCAGAAAGTTTTACTTTTCCAATCAACTGAATTAAATTTGTGGAATAACAATTAATGCAACTGTATACATTTCCCAGTTCTGAGTACAAACAATTTTATTGCAAGGTCAGTATTATTTTTGTTTATTTTTTTATTGAGAAATTACATTTGAGTCTGTTTAAGAACAAATGTCCAGATCTACTAAAGGTTTGCATGTATAAAAACATGTGCAAGCTTGATATCATGCAAAGGTTTGCCTTCATGAATATGCAGAACACATGCAGATTATCAGAATTTACAAAAACACTGGGAGAAGAACATACCCTAAATGACCCAAAACTTATTGTACCCAGTCTTTTTGAATCTATATTTCAATCAGGAGAGACCAAATTTGAATGAAAAAGTATTTATTACGCAAGTTGATATGACTGAAAATGTGCTGTCTTGTGTTGTCTTGGTGCACTAGCGCGGGAAGGGGGGTTCTGCTGGGTCTGAAAAAAAATATATATATATAAAAAGTATGTGTAGAATGGATTTACACAGAGCTGTGGGGATGTGTGGAAAAATCTATTTTAAAAAATTACATTTAAATTGTTTGTCGAGGAGACGCAGAGACAACTGGATGTCGGATACGATCCAAAATGAAATTCTTGAAATGTTTGCTCAAGCCATACAGCGAGAAACCATTTCTGAGACTCGCCACTGTTCCTTCTTTGGACTCACAGCAAAGGAAACTACATGTGAGCAATTCTCCTGCTGTTTACAACTTGTGGATTCAGATTTAATAGCACAGAACGTGTTTCTTGGATTTTACAGTGCATCCAACTCTTCAGCAGAAACACTGTTTTACCCCTGGAGCGCTTGCATGGATACTGTTTTGATGGTGCGTCCAATATGTCCAGCCGTGTAAATGGTGTTCAGGCGAAACTAAAAGTTGAGTGTACAGAATCCCACTATGTCTACTGCAGTAACTACGCACTTGACCTCGTCCTGCAGGAGGTGGCAAGGGACATGAGAGTCATGGCAGACACATTGAACTTTGTTCAGGGAGTTTCTGTTGTCATCAGAGAATCCTCAAAACGCAAACAGTTGTTCCAGTCTCTTTTTGGCTCTGAAGAGGTAGTGTGCAATGTCCTAGGGCTATGCCCAACTCGATGGTGCATCCGCACCACAGCCATTACCCGAGTTATAGCTTCATACCCGACACTCCTGGAGACACTAAAGACACTGGAGCAAGACAGGACAATGAGGGGTGAGACACAGGACAAAATTTCTGGATTGTACAAGCAAGCAAAACAAGTAAGGACGTATTTTGGCCTGGTGTGTAGCGGGGCTCTTTTTGGACCTTCTGAAGCAGTGGCCCGAAGGCTGCAGAGCAAAACCTCCACTGCTGGCGCAGCTCTGGAGTGCGTCAGAGTTCTTCAGCAACACATACAGCAGGCACTTCAGGAGGATGATTCAATTAAATGGCTCACTGACAAAGTTAAGACTTTTACTGCCCGTAACAATCTTGAGATGCCTCCTCCCTCCAGGACGAGCTTAACACCGGCTCGTATATGCTGCACCATACAACCCAAAGCTGTGGTGTCTGACTCCAGAGAAGGGCAGTGGAGGTTTCAGTTTATTGAAGCCCTGGACATTGTTGAAGCAGAGCTTAGTGGAAAATTTGATCAAGCAGGAAGGAAAGTTGCTGAGGGAAACTACTCTCATTGATGCTGTAAACCAAGGGCTGGACTGAATGAAGTAAAGCTCACCCAAAAGTTTGGCAGGTCACACCTACAAATGCAGCTGATATTATTGGGTGGCATGACAAAGGAAAGCAATTTCAGATCTGTCCCAGAGATTGCCAAATTTATTTCAGCATTGCATCCACAAACCAGAGGGCTGCTCTCAGTGTCAGCTGCCCCATCAGAAAGATCATTCACTTCCCTCAGACGACTAAAAACTTGGCTACGAAGTACCATGAGCCAGAAAAGGTTGACATATCTGGCTTTGATGCACGTACACAGCAACATTCTGGACAGACTGGATGTGACATCTCTTGTTAGGAGCTTCATTAGCAACACACCAGAACGCAAGGCTATATTTGGCGGCATGTAAATCAAGGTAAAAATGATCTTATTCATAATTTCTCTCACTGTGTGCATATACTGTTTCCTTTTAAATTCTAGTCACGTTTTATGTGTGTGAGTGAGATCCTGCATGTGTGTATGCACACCTTGAGAGCGGGAATGTGCGTGAGGCTATATAAAGAAAATTTCATCACTAAAGTGGTGGTGATAATATTACAAATTGCAAAATCTATTGCATTTTTCTGAGCCACTCGTTAAGATGAGATAATTTATTCATTGTGGAAAGAAGGTAAACATTATGCGTTTTTATCGGTTAAGCAATCTGTGCCTCCTTTAATTCATTTGGATTACATAAGTAATGTAATAATAGCTGCAGCAGCAACATCTTAAGTTGCTAACAGCTGTCTGTGTTGTTTTTATTTTCAGACATTCAAAGTTTTTGGCCATGGTGTTCACCGCGTGTTGTTGGTTCGCGGGAATTCTGCTATTCTGCTCGCAGGATGCCGCTGGCTGTTCGATATGTTCATCGCTTGCTGTTGGTTTGCGGGACTTGTGTTCATCTGTTGATGTAATTTTATAATCTATCCTTACTACCTGTCATGTCAGAGGTAGTGAGCTTTGGTGTCTAGACCCACCTGACTGTTTTTTGCATCTTCAGCACCAAGGACAGCGCTTAAAATGACAGTGAGTTCTCGTCTGTTCTTGTCATATGGTTAATTGCTGTCGACCTCCTTATGGAGAAAAAATGCAATAAAATTTGAATTTGTCACAACTTCTTACTGTTTTATTTGTGTTTATCTCATGGCTGCCAGCCAGTAGCCTAAGTGGCGATGCGCTATAAAGCAGGAAAAAAAATGCAATGGTGTCGCTCCTTCATTCATTCAGTTGCCAGCCCCCTCCAAACACCTTCCTGCGCGCCTGTCTTGGTGTACTTCAGGGGTACTGAGGGCATATTAGAGATGGGATACCCCCCTTGGAGTCTAGACAGTGGTGGTGGTGAGGAATACAGGAAGAATGAGTAACAAACTTCTGCTGCTGGGACCCTGATGTGATAGGCTCAGGGGCTACTGAGGTGAAGGGGCCAGGATTCTTAGGGGTTGGACCTGGACACTGGTGACATGACTGGAGGTGCCTGGGGTGGTGGAGGGTTGCCAAGATCACCAGCACGACACCACCACACTGACTGTGGAGGAGCAAAGACATGATTTAAAATGGGGCTGCACCAGAATGATTGGCCAGGCAGTTGTGTGTTGCAGGATCTGGTTGGCTCAGTGCTCGAGTGAGAGCACGCCCCTTATCAGCTAAGATTTGAATGGTAAATGGACTTGAGCTTATATAGCACTTTTCTAGTCTTTGACTACTCAAAGCTGCTTTACACAGCAGGTCACACTTACCCATTCAGTAAGTAAGGTTCTGAGTTTTTATGTTAGTTATCCATCAGTATCTCTAACACATTCACGCCCTTTAATGCCCATTTACACACAGCAGTGGGAGCAACTTGGGGTTAAGTGTCTTGCTCAATGACAAATCGCCATGTGTCGATCGGAGCTGGGCTTGAATCTCATCTGTCTCCTCTCAATGCGGAGAAGCAGTGGTTCTACTCCGAGCCCCTCCCGGTTGACTGAAATTCTCATCCTATCTCCAAGGGAGAGTCTGGCCACCCTGCGAAGGAAACCCATTTCGGCCACTTGTACTCGCAATCTTGTTTTTTCAGTCACGGCCCACAGCTTGTGACCATATGTGAGGATAGGGGTGAAGATTGACTGGTAAATCAAGTGCTTCACCTTCCGGCTCAGCGCCCTTTTCACTACGACGGCCTGTTGCAAAGTCCGCATCACTGCTGACGCCACACCGATCCGCCTATCAGTGCCTTGATCCATCCTTCCACTGCTTGTGAAGGAGACCCCGAGGTACTTGAACTCCTCCAACTGGAGTATATATAGGAACACGAATTATGCAGGATGCACTTCTGCTTTTTGTGCCTGTGTCCTTTGCTGCTCGAACATAAACAAAACAGCTTCTCAATAACAACTGAGAGAAATTGTGTTCATTGCTATTTTTTTCTAAATGTGTCACAAGACTTGCATTCTCAAACACCATTGTATCAAACTGAGGCGTGCTGCAGTGTTACATAATCTGCTCGGCATGGCACAGCCAAGAATGGAGCAGCAAACACATTTTGCAGAAAAGATCTATCGACTTTGAGAAAAATAACTACAGCCTACAGGATCTATTCTTAGTAACACTGGAAGACTAGCATATTTGTTTGAAAAAAGGTGCAACATTGGTCACAATTGTAAAGGTATACAGTTCATGAAAAGGTGAGGACAGACCTTGAGAGCTTGCATAAGAGGCAGCTGGGTCTGTGTTGGTCCAGGCACACAGGTCCCACTTGTATGGCGAGAGATGATGATTATTGTATAAAGATGTAGGTTCAGTGGACTTTGTTTTGATTTACAGCTGTTTTACAATAGTTCACGAGTGCTGAATAAATGAAAGCTTTCAAGAGGATCATATGGCATATGGCAGTGTTTTCATGTGCTCTGGGATGATGGTGAGGAATAGAGTGATTACATCTTTTTTGTGTCCAAGGCTTTACAAAGTAACAGATCTCAAGTTTGCTGATTTGATTCTTTAGAGTCCTTGTCAGTTATAATGTGTATTACATGACTCCACAAAAACGGAAAAGCTTTAACTATAACTTTTAACTGCCAACATCTAGAGTGAAGCGTCTTCAGTATCTCTAGTAAAGGTGCCTCCATCTTTCTGATAGACAAGGGTGTAAAACGTACACACAGTAAATATTGTGCTGGTGCTGGTTTGGCAGAGTGGTAAGAAACTGGGCACGTTCATATACCACATCCCTCTGCTGGCCTGGGCTCAAAGCCAGCCTGTGGCCAGTTTGCAGAGTGTCCTCCCCTACTCTCTCGCCTCCCTTCACAAACCTTATCCACTTTTCATTCTTCTTAAAAAAGGCGTAAAAATGGCCCCAAAAATCTTTGAAAATTATTGGCATATTCTAGTAAAAGCAGTTATTTTTTAAGTACAAGTTGACTCATATTAGCATTCTAAATTCACATAAATAAAAATTAAAAACCCTCAAAAAAGTAAACTCCAAGTACAGAGTATTTTAAATGTAATTTTTTATATAGTGGTAATTTGTTTCAAAGTATAAAAGTAAAGAATACACACACATTTTTAACATCATTCAATTCAATAATGACAATAACCAAGCTCACAGATGTTAAAACAGCCTGCCCAGGGGCCACCAAAAGAAAACAGCATGGGGTTTTAGCAGATAAAACGAATCAATTAAAGTTAACAGCCTTTATTTATTTGATGTTGAGCAAACAAGATATTGAAAGACATAAAATGGTCTAATCATGTCACTTTTATTTGGAGATATTAATAATTAATGATGACCTGGTTTAAGCTTACGGAGTGTCCAGTGCACCTTTTCAACATCTGTCATGTTATGGGAAAGGTCTCTACAGACAAGCAGGATTATCTGTGCTAATTAAAATTGTGTCATTTACTGTTTAAAAACTTTTTACAGTCTCAACTATATATTGAGTATTATAAACTTTGGTCCATTCAAAATCTTTTTAAAAGTGCAAATTATTTGGTTGGAAATCCGGAGTCAGCAAGATAAGGTGGCCGTGTTACATCTTAAGCAGCTTTTGGGAGAAAACAAGAGATTTAGTCATGTATATACAGTTTTCACTCTGCAAAGTCACATACAGAGAGGCTTCTCAGCATGAACTTTAAAACTCTTCTCAACGAACTTCCTTCTTGAAAGAAATATTACCTCTCTGGTAATGGAAGACTGCTGAGGCATGACCAAACGAAATCAGTAAACAGGATCATCTCGAGGAACCAAAGGATAACAAGAGACAATATGGAAATTTGATAGGTAACTGCCCAACCCATAAACTCGGACAATATCACACCCGTGCATTGGAACGTGAATGGCTGGACGGTGTGGAACTGTGAGCTCAGAGAAAGGATATTACTGGACCATAATCCTGACGTGATTTCATTAAATGAGACACATTTAAAAAGAAATGGCATTATTGATTTTTAGGCTTGTACCTGGTGTGGTCACAATAGAACCATGCATTAGAGAGCTTTTTAAGGATCAGGAGGAACTGTTTTTTTTAGTTAAGAATAAATTGTTTGCTTCCTATGACATTCTGGTTAAAAACAAATCAGTGGATGGACTATTGGTATTGCAGTTTAAGAAAAAGCTGTCGAGTTGTTGTTTTGTTATTTTCACTTGTCACCTACCCCCAGAGGGATCAATGAGAACAATTCACTCTCAACCTTTTTTTGGTCATTTTAATGGTGCGGGTCTGTAGTTTGTTTGAGGTGGATGAAGTTTCTTATGCGGGGATTTAATTCGTCGTACTGGTAATCTCAAAGATTGTGTTAAGGATGTAGGATGCATACTTGACAGACAGAATTTAGGCAGCATTATTAATAGGTATGGGGGAATCTTTGTTGATTTTTTGAGGGATTAGAAATGTTTTCTGATAAATAGACAAATACCCTCGGGTAATGATAATTTCACCTCTTTTTTGGTTAAAGGTAAGGCTTGAGTGGATTATATTATCACCCCTCAAGAAAGTTTGGAAAACTGATTTGCTTTTTCTATTTTCTCTCCTAATGACCTTTTGGAGAGGTTGGAAAGGATTAGAATTATTGGGATATAGATGTAAATTGCCTGACCATTTTTTATTGATGCTTAAAATCTCAGGTATAGCCTAGCTTTGTAAATGAAGATTCACATTTTTGTATAGGCAAGCAAGAAAAGTTAGAGCACTAAGGCGACTTCCTGATTTCTTTTTCTTGTCTAGCCAATGTGATAATGCATTATTGGACGACCGCGGCGCTTTGGAATATTTTTTTATAGGACTGATTTTAATTAAGTCCAAAGTTGAGGAAGTTTAGGTTTGCACTAATAACATTGAATTTAGAGTTAATGGCAGATTTCAGTTGTAAGTATTCAAGAAAAAGGTTTTCCCCAATGCTGAAGTCCTGGACCAGATCAGAGAATGGCAGCATAGTGTTATTATTGAAAATGTGTCTAAAATGAGTGATGCCTTTCCTGGTCCATGCATAGAAGTTAATTGATTTTTTGTTGATTTTGATGTCTGGATTGTTCCAAATTGGAGGTGTTTGTGGTCTGTGGAATTTCTACCAAGCTGTCAGAGCTGTTGATATGGCTAGACTTTTTAAACATGGGTGGAGTTTAACTGATTGACTTAAAAACGGAAGGTCTGAAAAGTTTATGTCTTTACAAAATCTTTAGAAAATATCTTTACAAAATATTTTTTCTATGTCTAACCAAGTGTTGCATTGTTGACTATTGTGGATCCATTTTATGATATACTGCAGATGGTTTGCTAAGGAGTAGTAGTAGAATTGTGGGGCTTCTAAGCCTCAGAGTTGTTTGGGTTTCTGTAGTGTGGATAATTTGATCCTTGCTGGTTTATTTTTTCAGTAGTATTTTGAAACTAGAAAAGCACTCGGAGAGCGCAGACCTCCGCCAGCACCACAGTCCCCTCCCATATTGTGATTTTTACCATAAATATTAGTCTTACCTTTATTTCATGTAAATATTTAGATTCCTCGACCATGAAAACATACCATTAGCAATTGGTTTCATAATGATATCTATTTTAGTTCAGTAGTTATTCACGAAAAATCCCATTTTTTGTCATGGCGGATCCAGACGAGATCCAGATCAACACCAAAATTGAATCAGTTCTTCCTTTTCCTGAAAATTTCATCAAAATCCATCCATAACTTTTTGAGTTATTTTGTTCACAAACAGACAAACTCTTCCGAAAACATAACCTCCTGGCGGAGGTAATGATTGAATTGAATTGATTTTATTTCGGTCATGTCAGCACACTTATACAACATCACACATTGTCAATAGATGATCACATTGTACATGTCCGAAAGGGAAGACGGAAGAAGCAGAGCTTTTCTAGTCCCGTCCCCATTTCCTCAATATTTAGTCTCCTCTTTTTCACATATCATCAGATTATTGTAAATTTTTATTCCATTTAATGAAGTATGACATAATTCTTGACTGTCTTTTAGTGTCCATATTTGACCTTTAATGTCCAATCCTTTGTTCCACGTAAGGCAATGTCCAATCCTTTGTTCCATGTAAGGCATAATTCATGAAACTAGATGGAATCTAAGAGATTTAAACCAAGTGAGTGTGAGTTGAATTGGAATCATTGAAAATAAGTAATTTATTTTTGGTAATATTGACATTTTAACAGTAGGTATCCTGCCTGTAAGAAATATTGGTAAATTCATCCATCATTCGAGGTCATCTGTAATTGTTTCCAACAGAGATGTAAAATTTAGACTAAACAGCTCTGACAACCTGGGGGAGATGTGAATAACCAAGTTTGTCAGGTGACTGGTGCATACAGGGATAGGTGATGTGTGGGCTGCCACATCCCAACTGCTGTTTTTAATGGGAAAAATATTTGATTTAGACCAGTTTATTGAGCCATCTGATACATTGGAGAATGATTTGATTAAATTTATTGTTTCTTTTAATGACCTAGATTGGAATTTCTGATAAAGCAATATGTCATCTGCATATAAACTGATTTTGTGATGTGATGTGGAAGTCTTGATTCTTATAATGGTATTATTCTGGCGAATGGCTGCTGCTAGGGGTTCAATGAAGATAGTAAATAAAGAGGGGGAGAGTGGGCACCCTTGCCTAGTCCCCTTGTGCAGTGTGAAGTTTTGTGATGTTTGTAGATTTGTTTATTTTTAAAAGATGTTAATGAACATATAAATGTAAACATGTGAGATTATAGCCGTGTGGCTAATTTCCATCTCTAGTCTCATTTGCCCATTAGTGATGACTGTGGCTGAAGGTGAGGTGTAGAGAATCCTAATCCAGTGAATAAATAATGGTCCGAAACCAAACCTCTCCAGTGTGGGAAACAGGAAGTCCAACCTGTCGAAGGCTTTCTCTGCATCTAATGAGACTACATATGTTTCTGTTGGCTGTGATACTGCATTGAATTAAATAACCTGCGTGTATTATTAGATGAATGTCTTCCTTTTATGAATCCGGTTTGATCTGGGTGAATAATAGATGGAATGACCTTTTCTAATCTGTGGGCTAGGGCTTTACTGATCATTTTTATGTCTGTATTGATTAGTGAGATCGGACGGTAACTGGATGGTAGAGTTGGATCTTTATTAGGTTTCAATAGGAGGGAGATTGTGGCTGTGTTCATGTTTGATGGGAGTTTTGACTTTCTTTTGACTTCAGTGATGACCTTGTACAATAGGGGTGACAGAATTGACCAGAAATTTTTTTCAAACTCAGCAGGGAAACCTTCAGGGCTGGATGATTTATTGTTTGGCATGAGTTTGAGTGCTGCAAATAATTATTCTGTTGTTAATGGTAATTCAAGTGATTCTTGTTGTTCCCTGCAAGTCAGTGCTGGATAAAACAGAGTTGATGTCGTCTGGGTTTTTGTCAGTGTCTGGTGAGTATAGATTTGCATAAAACTGTTGAAAAACCTCATTTATTTCATCTGGAGATTGTGTAAGCTTCTTTGCTGAGTTTGTTGATGATGGGTATTGTCTTTTCTTGATTTTGTTTAATTTGATTAGCAAGATACTTTGCTGAATTTGTTCGAATGTTCAAATTTCTCAAGTAATTTAAGTTGTTAAATGTTGGTGTAAACCAGAAGTTTTATTTTGCATTAAATCTCTATATCAAGCACCAGTTGCATGTGTTCAGGTCAATGAGTATGTAACAGGATGGTTTCCGCAACAGTATGGTGTTAAACAAGGAGATACTTTGTCTCCAACACTGTTTTCTATTTACATAAATGATCTAGCCTCACAGATTAAAGCCTATGGTATTGCAGTTAAAATTGAGGATCAAAATGTTGGAATATTACTATACGCGGATGATGTGGTGTTTACTGGCAAAGCAGGAAGAAGATTTACAGATGATGCTGAATATTGTTGCAGAATGGTGCTGGAATTGAAATCTGTCTTTACAACCACTAATACATTGTTCATTTTTCAAACCAAGTTAGTATGTAACATCCAGGACATTAAACATTATATGTTCACTGAATACAGACAAAAATTACCCGTGGCTATATGATGTAAACCAAAACTAAGAACATATTGTCTTATCAAGAATAGCTATGAGGCAGAGTGTGTTTGTTGTGTAACATTGAGGAAACTGAGAACATTTATGATTTGCTGTCCAATTTATGATGAACTAAGGGATTTATTTTTCGGAAAAATGTCTTTGATTAATGTTGAATTCTTTTGGTTTAATGATTACGAAAAACTTGAGCTCTGTTATTATGAATTTATATGTTGGTAATGCCACAACTGTATTTCTGGTGTCTTGTAAACCCATGAGGGTTGGGCACTTTATGTGTAGATAAAAATCTCTATCTATCTATCTATCTATCTATCTATCTATCTATCTATCTATCTATCTATCTATCTATCTATCTATCTATCTATCTATCTTTTTAATCAAGCACTGCAAGTGATTGCTTTCTTATAACTCTTCCTCTACCTCTGCACGACCTATTTATGTTAAACTTAAGCAGTCAAAAGTGTTTAAGTTAATGCAAAAACTATTTTTTCTTAAAGGAGACATATCACACTTGTTTCTCCTTTTCACTATGCCAGACTAGGATGTCTGTAAAGCATTTCTGCCCTCAGTACAAGTCATTTAGTTCCTTCATTGTCCCACAATAGCGTTCTCAAAATCCTCATTTTAGGCCATTAACAAGGTCTCATTGAAATGCTTGGATCTGAGGATGACCTAAAGTTACCTCACAACGTCACAGCCCTTTGTGCTCTGATTGGTCAGTTCTATCGGGGGTTGAGCTAGCCTGTCCTTCTTCTTCTACTGTATTTTCCGGCAGGCTCAAAGCAGCGACCGCGTATTGAGTCCCCTTACAGGCCAGAGCAGGTAATGAGTGAGTGTGAGCTAGGGAACTATAAACCCCTGCTGGACGAATGTGTTCCTCGGTGACGGTTTTGTGGCTGACGGACATCACAGAGGTGGAAGTGTTTTATCAGATTACTCCAATTAAAAAGAAAGGTACCTCATGTCGTCACGACGTTTGAAATCTCGCGGACATCTCGCAATGACCTATTTTCAGAGGCATCAAATCTCGTTCTAGGATATCAGAAAAAATACAATATCTATTTTTTTTTAATTAAGGGGGTGCAAGGTCTTGTTTTCAAATTTATTATATTATATGTAAGTATTTAATCATGCATCAGCATGATATGTCTCCTTTAAGCATAACATGACTGAACTTTTTTATGAGTCAGTCCTTTCTCTTTTCACATTTCATCCCATAGAAACCTTGCCATGCACTCACATCCAACTCTCAGTAGGCAATGATTTTCCTGCTTACTACTCACTTCTGTGTTCAATGTGCAACATTGTTGTTGTCTTAATTTAGAGATTTTTTTACAAGCAGTTTGTTAAGAAAGATGGATGCAAGTTCTCAAAATAGCTGCATCAATTGCTCAGCAGCTTGGAGTGCCATGCATACAGCTCAAGGAGATACCTCAGTCTGTGGCTGAAGAACGTCTGCTTTAACCTTGTGTGTGTTTCTATAAATAATTGTGTGTACCTTTTAGCAATGTGCATTGTGTATTAACTTTTTGGAAAAATAAAGTTCATCATCATGGAATACCTGGAATATGAGGAACAAGTGATATGAGTCGGTTAGTTCCAGATAAACTCCAGATAAATTTAATGCACTAAAAAAAATAGAGGTAGTGTACTCTATAACTATGATATTATTTTTTGATGAGAGTTCTTGTAGGCGGATAAAGTACCCTTTATATTTGGTACAATACTCCCCTGTTTTAGGGCTGCCAAGATTAGTCGACTCGTCATGAATGGTCAGAATGAACAATCAGAATGGTCGACAACTAATTCAATAGCCAAAATATCGTTTTGTTTTTCAATCGTTGTTTTCTCTCAAAACTGCCACTGTGATGACTGAGTGGAGTGATCCAGGTGTAAAACAACTTAAAGACTTGTTCAATGGAAAGAGAAAGCTTAAGTCATTTATTGCGTTAAGCACAGAGTTTAAGATCCCAAATACTGACTTTTTCAAATACTTACAAATACAAAATTCAGTTCTCGCACTAATGAAAAAAAACCTGTTGAGTTTTGAACTATCCAAAATAGAAAATGCTATAGTGTTAATGTAACGTTAATATAAGGTAAAACTGCAGAACTTTATAAACTATAAGCACGAGGAAGTCAATCATCATTTATTTCAGTGGTAAAAACTTGGAAAATTGATTTAGGGATGGAATTCAAAGATAATTCATGGCAATACATTTTTGAGATTTTTTTCCATTTACAAGCAACAAAATTAAAGAGGCTAACTTTAAATTCATTTATCGTCTTATTTAACCCCTATAAAGTATGCGTAAATTATCCAAAGATATCTCTCCAAACAGTCCAAGATGTAAAGGTTAGGAAGGAACATTTATATACCTCTTTTGGCACTGTGATACTTTAAAAAGCATGGGGATGGTGCTTGGGGTGGGGGTGGCTTGGGGTGGCCGGGTAGTGGGTGGGGGTGTGTATTGTCACCCCGGTTGCCCTGGTGTTGTCCTTGGTGCCCTTGGGGGGGCGGGTTGGTGCCCCCTTGGGTCCTGGGGCTGTATCTGGATCCTGTGGCTTTGGGGGCCGTGTGGTGGTACTCGGGGGCCCTTGTGGTTCTGGGGGAGCCCTTGACCATGGTCTCCCTGAGTATGGGCAGCTACTTGGGTATTCGGTGACCACCTCCCATGCATATGTGTACAGACACTCAAGCTCCTGTTGAGACTAACTGTAACGAAACGATTGGTCCCGTCAGAACATGCTGAGTTGGGCACTCCTAGACATCTTCTCACGCCCTGTGACCCATGCTACTCCATTTCTCACCCCTGTGGGTCCACCCCCTACATCGATTGACTTTAGAAAAGAATAACAGGGGCTACATTTTTGAAGACCTTTGGCTTCCTTTAGCAAAATCCTTGGAAAATTTACCAACACGTCCCTAGGGGACGTACTAAAGGGACAAAAAAAAAAACAACAACAACAGGGAACCTGTAACAAAAGTAAAGCTTACAACTACTGTTAGACTCCTCCGTTAATTTATCCCTGGCTTAGCAATGGTTGTTAATTTATGAAAAAACTATTTTTGCTTACTCTTGTAAGCATAAGTGTGTTTTATGAATTTATATATTCGTTTTGTTTGAAATGTTGAATTTTAATGGGGTTTTTTTTTGGTTTAAGTTGTTGGTTACGTTTTGAATTTGTATTTATTTAACTTTTTCAAAGAAAGTTTTGGTGTATGCGGGAGGGATTTGGGTGGGAGTCTGGTAGTGTACTGCTTTATCTGTTTATATTTCTGTTAAATTCTAACTGATGATGAACACAGGGTGAAAATGCTCATAATTTTTTTTTTTTAAGAACTGCCACTGTACCTCTGCTGTCTTGTCTCCCTTTTGTCCTTAACACATGCATAGTCGTGGTAATCTGGGTCAGCTGTGATGTCAGCGAAAGAGTGACATCACAGCTAACTGACAATGGAGCTTGATAGTTTGGGAGCATTTTACCAAAACAACAGAGAAGAATGTGCAATGCAAAATCCACAAGGCAGAACTTGCCTTCCATGGCAGTATGACAGTGATGCAAAAACGTCTGAATAGGAAGCATGTCGTGGCTGATTTAATTTCTGACAAAGAGGGACAGTCATCTTGATAAGCTAGTTTGCTAGTTAGCTGCTAACATTAGTGTCAACAGTAGGGTGACCAGATGGGGACAGTCCCTGTTTTGGATGACCTGTCCCTGGATAAAACTGTCCCCAGAAATGATTTCATTGTTTTACTATCGTGTGTCTACTAGAACAAAGGTTTTTACTACAGCCGCATAGGAAGCAGAAAGCGTGAGGAAGCAAGTTTCATGCAGACTAAGACAATAGTTATTGTGTTGCCAAATCAGCTCATTAAAAGTGACTCTGGGCTTGCTCTTCTTCTTGTGTGAATCCCACATGTTTATCATCATGCTGCCCACTACAAAGCAAGACATGAGTGTGGTAGGTAGTTTCCCACCCCCGCTTCTGGTTATCACACCTGCAGGAATCAACCCAGAACAACCACAAACACATTCACGTATGTGGCTCATGTAGAACTATGCAGGCACCATAGTTGACAGGTCTGCTTATTATGAGCAATTTGGGCCACCAGCTGCATGTTGTTGCGGTATGTTGCACTTCATGCATGATGTGACAAGTCGCCTAATCGCAAAAATAGTTGTTGACTAGTCGACTATCAAAATAATAGTTTGTGGCAGCCCTACTCTGTTTGCAGCTAGTTCTGTGTCACATGCTTTACAAACTCTGGAAGAGGAGACAACTTTCTACTTCATCTAATGTACTTAGTGGCCATATTGGAGCTCATACAACCCCACTCCAAAAAAAAAAACAAAAAAAAAACATAACTATGTAACAAGTGGGCAATGGATAACCTCTAGGTTCGGTAAAGGAGCTCAGAGGAATGTCAAAATAAACGCAGAGACCACAGAGATTTGCTGCCAGCATTTAGTTAAGAAATAAATAGCAAATAAATTCAATACAAAATGAAACAAACACAAATGTAAATTTGTCTAAATTCAAGTAAATCAGGTATAACAAAAACAATAACTTTTCAGTTCAATTTCAGTTCTTTTCCAGGTTCACTTGATCAGTGGTAAGAGTTCATACACTTTAATACCCAATTTCAGTCAATGTAAAAGAAGAGTCCATTTCAACCATTTTCATCCATTTCATTTCATTGTTTAGGTGAAGGAAAAAAGAAACCAAAGATCCCCGGGGTTTTTAAAAAATGGAAAAAAGGAGAGTCTCTATCTCAAAATAAAAGGCTCCATCCAAGAAGGAAAAAATGGCTTGGGTACATTAGTGTGATACGATTTTTTGTCCTACCCCACCGTGCGGTGCAGTAGGTGATGGGATCCAGATCCTTGGTCCATGGGGAAGCTCGCCATCGAAGTTGATCAAGGATTGTAACTAAGAATTCACCAACCATACAAAAAACCTGACCTGTCGACAGACAAGGTCAGAAAATTCATGAGTTCCTTTAACTTATACTCAATTTGAACTTATTAATAAATAAATTATAGTGCTGTACTTGCTTATTTTTCATATACTAAATGAAAGTAATAAAATAAAATTAAAGATTAATTTGTGCAAAAATGCATCAATAATTAAACAGAATTAAATTAAATACATTCAGGATTTATCCTTTAAATATACTGAATATACTTCACAGCATTCATTAATACATAAACATTTTTCAAAATGTACAAAATGTGCAAAAGGGAATAACACAAAATCACTTTTTCAAGTTTTCCCATCCCTATAAATACATTCATATTGTGAAAAACAGGAAAATAATCAACCAAAATAATTTCTCAATAAAGTGCAAAAACGTATGAAAAAGTATTAAAAGAAAATAATAATGCTCACCGATCTCCGTAGGCAGTTTAACAGGATATTAGGAATGATAATAGCAGCGTTTGGCATCCATGGGGTCTCTGTAATGCACGTGCAAGCACTCAGTGTTTGATACTCTGGGCTAAGTATGCTACATAAGTTGTATGAAGCTAACATCGTATAAACTAACGTTAAAATACTCTATACTTACTGCTGCGCGCTGCATAACTCAGGCCTGATCTCTGAGAGTGTGTGCGTCCCTTGTCTCCTCTTTTCCATCCGTATTTTATCTACTTTATCCGACAACTTTCTCTAACGCGGCTTTAGCGTCTCGGCGTCTCAGCGTCCGTGTTCTCATAGCAAAGAGGAAGTGAGTGAAGCGTGACTTCCTAATAAGCCCTACGCTGATTGGACAAAGGGGCGGATACACTCTGAGTAACGTGAAGTCTGATTGGTTGGAACTACTGCCTGATAGTGCATAGAGAGCGGAGCACAACTGAAAATACAAGGTGGAAAATTAAATATTTAATTCTGTAAAGTGATTTACGAACAAAAATAAATTAAATTAATAAATAATAAATCTTAAGCCCTGTAGACCCTAATTTATGTGGGTTACACCCTCCCCTCTTGACCATATGCCCGTCCCTGGGCATTAACACTGAGGACTAGACGACTTGTGTTTTAAGGCTCTGGCTCAGTTTCTTATCAAAACTCACTTGACTGTGCATTGAGGTAGATAATGCATCACTGATGCCTTTGAAGAGGGAGTTTACTACCATCATCAGGGGACTACCTGGCTTTACATATTGAAATCTGTCAGGTTTTTCTCGGTGTCTTTGGGAGCGACGAAGAGTGGGCTCTACATCCTGAGGATCATCAAGCTGGAGCTGTGATTGTCTAGGCTGATTAGTTATTGGTGTCTCTCTCTGAGGATCAACCGTAATAACTGGCATTTCATTTCCATCAGGATGGGCTTCTTCTTCAGGTAAGTTTGAGGTAACATCATTGGATTGGTCACTTTCAGATAAGGTGTCTTGTTCAGGTAAATTGACAATTTCCGATGGGTTGACTGAATCAGGTAAGTTGACATTTTCAGGTAGGTTGTCTGGATCAGGTAAGTTGACACTTTCAGGTGGGTTGTCTGGATCAGGTAGGTTGACACATTCAGGTAAGTTGTCTGGATCAGGTAGGTTGACACATTCAGGTAAGTTGTCTGGATCAGGTAGGTTGACACGTTCAGGTTTGTTTGATTGTCTGACTACGAAAGGAGGGTTTCTCAACTTTCGAGTCTCATGGACAGTGACAATGACTTCCGGCTCTGGTCTGTGGTAAGGAATGTATGTCCAACTAGGTTCACTTTCCCTATCAGAGTTGCATTCCTCTTCACTTTCCACAGCGGGGGATTGTCTGGTTCGGGGTCGTCTGGGAGGAGAAGTTTTTGCTGTTTCACTTTTTGTGACTGGTAAAAACCCACAAGGGAGAAGAAGGTCGATGCAAAGTCTTGCTGAGCCTATCTTTGCCTTCAGGTTTTATGGTGTACACAGGCATTTCACCAGCTCGTTTAAGAACAACATATACATCTTCTTCCCATTTATCAGCCAGTTTATGCTTTCCTCGTAGTTTGACATTTCGGACAAGAACTCGGTCTCCTTTTTCCAAGGTGGAATCTGTCACTCTTTTGTCAAACCTTGTCTTATTTCTTTCTGCATTTTTTCCTGCGTTTGCCATTGCAACTTGGTAACTTTCTTCCAATCGACTCTTTAAGCTGTGGACATACTGGGAATGGGGCATCTTCTGTGTGTTGATTGGCAGCCCAAAAGCTAGGTCTATGGGAAGTCTGGGCTGTCTCCCAAACATCAGCTCATAAGGAGAATACCCTGTAACATCATTTTTGGTGCAATTATACGCATGCACAAGCGGCTTCTGAAGTCTTTCCAGTGGAGCTTTTCAGATTTGTTTAGAGTACCAAGCATTTGAAGAAGGGTTCTGTTGAACCTCTCAACAGGGTTCCCTCGAGGATGATACGGAGTAGTACGAACTTTGGTCATTCCAATTAGTTCACAGAGTTCCTTGATGGTTTTGGATTCGAAATCAGGACCCTGATCACTATGAAGTTTTTCGGGGATACCATAATGGATTATGAAATTTTCATACAGACATTTTGCAACTGTTCGAGCTCGCTGGTTGGGCGTTGGAATGGCCACTGCGTACTTTGTAAAGTGATCAGTGATAACCAGTATGTCTTTTGTATTGGAACGGTCTGGTTCTATGGACAAAAAGTCCATACATACTAACTCAAGGGGTCTGGAAGATTTTATGTTTACCAAAGGAGCGGCTCGCTCTGGAAGTGTCTTACGACGTACACATCTCTCACATGTCTTTATCATTTTTTCAACTGATGCCTGCATTTTTGGCCAATAGAATCTGGATCTTACAAGATCTACAGTTCTTTCTATTCCTAAGTGACCCATATCTTGATGAAGACTTTGGAGTGCTAAAGTTCTCAGCTCTTCAGGTAACACTAACTGAAAAGTGACATTGGGACCATCTTGTCTCCGTCTGTACAAAACTCCATTCTGAAGCTCAAGTCTACTTAACTCTCGCAGTAGTAAGGGAAGCTCAGGCAGTTCTGCTCGGACATTGGCAGGTGGTGTTTGACCTGTTTCTAATTGGGTTATGACTTCGTTGATTGCTGGATCCGATTTTTGTTTCTCTCTCAGTTCCTTTTCAGTAAATGAGTGAATAAGTGGAAACCCATCTAATTGCTCATCATGAAAACAATCTGGGACAGCTGTGGACTTATGAGAGAGGGACTCAACTAAGGCTAGCCCTGGAACGAGGACTTCATTTTCATGGTTGACAGTTGTTACCAGATGTCGGTCACAGATGGCTTGAATGACATCATGAGGAACAGTGGTATGGTTTCCGAAATCACTCAGATGGTGAACAGCAAACTGCTTGATTCTCTCACTTTCTTTACGAGAGGCATGATCATCTCGAGGTGGACCTTGAGGACGACGTGATAATGCATCAGCATCTAAATTCTGTTTGCCAGCTCTATACTGTAGTTGGAATGAGTAAGTTGACAAACTACTTAACCACCTATAGCCAGTGGCATCAAGTTTTGCTGATGTCAACAAGTAAGTTAAAGGATTGCTATCGGTGATTACGGTAAAATCTGTACCATACAGATAGTCTGAAAACTTTTCAGTCACTGCCCATTTTAAAGCTAGAAATTCAAGCTTATGTGCAGGATACTTTCTTTCACTCTTTGAGAGTCCACGACTGGCAAAGGCTATTGCTCTTGTTTGACCTTCCTGTATTTGGTACAGTGCAGCTCCTAGACCAGTGGTACTAGCGTCTGTATGGAGAATATACGGAAGCAGAGGGTCTGCAAAACCTAATACAGGGGCCGTTGTTAACTTTTCAATGATCAGATCAAAAGCTTCCTGACATTTGGATGTCCATCTTTCTCCAAAAGGTTCTTTTGGGTTGTGGTACTCAGCATTTTTAACCTTTTTGGTCTTTTTGCAGCTTTTCTGAAGGGGTGGATAACCAGAGGTGAGTTCGTTGAGTGGTTTGGTGAGTTGTGAATATTTCTGGATGAATCTTCGATAGTATCCGGCAAAACCGAGAAAGGACTTGAGTTCTTTTAAGTTTTTGGGAACTGGCCAAGTTTTTAGGGTTTTGACCTTTTCCGGGTCTGTTTCCACTCCACTTTGTGAAACAACATGACCAAGGTATTTCACCGACGATTGGAAAAATTTGCATTTTTCTGGTGCAAGTTTCAATCCGTACTCCTTGAGTCGTTGCAAAACTCGAAGCAACCGTTGTTCATGTTCCTCCAAGGTCGATGAGAAAATGATGAGATCGTCTATGAACACCAAAACTTCTTTAAGGTTCATATCTCCAACACATTTTTCCATCAATCTCTGAAATGTTGATGGTGCATTTGTTATCCCTTGAGGCATCCTGTTGAATTCCCAAAATCCAAGAGGGCAGACAAAAGCCGTTTTATGTTTGTCTGACTCATCCATTTCAATCTGGTAATAACCCGATTTCAAATCCAAGACTGAGAACCATTTGGAACCTGACAAGGCAGAGAATGCTTCTTCCAGGTTGGGAAGTGCATATGCATCTTTAATGGTTTGAAGATTTAACTTTCTGAAATCGATGCACAAACGGACAGACCCATCTCTCTTTCGGACAACGACAATTGGAGAAGCAAAGGGGGATTCTGACTCTCTGATGACACCAGAGTCAAGCAGTTCTTGCAGGTGCTTTCTTACTGCATCCACATCTTGAGGGTGTATTGGACGTGCTCGTTGCTTGAAAGGTGTTTCATCGTTGAGCTTGATCTTGTGTTTAACTTTGTCTGTATGTCCGAAGTCCAGATCATGCTGAGAAAAGACCTCAGGCATGGAATTTAACATGTTTGTGATACGCTCTTTCCATTTGCTTGTTATGGGGGAATCACCAAACTCAAAGCTTAGCTTTGAAGCTTTGGGGGGTTTTTCTTGATTGTTCTTGATTGTTGATTCTTGATTGTTGGTTTCTTGATTGTTCTGGGTGTGTTCTTTCACAGTTTGCTCTTTATACAGCACTCTTGACACTGCATTAACTTCTGCTAATGCTGTCTTGGGTGGTATGAAAATGTCATGATCTGTTTCATTCTTTAGCACAACAGGTAAGTAGCAAGGCTGTTTCTTGGGCAATTTAATTAGACTAGTTGACACTAGTAACCCACTTGGTAGGGAATATACTGATGGCTGCTCAATGATTGCAGTTTTCTCAAGATAAGCATTTGAGATATTAACCCAACCCTCTAGAACTACAGTTTGACCTGCAGGGACAACCTCAGGTGACTTCCCTATCATTTTAGCTAAACCAAGGTTACTGTGGCTTAAGTTCTTTTGACGTATTTGAGAATTTTTAGAACAACGATAACCATACGGTAAGGGCTGAAAATTGGATGACATCTGGTATGACTGGAGATCAGCATAAAGAGCGTCGAGTGTGTTTGTTCCTATAAGGACTTGTTCATGTGTTGCCGCCTTGCGAAGATGTGGGATAATCAAGGCCAAGGTATTAATTTCTTTCCTTTGAACCTACAAAATCTTTTCGGAAAGGTGATAGACGTTTCAACATACCTAAATAAGGGACTGATTGACCATTTGCTCCTTCTACATCCAGTAATTCACTTAATGGATGGATGGTCAAGTCTGAAAGATACCTTTCATAAAAGGACTGAGGTACAGTGGTTACTTGCGACCCTGTATCTAGCAGGCATGTCGTTTCCTGTCCTGCAATGGTTACATTAGCAGTGGTTTTAGTACCCACCAGGCCATCAGGAACTTTAAAAAAAGAACCTTTGAATTTCTTAAGGTTAGATTTCTCTAGTTTGGGACTGATTTTGTCAGTCATCGCTCCCATCTGTCCCTCCATAGGAGCGACTTTTAGTTTAAATTGGGAACGCCCTGAATATTTAAGGACTCCCACACAGCTTGTTTTTCCCTCAACTGTTTTTTCTTTGCTGCAACTAAAGAAGGATTTGGTTCATTAGTACAACCCGAAACTATGTGACCATCTTCCCCACATTGGAAACAATACCAAGGGCGTGGTTTGTTCCTTGACTTGGGTATGGAACTAGTTATGGGGCTTAACTGTTTCTCTGTTCCTTTCTTTAGGCTCTGAGCACCAGCTTTGACACTGGAAACAGCAGGTATAACTTTTTGTCTGGGATGTTTCTGTTTATTGGTCTCTATTTTTATGCTACTAAGCTGAGCACTAAGATAAGCTATTTGCTTCTTCAAAGTTTCAAATTCACTGCTTGAAGATGAATTATTTGTGGTGGGTGCTGATTGCAGGTGTGACATGACACGATACTTGTTGGTTCCGTATGCAGGTTTAGAAGTGCCAAAATACTGCTTCATTCGGCTCATCTTTGAAGCTTGTTTATCTTCTTCAGTTCTTAGCAGGAGTAAAAGCTCTGCAAAAGATGGAGGATTTTCTTTTCTTTGTTCTAGTTTAAGGTCGGTGATAAGGGCATTTTCCCAACAGCCCCGACAAAACTGCTTTAAGAGCTGCTGGTCGAAGTCTTGATGAGATATACCACCACGTCTTGAAGTCATGCTCAGAGAAACATGTAGTCTTTGCAGAAAAGTAGATGGCTTCTCACCATCCTTCTGAAGTGTGTTTAGGAATCTGGCATACAATTCATCGCCATCTTCAACTGCACCATAGGCTGAGTCGAGTAATTCCAGATAAGCAGCAGGATTGGATTGTGGCCCTAGATGCTTTGTTATTTCTGCAGCAGGTGGAAGAAGACTGTCGAGGATGCGATGAGTGCAGTGCAGGTCGGAAACAGAAGGGTCTTTCATGAGAATTTCTACACTAGTACGCCAGGTGTCATAGTCAGTTTCATTACTGGGACGTGGACTTCGGCCTGAGAAAACTCTGAGCCGACCAGGTACACTGTGGGATGGACTTTCTGAACTACGAACAACGTGTTCAACCACCACTCTTTGAACACTTGGTGGATTTATGTCAATGAGAGGAGAAGATGACAATGGGGTTGGATCGGACAGGTTTTTAGTTGGCTTAGGAGGAGTTTGAAATTGAACATCGAGGAGAGATTTCAAAGGTGTGGGATCTGGAGACTTGGGAGGCTGTGGATCAAGGCTGTCCAGTTCTTCTTTTAGCATTTCTTTCAAGGAAACTCCACTCAGCTTGGCAAGTTCACGCAGTTGTTCCAGGTAAGTTTTTGTGGCTTTCAGTTTTACATCTGAGGTGTAGACACTCTCCAAACTCTTTAACTCAAAGATGTGACCAGTCTGAGTGGAACTGTCTAGTTTAAGGGGCAACAGGGGTTTTAAGGTTTGCATAGCGGTGTTATATGTAAACTCCACTATCATGTGTTTATGGAATTCTGACTTTGGGTTATCTATTCTTAAATAACGGTTAATTGAACCATGTTTTACAAGGTAAGTAGATACTTCCTCATCAGACTCTGTTCCTGTTAACCCACTAACAATTATAGAATTAGAAATGTTTATGGATTCCTGCCTCACTATCTCCATACTGGACTTTAATTTTAGGGTTGAAAAATTTGGAAAAACGAAATTTAAAGTAACTGTTTTCAAGTAATACTAATTGGTACGGAAAAATTGAAAAATCAGATGATTTTGACACTCTAGTGAGCTCCTGGCTAGCTCGCCAGATTTTACTTGTAACAAGTGGGCAATGGATAACCTCTAGGTTCGGTAAAGGAGCTCAGAGGAATGTCAAAATAAACGCAGAGACCACAGAGATTTGCTGCCAGCATTTAGTTAAGAAATAAATAGCAAATAAATTCAATACAAAATGAAACAAACACAAATGTAAATTTGTCTAAATTCAAGTAAATCAGGTATAACAAAAACAATAACTTTTCAGTTCAATTTCAGTTCTTTTCCAGGTTCACTTGATCAGTGGTAAGAGTTCATACACTTTAATACCCAATTTCAGTCAATGTAAAAGAAGAGTCCATTTCAACCATTTTCATCCATTTCATTTCATTGTTTAGGTGAAGGAAAAAAGAAACCAAAAATCCCCGGGGTTTTTAAAAAATGGAAAAAACGAGAGTCTCTATCTCAAAATAAAAGGCTCCATCCAAGAAGGAAAAAAATGGCTTGGGTACATTAGTGTGATACGATTTTGTCCTACCCCACCGTGCGGTGCAGTAGGTGATGGGATCCAGATCCTTGGTCCATGGGGAAGCTCGCCATCGAAGTTGATCAAGGATTGTAACTAAGAATTCACCAACCATACAAAAAAACCTGACCTGTCGACAGACAAGGTCAGAAAATTCATGAGTTCCTTTAACTTATACTCAATTTGAACTTATTAATAAATAAATTATAGTGCTGTACTTGCTTATTTTTCATATACTAAATGAAAGTAATAAAATAAAATTAAAGATTAATTTGTGCAAAAATGCATCAATAATTAAACAGAATTAAATTAAATACATTCAGGATTTATCCTTTAAATATACTGAATATACTTCACAGCATTCATTAATACATAAACATTTTTCAAAATGTACAAAATGTGCAAAAGGGAATAACACAAAATCACTTTTTCAAGTTTTCCCATCCCTATAAATACATTCATATTGTGAAAAACAGGAAAATAATCAACCAAAATAATTTCTCAATAAAGTGCAAAAACGTATGAAAAAGTATTAAAAGAAAATAATGCTCACCGATCTCCGTAGGCAGTTTAACAGGATATTAGGAATGATAATAGCAGCGTTTGGCATCCATGGGGTCTCTGTAATGCACGTGCAAGCACTCAGTGTTTGATACTCTGGGCTAAGTATGCTACATAAGTTGTATGAAGCTAACATCGTATAAACTAACGTTAAAATACTCTATACTTACTGCTGCGCGCTGCATAACTCAGGCCTGATCTCTGAGAGTGTGTGCGTCCCTTGTCTCCTCTTTTCCATCCGTATTTTATCTACTTTATCCGACAACTTTCTCTAACGCGGCTTTAGCGTCTCGGCGTCTCAGCGTCCGTGTTCTCATAGCAAAGAGGAAGTGAGTGAAGCGTGACTTCCTAATAAGCCCTACGCTGATTGGACAAAGGGGCGGATACACTCTGAGTAACGTGAAGTCTGATTGGTTGGAACTACTGCCTGATAGTGCATAGAGAGCGGAGCACAACTGAAAATACAAGGTGGAAAATTAAATATTTAATTCTGTAAAGTGATTTACGAACAAAAATAAATTAAATAAATAAATAATAAATCTTAAGCCCTGTAGACCCTAATTTATGTGGGTTACAACTATCCCTTTAAATTGTAATGTTTTGTATTTTGATGTACTGAATCAAATCAAGGTAATGATGTTATGCTGCTATTAAAAGTGTGCAAATTTCTAAAAGTCACACTGAATCCCACACTGCACCATGTTAGAAGGAAATCCTGATTTAAAATAGTTCAGAAGAGTGGAGAGGTGTAAAAAAAAAAAAAAAAGGCCCATTTCCTCTGGAAATTCATACTGAATGACAAAACAATCCATCAAACTCTCTGGATTTCTGTGGTTGCCTCTCACTGTACATTAAATCAGCTCTTGCATCTTGCATAGTACCTGCTGCTGACAGTGAAACCCTACTGTTACATTTGTTGCCGATCAAGCAGAAAACATCACTGGTGCTCATGGTGGAGCATGACACCTTATCAATTTGATAAGTCAGTGATAAGTCAGTGACCTTTCTATCATCTATCAATAGATGATAGAAAGGCCATCTATTGATAGAATAGATGACCTTTCTAACAAGAGACTCCCAGCCTGGCATAAGTACAACAACTGCACTCCACTGTTGCTAATCTTAGTCCCCACTTCTGTTCAATAATGCATCTCCTCATGCTCTTCTCTTGCTCCTCAAGTGTGTTGTCAGGGAGTTCAATGAGCAGAAATAACAGTGTGCAGTGTGTGTGTCTGTATGTGTGTTGGGGGGGGGGGATGCTTGAAAGGCCACTTTTGTCTTCTAGGACAATTGGCAGCTGAAACAGCTAAAGAATAAGAGCCACCGCCAACGATTCAGCCATTGGTGTTTTATTCTGAGACTGTCTTTCCTGCCTTGGCTGAAATTTGGAATATAGTTAGAATTTCTATTCTCACCCAATGATTACAGAGCATCCTGAGTGTCAAACAAAACCCTTATGTCAACAGGTAATTATGTGTCATAGTTGTATTCTGGGAAACCTGTCTAAATGTTTATGAATTAGACTCTGGTGCAGAGGGCAAACAGCAGGATAACTGGAGCAGTAAATGAACTAGAAAAATATAATTTCCTTGCAGCCATTGCGTTAAAATGCTGAGTATGAATTCAGAAAATGAGAAATCAAATAGCTAAAAGCAGTGCAAACAAAGCTGAAATATGACAAATAGTTGGAAGCAGGAAGGCAAAGTCGTTAACTGGAACATGTGGAATAAAAATGTTTAAAGTTGTGAAAGAAAGCTTAAAAATAAGTAGAAAAATGGCATTTCCTTGCAACAAATGCATTAAAATGCTGAGTATGAATGTTAAAAATGTGAATATATATCTAAAAACAATTCAAACAAAGCTGAAAATGTGACATAAGAAGCAGAAAGCAGTAAAGCAAAGCTGATAGCAGGAACATATTGAATAAAAGTTTTAAAAGTTTTGAAAGAAAGATAAAAATGAATCAATGTGAAATTAAATTGCAGAAAGCGGCTGAAATGTTTGCCTTCGCAGAAGAAGTTTTAATCAATCGTTAAAAGAGTCAAATTTGTAAGGCCTAAAATGACAAAGGCTGTAATCATTAGCAAAATTATTAAATAGGTTAGGAAATATTCATTCTAAAGAAAGAAACTGATAACTCATACATTTCTTTCGATGTTTCTGCATATGCATGGATGAATACATTTATTTATTCTCTGAAAATATGAGGAAATTTGAAGGCTGTGACACACAGAAGACTGCATGACTGTCTCAGCCAGAATTTGAGCCCAGGCCAGATTGAGAGTCGGCAACTTTGCAGCAAAGCCATGTGGCAGTAATGTACATGTGCAGCAGGACCAGACTAAGGAACTTAGGCCAGATACTTCCGGGTTAACAAGCTCTCCCTGTGTCAAAACCATGACAGGTATCAAAGAAGATTGCACTGTGAGCATCCCAAGAACCAACTGAAGTGATTGATGTAACATTTATGTCTGTGCTGTAGAAGTGGCAAGTTAAATACGTGCTTCAAATTAAATCACTCAGCCGTCTGGTGGTGAAGATTTCTAATTGCGCAGATGGAGGAGTTTGCAACATACTTGTGGCTATGAAGCTCACTTCAACAAAACAATATCAATGTAGAGTTTAAAATGAACTTCAGGTAAAAGAAGAGAAGTTTCCCGACATGTTGATGTATAAATCATGTCTATTGAGGAAGGTTTGACATTATTGTAGCAGTAAGATTCTGATTTCCTGTCTGTCAGCAGCAGCTGCAATGAAAGGTCACACTACACGCTCCAAGAACAGAGACTCCCTCAAACTTGGTGTTGCTTAAACAGTGATATCTCAAAAACTCTAGTAGATAAGAAAAAAGCTGAACACATGAAAAAATAGTTGAGAAGTCAGTGAATCTGTTAAATCAAGAATGGAATCTATAAGTGGAAGTATGTTGAATCTGTAGAGCGTCAAATTTGAAGCATGTTTCAGCAGAACTGCAGAAATCTTCCATTCATTTAAATGAAAAAAATAATCTGCATAGAAGGATAGTAGTGGTAAAGCAGTGATAGCTTTCAATAAGACTATTGGGGATAGGTGGACTGTATTATTATTTAGCGGAGTGCCGGAACACCTCATCCACTCAGATACTCCGGTCAGAGAGTGAAACGACGACACACAGTACACAGTTCAGCTCTTTATCTCCCTTTTGCAGCAGTACAAAGTCAGCAGGATGTATGGAGACTACATGAGGAGTACGTAAAGATGGACTACACTGAGTCAAGCAGTAGCTCTTTGGCATCTCAACCATATGAGTTGACAGTGTATGGTATTTCTGTAAATAATAATAAAACAAAGGCACAAATTAGGAAATGTCCGCCGGACTTAAATACAGCATTTACGTAGCTATGTAGCGTTAGCGATGTAGCACAGAGGAACGTACTCAGCTTCGTCATATAAACAACAGAAAATATGCCGTCTGAGAAGTCCATATGAAAGATAAACACTCATTAAACATAATCCGTCATCCGACAGTTCACTTACATCTTCAAGAACGCATCACAGCCAACTTGAGATACTTTAAAACTCCGATGAATATGTTCGCGGTAATCTCCGTTCTGACTACAACTCTTAAGGACCCCAAGCTGCCTGCATAAGTGCCTGAACGAATCATCACAAATTCTAAGGACCCCGGGCTGCCCACTGAGGTGCCTGAACAGAAAGCTCCCTAACTGCTCTCAATGTAACATAATCAAAACATAGGAAATTTATAACAGCCGCCCCCAGAATAGCATGGCTATTATGTAAGAACCTAAATTTCCTAAACCAAAGTCTCAGAGTCAGTTCAGTCATCCAGAACAGCCGGTAACTGGACCAGCCGTGCCACCGGTCGCAGGTAAGTCTTGTCCCCAACCTGGACCTCGGCTGAACGGATACATCCATCAGAACTGGCATTCAGCTTCACCACCCTTCCAACAGGCCAGTGAGCTTGTGGTAGCTGCGGGTCGACGATCATCACCACAGTGTCTTCGGCAATGTTGTCAGCAGGTTGTCGCCACTTCTGGCGTACTTGGAGAGATGGCAGGTAGTGCCGAAGAAACCGTGCCCAGAAGTGGTCCACCATCACCTGGCAGTGGCGCCACCGTCTCTTCGTGAGGGTGTCTGCAGCGTAGGATACTTGTGGCAGGGAGGCATCCCGCTGCCCCATCAGCAACATACTGGGCGTCACGGGATCCGGATCCGCGATGTCCGATGACACATATCCCAAAGGTTTGGCATTGAGGATGCCTTCTACCTCAATCAGGAGGGTCTGCAGGACTTCTTCGGGTAGAGGTTGGGTGCCGATGACAACCTGCAGGGCGTGTTTAACAGACCGGATCTCGCGCTCCCAGGCGCCACCGAAATGGGGTGATGCTGGAGGATTAAACAGGAACTTAATCCGCTGCTTGACGAGTCTTTCTTGAAGCTGCGGCTCCATTGCAGCAAAGGCCTCTCGTAGTTCCCGTTCTGCACCTCGAAAGTTCGTCCCCTGGTCTGAGAGAATCTCTGAAGGGGTTCCTCGGCGAGCGATGAACCTCCGAAGCGCCATGAGGAAGGAATCTGCATCCAGGTTGACCAGTAGATCCAGGTGGACACACCGTGTTGTTAAGCACTTGAAGATAACTCCCCAACGTTTCTCATTGAGCCGGCCAACCTTCACTACGTATGGGCCAAAACAGTCAATACCAGTAGAGAAGAATGGAGGTTTGAGAATCCGCAGGCGTGCAGGAGGAAGGTCCGCCATCCTGGGCACAACTGGCTTACCCCTCCACTTCCTGCATTCAGTGCAGGACCTCTGATGATTCTTTATTGCTTGTCTCCCTCGCAGGACCCAGTACTGACGTCTGACCTCAGCATAGACACGATCAGGCCCTGGGTGAAGTAAGCGCTTGTCAAAGTCCTGGATGAGAAGTCTTGTCACTGCATGGCGAGGATCGAGAACTATGGGGTGGATTTCAACGTCGCAGGAACGGTCCATCTTCCAAAAACGCCCACCAACACGAATGAGGCCCGTGGTGGGATCCATCTCTGGAGAAAGCATGCTGAGCTTACTGCTGGGTGGCACTGGTTTACCCACCTTGAGGCACTTAATCTCCTCTTGAAAGCAGTCTCCCTGGCTGGCCTTAAGCAAGATGATCTCCGCATCAGGTTCGGGATTAGGTGAGGAGGGTTCACCAACTGTCTCCTGAGTAGCTTTAACCAGGTCAGTCCAACTATTGAACCCTGTGACATCTGGAATCTGGGGTCCCTTGCTTGTCTGCGAGAGGCCACAGAAAGTGCTTCGCTTTAGCTCAGAGGTATCTTCTTGCTCTGCTAAGGTAGGAAGTGAAGGCCACTTGTCAGATGAGGCACGCAGGAATGGTGGTCCCTGAATCCATCTACTTGATGGGGCCAACTCAGCCAAAGTCTTACCACGGGTTAGGTCATCGGCGGGATTGTTGGCAGTGTTGACATACCGCCAGGTGTGCTTAGCTGTCAACTCTTGAATCTCAGAGATCCGTGTCCCGACGAAGACTCTGAACCTGCATGATTCAGATGTCATCCAGGTTAAGACTGTAGTAGAGTCTGTCGACAAGAAGGTCTGGGTTATGTTGAGAGTGAGCTCTTGGTGAATGAGAGAGGACAACTGAGCTCCAGTCAATGCTGCACAGAGCTCCAGCCGTGGCATCGACTGCTGGCGCTGTGGGGCTACTCTGGACCTGGCCATCACAAATGAGACGTGAATTATGTCGTTTACCTGGGTTGTGAGATAAGCGACGGACCCGTAGGCTTGCTCTGAAGCATCGCAGAAGATGTGCAGAGTGTATTCTGTGGTTTCAGTGGCGACCTCTGGTGGCGCATAGGTTCGTGGTAAGGTGATGTTCCCTAGCTCAGGAAGTTCTTGTTCCCAGGTAGCCCAGGCCTCGATGATATCAGGGGGAAGGTTTGGGTCATCCCAGCCCCTCCTTTTTGCCCACAGCTTCTGGACAAGAATCTTGGCACGTGTCGTGTAGGGGATAATCACTCCAAGAGGATCATACTGTCGGGCTAGCACTTTATAGATGTGTCTCATGGTGGGGGTCTTTCTTTCCATAGCTTTGGAGCGGAATCCAAGTTGGTCAGTTGGACAATGCCACCGCAAGCCCAGAGCTGGTTCCTGGGGATCAGTCTGTTTTTCAGCTAACCACAGCTCGGTGCTCTCTGACCTGGCAGTAGATGGTAGATGGGACACCACAGCAGGAACATTGCTTGCCCACTGCCTGATCTCGAAGCCCCCAGACGCGAGGCATCGCCTCATTTTATCCACAAGGAATTTAGCAGCTTCGATTGAAGGCAAACTCTGTAGACAGTTGTCTACATAGAACGACTGCTCCAAGGACTGCAAGATATCCTCGTTTCCTACAACTGTGTCCTTGACATGCTTCTGCAGCGCAAACGTGGCGCAGCATGGACTGCTGGTCGTGCCGAAGGGTAAGACCTGCCACTGGTAAACATCAGGCTCAGCATCTCGTCGTAGGTTCCTCCAGATGAACCTCATCAACGGCTGATCCTCCGGGAGCAGGCGAACCTGGTGGAACATCGCCCGGATATCCCCACTTATTGCAACTGCGTACTGCCGGAACCGCAGGAGGACGCCGATGAGTGATGGACCAGGGGTTGGACCTGGGAGCAGTTGCTCATTGAGAGAGAGGCCGCAGTAGGAGAAGGAGCAGTCAAACACCAAACGATCCTTTCCATTATGGTGGACAAGGTGATGTGGGATGAACCACGACTCTCTGGAACTGCTAACCTCTTCTGCTGAAAGTTTGGTGACGCACCCTCCATCAATAAGCTTCTTGATCTCTGCCTCATGTATCCTGGCTCTAGCTGGCTCTTTCTCCAGTCGTCGCTCGGTGCTACGGAGCAGGGGGAGGACTGCTTCAGCTGTAGCCTTTAATGGCGGGGCATCCTTAATGCGGAGCAGAGGTGTTGCATACCGGAAGATGTCCCCAACTTTCGCCCTCTGAGTGCGAGTTTCCAGAATGTTGACAGCCTCTTGATCCAAACGGGACCGCACTGCCAGTCGCTCACTCCGAAACGGTAACACATCCAGCTGCCATAAGCGTTCCACATGTTGGTAGAGATTATCTGACACTGGCTTGAGGGCAGTGAAGTAGCATGATGAGGCTCGTGACACTGAACCATCTGCACCTTGGAGGACCCAGCCGAGGGCGGTGTGAACAGCTGCAGGAGCACCTTTGGGGCCAAACCTGACAGGCTCCTTGGCGGTGATTAGGTGGGTGCAGTCAGCTCCAAGCAGAAGCAGTGGTTGTACTTTACTGAAGCCCTGAATTGGGATGCCCCTCAGATGGCGATATCGTTTCTGGAGAGCAGCCACTGGATATGTTTGCTCTGACAAGGCTAACTGATTCGATGAGAAGGCATCTTCAATCACGTACTGTTTGGTAGGCTGTGATAGAGGAGCCACATGGAAGTTGACTGAAGATCCAGTCAGGCAGGTCACTTCCTGACGAATGGTCCGAAGGGCAAGTGATTCAGTCTCACCTCTCAGTCCCAAGCCTCTCACAGCAGCTGGCAGTAAGATAGTGCGTTTAGCTCCATCGTCCAAGATGGCATAAGTTTGAAGCGACTTACTCCCATTACTGATGATGACTGGTGCCACCTTGAGGTACACTGTCCCTCGCTGCCTGGGATTTGTAGACACGGCACGATCCTTTGGAGTGATTAGGTAGACACGGGGACCCTGTTTGGCGATGGCATGTAGCACCCTGAGGTGGATCTCTTGGCATTCACTGCATGCTTTCTTCAAAGTGCAGGAGTCTGGCTTGTGGTTAGTTCGACCACAATTGCGACATCGCTTACCAGCTGCGATCCACTTTTCGATCTCTTCAGGCAAGCGCTGGACGATGTCTGGGCACTGTGAGAGATAGTGCTCGGCACTCTTACAGAAGAGACACATCCTCTTAAATTTCTGCTGCTTTGACTCTGACTGGTTGTTCTCTGCTGGCTGGCAGTTGTCAAGTTTTGGCTTATCAGAACCATGATAAACTGAAATGGCCTGGTTGCGAGTCTTGAAAGGAGCAACTGACTTATCTGCTTTAGACGGTGGTGCTACTTCGTTCCGATGACGCTGTGCCATCCTGGCAGACAGCCGTTGAGCTTCAGCTTTGGCCTTTAACCAATCAGCGAGGTCTCTTAGGTTGTACGGGTTCAAGCTGTTTGTGTTAAGCCGACCTTGAGCCTGCAGGTGCTCCACGAAGCTGTCTCTGGAGTGTCTTGGGAGTTTACTCAGAAGCCGATCAGCATGTCCAGTCGACATCACCTCCATCCCATTAGGCCCTTCTAACGATGTTAACATACCCACCAGCAGGTCAACACGAAGAGCAAAGCTCTGGAAGGTCTTAGAGTCTCCAGGTTTGATGTCAGGGGAGTTAAGGATAGCTGCGATCTCCACTTGGGCGAGTTGATGTGGCTGTCCATACTGACGTTGGAGGGCCTGCATGGCGATAGTATATGGCTGGGCATAATGCCTGCAGGCTTGGGCAATCAGCTTAGCCTCATCCAGGATCAGGTGCTCCATCAGAACACGGTATTTGTAATGCTCAGAGAGTTCAGTGTGGGGGTTAAGCAGGTGATCTAGTGCCATCTTGAGGTCAGCAAACTCTCTCTCACTGTCATGTATCAATTTTGGGAGATCTGGTACTGGAGCTGGCTGTCTAAGAGGCTGTGGCTCTGGTGGCAGCTGTGGTGGTGTGTACTGAGGCTGGGCTGTAAACTGTGTCTGCAGGACTTGTGCAGGCTGATGCATGGCAGCACCTGGCGATGAAGGCACCAACTGGTAGACCGGCTGAGTCAGTGGAGGTGGTGGAGGCTGGTGCAGTAACTGTGGTTGACGGCTGAGTTGGTACGCCAATGGGCGATATGCTGGCTGTGCAGAGATGACAGGCAGGGCCCGATGTGCAGTTGCAGCTGATGGTTGGTGGGTGAAGTAGAGAGGCGTTGATTGGTGATATATTGGTGGTGGCGCAGCTGGAGGAGGTAGGTATGTTTGATATGCAGGCATCGTTGGTGCAGGCTGATACTGAGTCTGAATGATTGCTGGCATAGTTTGTGCAGTACTCACGTACGATTGCAGAGGCTGGTTTGGAGAACAAACAAGTTGATACACCGGTGCTGCCGGCATTTGGGGGCCCACGTGGCTTACTACCTGTGCTGCATGAAGATTAGCCTGTTGCAGGTTCATGCTTGCTGATGTTGGAGGTGACAACCTTGATGCTCCAGATAGTGTTGCTGATGTTAATGTTGCTGGTAGAGACTGTGTCAGTATGAAGCTCTCCTGTCCTTGGCCTGGTGTATAAGCCAGTGTTGTCTGTGACGGGAACACTGCAGTTGTTACTTGAACCAGCGATGCTGAGGCCAGATCATCTCGGGATTGGGCAGGTGAGAGTGACAGCCGCTGCAGGAGGATGTGAGTATCCATGGGTGAACTCGGAGGTTGCATGTGTCTCAACTCGGCACCCCGGTTGGTATGAGTGGTAGCATGAGGCGTAGGAGGGCTGCTCTCATTTATACTGAAGCTGTGTTCTGTTAAACAGGGACTGTGGCAGCTCCATTGAGACAGCGTTGGTGACTGAGGCTCCAGACACACAGTTAGCAAACCAGGTTGGCTCTTAGCATTCGATGCTATATCCTGCTGATTCACCCTATTGACTGCAACCAAGGAGGGACAGGGATTGAGCCTGAGCGCAGTGTTTTGCTGGTCCTCTTTAGCGAACTCGGTCTGCTGGTAGGGGGACTGCAGCCATTGTGCGCTGGCTTTGTTGATGTCATCATGGAGAGGGGCAGTATAAAGCATCAGGGTTGGTGGTAAGCTTACTTGGTAGCTTTGCAGGTGTGTGGGAAGCTGTCGTAGACTTGTGTCTCTTAGAGCTCGGCTCTCAGATGCTGCTGTTTTCTGTGTATCCATGGCACTGTAGTGGGTGAAGTATCCGGCTCGAACGGACCAATATTGGGGATAGGTGGACTGTATTATTATTTAGCGGAGTGCCGGAACACCTCATCCACTCAGATACTCCGGTCAGAGAGTGAAACGACGACACACAGTACACAGTTCAGCTCTTTATCTCCCTTTTGCAGCAGTACAAAGTCAGCAGGATGTATGGAGACTACATGAGGAGTACGTAAAGATGGACTACACTGAGTCAAGCAGTAGCTCTTTAGCATCTCAACTATATGAGTTGACAGTGTATGGTATTTCTGTAAATAATAATAAAAACAAATGCACAAATTAGGAAATGTCTGCCGGACTTAAATACAGCATTTACGTAGCTATGTAGCGTTAGCAATGTAGCACAGAGGAATATACTCAGCTTCGTCATATAAACAACAGAAAATATGCCGTCTGAGAAGTCCATATGAAAGATAAACACTCATTAAACATAATCTGTCATCCAACAGTTCACTTACATCTTCAAGAACGCATCACAGCCAACTTGAGATACTTTAAAAACTCAGATAAATACGTTCGCGGTAATCTCCGTTCTGACTACAACTCTTAAGCACCCCAACCTGCCTGCATAAGTGCCTGAACGAATCATCACAAATTCTAAAGACCCCGGGCTGCCCACTGAGGTGCCTGAACAGAAAGCTCCCTCACTGCTCTCAATGTAACATAATCGAAACATAGGAAATTTATAACAAAGACAGATTGCAACGTTGTTGAAAGACTGAAAACCTTTGAGGCAGTCCTGGGTCCCTACTTCTCTCTCACCTCCTGCTGCTGCTCTCTGCCATCTCCGTGTCTCCTCTCAACCGAATCTCTGCCAAATCTCTTGGTATCCCCGCAAATTTGTATATCGGCTGCGAGTCTGTGGGTGGATCCGAATAGTCCTTCCTAAGTCCTTTCCTATCCACTTTACCTTAACCCCGATAAAAAACGTCACAGGGTCAAGTAAAGGAAGGAATAAGAGGAAAGGAAAGGAACTGCGGTAAAAGAGGAATTCGACTGCACTTTCACTTTGGTGTCATATTTATGTGGCGAGGATTTCCTGTGACATAGTAAACCACGACGAACTACAGCGTTCTGAAAATGGACTACAAGAAGCGTCTTGTCATCTGCTCTACCTCACAGAGTTGTTTTGTGTCAGTTTTACCTGTTAACATTAAAAATCCATGATCAGACCTGTGATGGTGTTTTGTCAGTTGGTCATGCAGTGTGCGTTTCCTGCACACAGATGTGAGGTTAGGTGAGAGCTTCTATAAATGTTCACATCTTTCACAGCACACGGGAAAAAAACTGAAGTCTGATAAAACATAAAAATGTTTCAGAAAGACTTTTATCCCTGTTTCATTCACATATATCATCACACATTGTTGAACAATGTTACTATATTTGTAACGGTTGTACTTAGGACCCAGAAGCAAGCAGTTGGATGTGAACAATGAACTGTCTTTTATTGACAGCAGATTAAGCACAGTTCAAAGCGGGGTTTAACCCGCACACTCAGAAACGACTGGTGAGAGTTCTTTCAGGTGAACCACAGAAGAGACGTGCAGACCTAGGCTCACCAGGTGTAACACGGGGAGAAAGGCTGTGGCTTGAGCGGGGATCGAACCCGCGACAGCCGACTTCGTAGACGGGCGCTCTCTCGACTGAGCCAAACGGGAGATGAACAGACAGAGGCTCACTCAGTCTTTTCAGAAGGAAGCTGCGGCTTGAGTGGGGGTTGAACCTGCGACAGCTGGCTTTAACGATGAGCCCTTCTCAACTGTGCCACACAGAATATGAGCCAAAACAGGGATTCACACAGTGCAGCAGAAGAAAGGCTGTGGCTTGAGCGGGGATCAAACCCGCGACAGCCGGCTTCGCAGACGGACGCTCTACCGACTGAGCCACAGAGGGGATGTACAGGCAGGAGCTCACACAGTCTTTAAAGGAGAAGGCGGTGGAAGCTTGACTCACTCTCAGACGAGCAGAGGCGTACAGGAACACTCAGAGAAGGGATTCAGGCCAACTCACGTAGTCGAGGACAGGCAGGGATCAGATACCAGACGGATAGCACAGCGTAGGACAGGCTGGATACAGCGTCAGGAGACAGGCAGGGATCAGATACCAGGCTAAGAACACAGCGTAGGACAGGCAGGACTCGGCAACAGGTGACAGGAACCGGATCAGTTACCAGGCGGAGAACACAGCATAGGATAGGCAGGACTCGGCAACAGGTGACAGGACAGGATCATTTACCAGGCAGAGAACACAGCGTAGGATAGGCATGACTCGGCAACAGGAGACAGGAACAGGATCGATAGCCGGGGATTCAGACAGGCGGGTGAATGCAGGACAGAAGCTAGTCGATACCTGAAGTCAAGCCGAGGGTCAGGCGTATGAGGCAAAGTCTGGGACCAAACTTGTCGGCAACGGGTGATCAATCCGGGAAACAAGTCTGGAGTTCTCAGCATGAGTGCGAAGACAGTCTGACACTGACTGAGCGTGGAGCTGGAGCTTTAGTAGGTGGCTTGATTGCAGCAGACAAGGTGCAGGTGTGAGCAGAAACACAGGTGAGGTGAGTCTGGACTGATTACACTGCAGCACAGGAGGCAGACTGGAGATGATACTGAGGCTGAGACTGAGACTGTGACAATATTTTAAGTATTGTAAAATACCTCATTTGTCCTTCTTTTACTGATAGTTTTTTTTTTTTTCTTTTTTTTAATAAACGTTATTAGAGACCCCATTGTTCTGTCTTGGCATGATTTACTTCATAAATGAAGATTGAAAGAAATCTGGTAACTAATATAATATTAAAATAGGACACAAGGACCACAATTGTTTTAGTACTTGATGAACATTGTGGACGGCCCGACGGGTATGGAGAAAAAATGTTTCAAATCAAGTGCTTTATGAATTATAGACTAATATTTAATTGTTTATTTGTCCACCATTTCAAAACTGATAAAGAAATAAACTAAAGGTGATATTTTTGAAAGCGAAGCATATATTCTTCTCTATGACTGCGAAAAAATGTTTTTAATTATATAGCCCACATATCTTGATAGTCCCACAAAACTCGTCCTTTCTTCCTTGTAAGTTTCCGTACGATGCCGATACGCGTCACCTGCTGCAGTGCTTTATGGGGCGTTCCTTTCTTCTCTCCTTTCGGAAAGGATGGTCCAGTGTTTCCTAAGCTAAAGGAGATAATAAAGGAAGCAACGACCCTCCTTTCCTTAACTTTTGGGGAATTCGAACAGCACTTATCATGGCCGACGCTTAAATGCTTCCGGGTCATTTCTTCAGTTAGGAAGGTTCCTTATCAAAAAAGGACTATTCGGATGCACTATTGGGGCGTCGGTGGCGCAGTTGGATAGTGTGCTTGGTCAGTGATCGGGAGGTTGCAGGTACAAGCCCAGCTCCGTGCGACACATGGCGTTGTGTCCTTGGGCAAGACACTTAACCCCAAGTTGCTCCCACTGCTGCATCAGTGGCGTGTAAATGGGCACGAAAGGGTGTGAATGTGTTAGAAATACTGATGGATAACTAACATAGAAACTCAGAACCATCAGTGAGTGAATGTGAGTGCGAATGGGTGTGAATGGGTATGAATGGGTAGGTGTGACCTGCGGTGTAAAGCAGCTTTGAGTAGTCAAAGACTAGAAAAGCGCTATATAAGCTCAAGTCCATTTACCATTTACCATTCCATAAGCTCAAGTCCATGTCTATTTTCCTTAGCACTGTCACTTTGTACATCTCCCGAAAGAGTTGTCCGTGTCTGTGTCCATGAGCAGCTTGCAGTGGCATGTTCCTTTGAATAGTGATTATCCTGTTTTGTTGTAAAACGTTTGTTGTCTGTGACAACTGCTTCCTTGTTTGTTTTAGAATGAAGCTGTCTGTATGTACTCAGAAGTCTGCAACAGCACCCTCCTTGTTATGGCCGCAAAAAGATGGGCATAAAAGAGGATTGTAAAGAAGAGGGAGAGAGAGACTGTCAGCTCTCTGCATTAATGTCCCTTTTATATAAGAGTGCAAAGCTGACTCAGCATTTCAACATAATAAAGCCCTAACATCCCTTTCAGCAGATGCGTTGAAATGCTGAGTCTGAGTGCTATAAATGTGATATGAAAAAGCTAAAACCAGTGCAAACAAAGCTAAAAATGTGAGAATGTGACATAAGAAGTCAAAGGCAATGAAGCAAAGCTGACAACTGGAACATGTAGACTAAAAATGTGAAAAGTTGTGAAAGAAAGCTAAAAATGAAAGAATGTGAATACAATCGCAGTTCAATCAGGAGAGACTTACACCAGAAAGGATTATAAACAGATTTAATGATATAATGCAGAACAGATTTGGCGGTTAGACCCCATCAAGCATGTGAATGATAAATGTACAGGGGAGCAGAACTTGTGAAAATTATGAATATCCCCCAAAAGAATTGAATACTTACCCGCGGAACCCATGATCCTAGATCATGCAAAGAAATGATGAAGTTAGACATAAAGATAAGACATATATTTGCAATCTTACCCCCCGAGCAACTGAAGATTCTAGAAAATGAAAAGAGATGACAAGAAAATAAAGTTAAAGCATGAAAGCATGGGGTAACCACTGAAAAGATCTCATAAAGGCTATTGTAACCTGCTATTCCCCCCCAAAAAAGATGGAGTGGTCATGATGATGAACAGAGGTCCGACAACCTTTTTTTTTTTTTTTTTTTTTGTTTTTTGTTTTTTGATGATGATGATGAACCACCACCAGTTATATGCTTACCAGGGATGAGGTTGCAAAGATCTTTGATTTGCGATGATCGTTTCAACATCTGGGCGGATGTATGATGCGTAAGCCGATGAAGACCAGCGCCCCAGTTGTTGCAGAGTAGAAGCTGAAAAACCATGAATGGCGGCAGAAGTAGCAGCTCCTATCCTAAATGAATGCCCTGTGTATAGCTTAGGTGATAGATTACTTTTGATAAGCACCTTCTCTAAATGGATATTAAACCAAGCTTTAGAGAGAGGTAGGTTCCCTGAAAGGCAGAAGAGGGGTGAAAAGGGGCCAGAGTTTGGTCTGAGCTTAAGATATCCAACCATGGATCTGAATGGGCAGTAAACAGAATCAGTTCGAGCGACAACTACTGAGCAAGCCCCACCACATTTAGAATGCTTAAGGTGTAGTTTATAATGACTGGGAAAAAACACCAGATCAGAAAATGAGATATCTTTCTCTGGATTAAACACTGAGAAAGGAGTAGTGAACTCGCCAGTCCTGAGAAAAGCATAGAAGGCCAATAAAAATACAGACTCGAGCAAGGCATCAATATAAGGAGAAAATACACCTTTCCTAAGAACTGCCAGCATTTTATGCAAAATCGGCAGAGTTATGGGCAATCTTTGGTCCGGCAAAGAGGGAGAAGCTTTGGATGTGCCTTTCAGTAATAGCTTGATTGCTGGATTAGAGAAAATACTGGGAAAGCCGGGATCGAAACATCTGATGTTGAACTGAATGCCAGCAATTAATCCCCGAATATACTGAGGTTTGAAATGGCAAACATCCATACAATAACAAATGAATGCACAAATTGTATTTAATGGTTTAAGTGGTACATTGACGGAGAAGCTAAACAAAGCAAAAGTCTTCCAAGCAAAATCATAAGATTTTAAAGTAGAAGCTGCTCAGCCCTTTCTCATATAGCTTATAGCCGCCTCCATGTATCTTGACATGGAAGCATGCCCTAAAAGAGAGCTATCTTTTTGAGAGGGGGGATGCAAGTTGGAACGGAGCTGGCCTCTGGACAGATGCTCCGGAAAGTCTGGAATTTAAAACGGGAGAAAAATCAGCCAGGATGTTGGAATGACCTGGGACATGACGAGCAGTAATGATAAAGTTGTGAGTAACAGCAGACCATGTGATGCTCCTCATGAAAGGCATGATGACACTGGAGGAGGAGCACCCTTTATTGATAATGCTGACTACAGCCTCATTATCACATAGCACTGCGATACGCTTACAATGCCAGTGATGCCCCCACACGTGGCATGCGACTGCTATGGGATAAATCTCATGCAATGCAGAAGACGACTCGAGCTGAGGAAAATCGTGAGTCCAGAGGCTGGCGAACCACTGACCCTGGAAAAACCCTCCGAAACCCACGGATGGAGCTGCATCCGTGAAGAACTGAAGTGAATCAGAGGATTGCACGAGCTCGTTATAAAAGAAAGTGACGCCATTCCAGTGCTCCAGCAGATGAGACCAGAAGCTTAAGTCTGAGCGACAACCTTCATCTAATGAGATGTTATCGTGCAAATTTTGGACTGAAGAAGCCAAATCTAACAATCGGGAGATGAATGAATGCCCCTGAGGAATGACGCGCATGGCAAAGTTTAAATGCCCGAGAAGAGAGAGCAGCTGCTGTTTAGTGATATTCTCGGCGGAGCAAGAAGAGGAGGCTATCTAGCGAATGCGCTGCAGTTTATCTTCAGGGAGAGAAGCTTCCATAGTGTTAGTGTCCAGTAAAATACCAAGGAACTCCAACCGAGTTCCCGGCCCTACTGTTTTCTCTTCTGACAAGGGAATGCCGAGAGACTCAAAACAACGCTTGAGCTTCTTTAGCGAAGCGCCAGAACTGTCATGAGGAGGATCTATCAGAAGAAAATCATCTAGCAGGTGGAGCACCGCAGGAACTCTGACCCTGTTGAGCAGGATCCAACAAAGTGCCTATGAGACCTGGTTAAATATACAGGGGCTACTCCTGCATCCAAAAGTCAGCCGCACGGCAAAATAAAACTTGACTCCCACTTGATCCCAAAAAGATGCCACTGAGAAGGATGAATAGGCACTATTTTAAGCACATCTGTGACATCAGCTTTGGAGAGCCATGCTCCTTGCCCTACAAGTTTAATGAGTTTAAAGGCATGATCGACTGATACGTAATGGAGAGAAAAAGGCTCGGAAGGAATGAGACTGTTAATGCTCGGAACAGGGCCAGAGTGAGGTGCTGACAGGTCGAAAATTAATCTTTTCTTGCCTGAATATTTCCTTGTCGCTACACCTAGAGGACTGGTACGGAAAATAGAAAATGGAGATGACTCAAAGGGGCCGATGACGTAACCTTTTACCACCTCCCTCTCCAGTAACTAAGTAACTGTTGCAGGATCTTTAATGGCTGACTGGAGATTATTAGCAACGAAAGTAGAGGAAGGGAGAGAAAGAACCCCTACTCGAAAACCCTGGGATAACCCTGTAAGCAGGTGATCTACAAACACAGGATCAGGATGAACATGAAATGTTTATTGGAGTTGACGGGTGATTGATTAGGAAGTCTTTGAACCTCGCCGGTTTTGCTGCTGTGCGGAGGTCCAGGAGAACCGGCTGCGCTGGGGCAGACAGACCGGGGGTGAGCATCCTTGCAACCGCTGCAAATATGAAGAAACATGCAATTGGGAAATGTACACACATTCTCGTTAAAATTATTGCAGATGGGAATATTGTTAAATCGATGCACCTGCCGCCCACGAGCATCGGTGCGCGGAGAAGGAAGCGGCGGCCGCGTTGAGGGAGGGAGAGCCCCAGGGGCGGGAGTCTGAAACGGCACTGACGGGCACAGGGAATCAGAGTGACCTACATTCCGGCAGGTGCCGCATGAGTTCCACCAGCGACCAAAACCAGGAGCGCTGTGTCCAGAACCGACCAGTCCAGGCGAGTATTAAATAGTGTGATGAAAAGCGCTGCTTTGCTGGAGAAGGATTTATGGTACTGATAGAATAATTTACCATATTTTAAGTTGAGATCACCTACTAAAGCCAAATAGGCATCTAATTCTGCCCTCCTTTCGGGATAAACTGAGCAAATAACATCCCGGAAAATGCCGAAAGCCACCAGGAATTCACAGATTGACATGTCTCTGATGAGGCATGGATCTGCATTTTTTATGACAGTTGAGAGTTTTTTGTCACACTCGGGGGATGGCAGAATCAGGCCCAAAAGATTAATATCTTTGCCTTGCAGGATTTTAGACCTGAGGCGCGCTGAAATGTTGGCAGCTTGAGGAATGAAAGGCCTACCTAGAGGTGGAGCCGGGACGGCAGAGGCCAGGGAATGTTGAGCGGCGGAGAGCGTGCCTGAAGCCAGGATAGCCGTGAACGCTGGCTGCTACAGGAGCGCCTGGGTGGCCAGGAGGGTGGAAGGCGGCGCAGACGCAGCGTTCTCCAGAGACCGTAGGTGAGCCTCGATGGATCCCAAGGAGTTTGCCAGGGACTGGATTGTATTTGCCAAGAATTCGCCTGATGAAGATGGACCTGGAGTTGCAGGAAAGGCAGATGTCTCCGGGGAGTGATCCAGTGGGGAGATGTGTTTATTTCTTCTGAGCCGGGGCTTGCGAGTTATTGGACTTCTTGGTTCTTTTCCGCCCTTGTGATGGAGCAGCTGGGGGAGCCGGGACCTCGGGATCCGGACTCTGAGCGATTCCCACCAGGCTACTGCGGGCTGTAATGTCCGCCAGCTGACGGAGTTGAGAAAGAGGCAAATCTGGATCTGGATTAATGCCAAGATCTCTGAGATGGAACCTTAATGCCGCCTCGTCATGAGTGGATGTGTCACGGAGCAAGAGGCGAGCACTCCTGCGTCGGAAGCCAGAGGAGGTGGAAGCCGTTTCTACCAGGAAATCCTCGCAGAAATCCGGATCGCCCGGCAGTTGATCGTGCTCAAGATCCGACATGGATTTGACTGACAGAAGGATCAATAAGAAAGTGAGTATAAAAGTTGCCATACGCGCAGAGAGCCTGAAAGAGAACTGACAGCAGACAAGGCAGAATATAAAGTTTGACAGCTAAGTGATGATTGGCTAACAAATGAAGCAGAGGAGTTATGATAGGATAGAAAGACTGGCACGCCTCCCTCCTAGACAGCTGACGAGAGAGTGAATGAATGACAGGAACACCCATACAGTCTTCCTGATTGAACTTACGCTATAGCTTCATATAGCTGCTGAAATGTTTGCCCACCCTGAAGGAGTTACAATCAATTATTAAAAGAGTAGAATTATGTAAGGCCTAAAATGACAAAGACTGCAATCAATAGCAGAAGTGTTAAATATTTTCTGAGATATGCATTCTGAAGAAAGATATTATTTATTGATAAATTTCTGTTAATATGTGTGTGCATATGTATTACTAAATAAAAATATTATTTATTTTATACATGTATTTTTGCATGTATGTTTCTAGGTATTTATTTATCGATGTATTTATCAGAGCATGTGAACATGTCAATGAAAAGGTATATTTAATTATAGTTATATTTCTGTTGATGTGTGTCTGTGTGTAAGGTAATGAATTTATTTCATGTACTGTCTGTATGTATGTATGTATCTCTAACATAACTGAGGGATCAATGAATTCGTTAAAGCAAGTCTGTAGGTGAAAGTATGCCAAATCTGTATCCATTGGCCTGTCGGCGCGCGTGGCTGCCTGTGGGTTGCTGCTCTGTGTGGGGGCGCCCCCTTGGGCATTTGGGCAGCGGTCTCCGGGGCTTACCTTGGCCGCAGTTCCTCTGGGGTGCAAGACGTAACTTTGACCTCCCCACTGCACGCCCACATCCCGCCCCACCTAGCCTTGCAGCGACTGTTACCTGGAGCCTCATAGGATTGCCTCGCGGGCCCTCTTCTCCTGGGGGGAGGGGTTGGGGGCTTTGGCTTCCGCTGGGCTTGGGGCCTCTGGGGGTTGGGGGTGGTTTGGGGCCAGGTGGACGGGTGGTTGGTGGGAGTGGGTGCTATCTGCGGGGGGCTGCCGCCCTGGACCCCCTGGTGTCCTTGGTGCCTGGGGAGGCGGGACTGTTGCCCCCTTGGGTCCTGTGGTTGTTCCTTGGTCCAGTAGCTTTAGGACCCATGTGGTGGGTCCTGGTGGCCCAGGGGGTGCCAGTGGCCATGGTCTCCCTGGGGATGGGAAACTACTTGGGTATTCAGTGTCCACCTCACATGCATGCCTGTACAGATACTCAAGCTCCTGTTGAGACTAACTGTAAAGAAGTAATATGTCCCATCAGAACATGCTATGTTGGGCACTCTTACACATCTTGACACGTCCTGTGATGCATGCTCCTCCATATCTCATCAAGTGTGTACCCCACTACTATCAAGACTCCACATCTCTGGTGTCCCAGGTTTGTCCTCCTTTCCTTTCCGTTTGTCTTGTCTCGTCCTATCTGTCATTATTTCCCTTTCTTTCGCACTGTGGTGTGGCACGTGCACCCCCCCCATTAGCTCACATCAGGAGTTAGACAAAGTTTGATTTGAAGGAGTAGCCTACAGGGAGGGCTGGCGATGGTCACTGGTAGCAGTGAATCATATTCACATATCTCTCACTGCTAGAAAAAAAATGCACTGGTCTTTTCAACACTGTCATCTGACACAGTGCTCAGCTGAAAAGATAATGCTGACAAGGAGGGAAAAAAATTAAAGGAGGTAACTTTAATGCTAAGCCATATGGTGGTAAGGTGCTTTGTAGCAAGACCACAGTATTTAATGTCAGTAATATGCATGTAACAAGCACTGCAGTGCAGCTGTTGCTGTGGCAAATCCGTTATAGATATGAAAAAGACAGATTGCGCTGTTGTTAAACCAGTGACATCCTGTGAAGTTCGCAGTTCTGCGCCCCTCCATCTTCTCTCTCACCGGTAGGCTGGCTACTGATGGGAAGAAGAGGAAGAGAGAGAGAAAGAGAGAGAGCCACACTGAAGCGAGAGGGAAAGGGGCAGGCTATAAGTGAGAGAGAAGAGAGAAAAAATGAAAGTTGTATAGAAGTAAAAGGTTGAGAAATAGTGAACCTGTGGCGCCCAGACTAACACTCAGCAGCAAGTAGCTGAAGTAAGAATCAAGCGCCTTTATTGAAAACAGGAAAAAGTGGTAGGCCTATGTCACAGCTGGGGATGAAACCAACCTTCTCCAGACAAAAAGATGAAGACCCAGCCGCTGAGCCACATGGCTCAACATTTATGAGTACAGTATTTAATGTTATGAGTGGTAAGATGAAGCTTGGACCTTCCAGGTAAATGAGTTGAAAGAAGCCATCTCTCTGGTTTCTCTGCTGAAAAGGAAACTTTTGTGTTGGATTTCTGGCATTGGGTTTTGTGATCTCGATGTGGGGTTTTTAGAAGGTTAAAGTTGGGTTTCTTCTGAGTTAAAGCTGGGGTCTACGATTTGAAACCGCAGCCTGCCCCCCCTTCCCTCACCTCTCCCCTCCGTGTTCCAAGATCCCGCCCCCAGCTCGTGTCGCCTCATATACCAACAAGCCCCCTCGGACAGAGCTACTAGCATAATATATCAGCAGCAAACTCAATCAAAAACAGCTCAGCTCACCTGAAACTATCAAACACGACAGACATCCCCCTTGTAACACACAGCAGTAGCCATTTCAATTGGACCGGCGGCGCTGGACCCGCATTGCCGGGTGTGGGGGAGGATTTATCTTTCTCGGCCCGTCCTCCCCAGCTCAGCTTACAGTGCTAACAATTAGCGGCTAACAGGCTAACCTGCTCCGCTACAAGTCATTAGCTAGGACAGGCACAGACTAACCAGAGTTATTCAGCAGACATCTCCCACTGTAGTAAACAAAGCCATTACCTGATCAACCAGGGGCGAAACGGCCGATGCTGAAGGTCTGACGGCCGACTGAGGCCATTTGTTAGCCGTTAGGCCTCAACCCGCGGGCAGAGCTCCGTTGGGCCCCGCGGGAGAGGGAAGCGGCTTCTCGGTTTCGGCGCTAGGCTTTTCCGGCTCCATGATAGTTCAGTAGCTAACGCTGCTAGCTGCTCACCGGAGGTAGAGGGGAGGAGGCGGGACCATGGGCATGACGCCACGTAGTGAGGGAGACAGAGGATTGGATGGACTCACAGACCAACTCACGGACCAATTGAACCATACAGGCTTCTAGGCTTGATTGGTCAGCCAGTATGCAGCTTTACAGCGGATATACTGAATGGATTTTTTTCGTTCTTTTTGGTCTTTATACTGTGTAGATAGGACCATAGGACCATAACAGCCTTATAAACGGTGTTATTAAGATGTACAAAGCTTCCAAATCGTAGACCATAGCTTTAATCAACAATCCTGAAAATCTTTTTTTTTTTTAATCTTTATTTAAAATGCGTTAGTTGGGCTCAAAGAAGTAGTTATTTTCAAAATGGAATTACTCACATTTTTATTAAATGTGTGGGGGAAAATATAGTTGGCTATGGCACATTTATGATGACTTAAAAGACAGTCTGAGTAACAATTCACTGATTAAAGACAGCCGCTTTATCATCATCAAGTTATTATTAAAAGCAGTTTTATAACGCAGCAACAGTGGAGCTAAAGCAGTAATCACACACTAATAGTCTGAGAAATAAAGTTACTTTATTTAAAACAATTACTTTCTTAAATTAGGCTACATTTTGTATTCACACAATATAAAAGTAGCCTATAGATAAGGGGAAAACGTTTTTTAAAAAAAAAACAAGAGAGAGAGAGAGAGAAAGAAAACATGTTTCTGATTGATGTGATGTTTTGGCCCACCATTCAGTTGCTCAGAAAAATTTTGGCCCAAGGCCAAACTTACCTGCCGACCCCCGCTTTATAGTGTTTCAAGCAAAAATGAACGTGAATTTGTAAATGCAGCAGCTGAAGTGGGCTCTCAGCTTCTTTGCATTGGCAGAATCTTGGATGTACGCTGGGTTGCCTGTAGCTTTCGGACTGTACGTGCTGTTTGGACATCCTTGGGAGCTCTTGTGCAGCACTTTAAAAATGCTTCCAGTGATGAGATGAGGTCCACCAAAGACAGACAGATGTACAGAGGTTTGTTAGACCGTGTTCAAAGTCCAGAATTTATTTGTGACCTTGGGCTCTTGTATGACACTCTTCATGAACTATGTCTCCTCTCACAGAAGCTTCAGTCTCGTTCTATAACTCTCCTCAGAGCAGAGCATCTGCTGAAACGCTCAATCAGAGTGATTCAGTCACTTTAAGAGAGTCCAGGTGAGAAATAGAGTGAGGCTTAGAAGCAAAACAGACTGGGGAGCATCGGTCTATAACCCTGAAAACAAATGCAAAGCTGAAGTCAATCAATCCAGGACAGTTTCTACAAAGTCTTGTAAACAAGAGAAGCGCTTGTCTTTTGAAGATGAGACCATACTGGACCTCAGCATCCTTGACCAAAGTAAGTGGCCATCAAAGCCAAACATTCGCCATGGTGAAGAACAAGTAAAGCGACTGTGCAAGCGTTTTAACTTGTGCACAGCACTCAATGGGATGCAGGACCTACTAGAAGACCCCAGTAGTGAGCCTGATGACCTAAAACCACTCATAAACTGTATGAAAACGCTCCCCGCCGTGAGTACAGCAGAGTGTGAGAGAAACTTCAGCCTAATGAATAATATAAGCTCGGACAAGAGGGCTGTCCTGCTCATCTCAAACATTTCCCACTTAATGATGATTAATATTAACGGCCCACCAACTTCCAAGTTTGATCCTGGAAAATATACAAGGACCTGGTTAAAGAGCCATGGTGCTGCCTCTTCTGTGTGCTCTTGACAGTGCAGTGTGAAAATTCCTGCAGAAAGCAAATCTGTCTGGAATATACTGTAGTATGAGGAAAGGTCAGATGGTCAGATGTGCTGGGTTGAGAAAGTGAATGCACATTTTTTTTATATAGTTTTTGCATTTATTTTTCATATATTTGCATATGTTTAAGTCCTGGGAGCTCTAGCACTTGTTTGTTTTTGATTTGTTTGTTTTTTTTTGGATTGCATATGGTTGTGAATGTGGGTCGTATGCATGCGCCCCCGAGCATGCATGTATGCATGCGTGTGTGTATGGGTATGTATGTGTCTGTGAGGGCGTACTTATTTTCCTTTGTATTTTATTCACATGTCCTGGTGTAAGTGACAGCACCCTAGTTGTACTATATGACACAAATGATGTGAATCAAACTATTTTTTAATTTTTGTTCATTGTAACATATTTTGTTGAAAGATTCTGTTCAGCTATTGAAAACTAAATAATTTATTTCAATTTTATGACAGTGCACTTTTAAGTTTATCTGAATGGTTTTGATGTTTGGAAGAGAATGATTTGTGTTTTATTTAAGGTTAAATATTAACAAGACTGCATTGTCAACTTCAGATTTAAAGTCTTTTATTTAAATAAATGTTCAAAAAATAACCGAAACACCATGTTTGCCTCATGATAAACACATTTTACATTCATCCATTCTGCTTGTGTGACCAGTAGTAACTACAAACTGCTCCTAATTAAGTCAAGATAATTTTATAATAGTGAGCAAGTAGAAATGACAGATTTTTGGGTAAATAGAGTAGTCTTAAATGTCACTGGTACTAAAACCGTCTTTTTTTCTGTCCTACTTAAAAGAAAAAGGCGAAAATTTAGAGTATACCCACTTCTCAAGGGACCACTACACCACTGGCTCTGCTGCTCTCCCTGCTGACACGGCACATGCAGTTCAGCCCTGTCCTTCTTAAGTCCTGTAATGTCTCCTCTGCGAGGTCAAAGTGGCATCCATGGCGACAAAGAATGCACTGACAGTATGGATACCTGCCTGTGAAGGTTTGGTGACGTGTGCTCACTGTGTGCCCGTCAAACAAATTACCACTCCACTGGGCGCATTTCACCTGTGCCAGGGATAGACCAGATTGGAGCAGGCGAGCTTTCTGTTCACTGTCTGCGCAGTGTTTTGGCACAAAATTGTCATTGCACCAACCTGAATCTGTCGACACCTCCCCCTGGTGCGCCACCACACTCATCTGGATGTAGCCGGTCTATCAAATTTGCCAAATTGGCTGGGCACAATATTACCACTGGTGCGCCACGCTCAATCACCTCTGGTTCGCAGGGCTGTTACCTGGATGGAGCGCCAGGAAATTAGGGCCCTTAAAGTCTTCCTGGAAATTTGTCTTTTGCCACCAGAGAGTGGCATTCAGTCAGAAGGATTGTGATTCATCAGGTTTTCCAGAATAATAATTTGGTCATGCCACAAAAATAGGGTTCACAATAGAACGTGAGCTCTTATTTTTCCAGCAAACAGTCTAAAAATAGCCCTGGCTTCTGTGTATGCTCATACTGCTTCTTTGAGTCGAAGTAAATTTGCCATTAGTGTGTTGCTTGGGAGAACAGAGGATGCCTGTGGGGGGTTTCTAGTGTCTCAAAGATACCATGGATTGTTGCTAAGCAACACTGTGACCAGGTCAATAATACAGTGGATTGCTGTATGTGCTGGGGCTTTGAGAGTAATTTTCTGTTTCATCCGTTTAAAATTTGAGAGCTCTAGAGTAACTTTGTTTATCAGAGATGTAAAGCTCTGGGAGGGGTCAGTTCAACTCAAGATAAGATTTAAGTTCTTATCAAAATAAACAACAGACATATGAAAAGAAGTCTCATGCAAGGTGACAGACACAATAGAGAGAAATTGATCACATTCTGAGGGAACAACCAGGTACAAAGCTCTAAAATAGTTGAGGTCACACTTGTTTAGCTGAAGAGAATTTACTGGTGGGTCAAGCTATTAAGCAACTCTTAGGTTATACCAGGATGTTCAGCCACTCTTGTGCTAATGTACACTGATTGATCGCTTGCCTGCATGCATCAGGATGTAGCAATGTGATTAGTTTCTCAAAAGTTGTCAGGTAGCTGGGCTTGTCTTTTTGCTTGACATGCCAGAAACCATTCTTGACGTCACACACTGTAAATACTTTGGCTCTGGACAGGTCCAGAAATATGTCCTCAATGGTCTGTAGTGGGACGTAGCTGCATTTTAATGCCTTGTTCAAAGGTTTGGCTTCCCATTCTGCTTTTGTACTAAAACCATCCTATTGATCCAATCTGTGCTGCACTCTACTGGTGCAATTATTTCTTTGTGCTGCAGGTCCTGCAGCTCATCTTTCAGTGGCTTCATCATGGCAACCAGAACAAATCTCTTTGTCAGTTGCACAGGTTTCACTGCCTCATGTATCTCTATTTTACATATTCTCCTTCAAGACAACCGTCTCCTGTGAACACGTCAGCGTATCCCATTGTCCACTGTCCACATGTAGGCTTTTCTGAAGAAACAATACTGTCTATCACCAGAATGTTTTCATAGTGCACCGTTATCAGCTTCATGGCCTCACTGGCTCTTTTGCCCAGTATTGGCACAGTGCCATCTTTGTCCACCACCTGGAACTCTAGCCGGTACAGTTTTTGATTTCTTGGGCTGCTTAATTTCACTTCACATTTTCCTAGTGGCCTCAGTTTGCTTTTTTTATACACTACTAGTACAGTCTTTGTGTCTTCAAGTTTAGTGTCAGGGTTAAGCCTGTTAACTGGTATGGCATTACACATGGCACCACAGTCAATTTTGAATTTTACTACATCTTTGCGTAGTAGCATTCCAGCAAATAGCTGAGTGTCCTTTTCTTTGATGGTGTCCTCTGAATCCATTTCCCCTGCCTCTGCTTCAGTAACACATAGAATTTCTTCATACTCATCACTGTCATATTTTGCTACGCTGTGCACCTGATTATTTTTCCCTTGGTCGGGGCTTGCTCTGTATTTCATGGCAAAATGGTTCCCTTTGCCACTCTTTTTGCATTTCTTACCGTATGCAGGGCATTTCTGTCTGCTTTTTTCATACTTTCTCCTCAAAACTTGCATTCCACTGTGTTGTCAGTTCGTCTTTGGCACGTTGCTCCTTGCATTGCATGCACCTCCTCGGCCATCGGTCCTGAGATGGCTTCGCAGGCTCTGCACAGTTGTGCACACGTGTCCATGGCCATGTTCTTTTTGTTGTTCTTTGAGTAGTCTCTCTCTTATGCTGCGTTGTTATGTCCACACACCATTTGATCCAGAATGAGAGTCTCTTAAAGTCAAATGTTGCATGATTTTGCCAACAATTTCAGTTTAGTCACGTAACTCTGAATAATTTCACTGGCACCTTGATTTCTTGTAAAGAAACATTAACGTTCCACAGTCTCATTAACACTGGGGTTGCAATGATCATCAAACTTTTTAATGATGTCATCTAACTTCCATCCATTCCTTGGAGTCTCACGTATCTCAGCCTATCCAGAAGCTCTCTGCCACTCTCACCAACATGATAGCTGAAAAGTTTCACTTTTTTCTTTTCATCCTCTTCCTTGCATGTCAGCAACAGGTCCGTATAAATCACAAACTGTTTGTTTTTGTGGTGTAATTTGTTGCCGTCTGTGTGTCTTAGTCTAAATCCTGCAGTGTTGTGAAAATGAATTTCCCCTTGGGGACAATAAACCAAATCTAATTTAAATCTAAATCTAAACTGGTCCCTCCATGTCTTCCACGTTTTCGAAAGACTGCTGAGTCCAAACACAGTTTTTGCAGTGATTTTAATCCATCTACACTGCTGGGCAGGCTAGTCTCGTAGTGTTAGCTTGTCCGCTAATCACTGCTGCAACGCCACTCTGTTCACGCTGACTCAATAAGTTGCGGCAACCATGTTAAATTCAGCCTCTTTCTTTGTTCAATGACAACATAATTTATTCTTTCAACCCAACTGGGTCATTGTTTCTTATTAGTTTTGGCAGACATGTACAAGACATTGCAGCTTCTTTCTCATTCTGAGTTCCTCACTCAAAGCTGTCCGTGTTACAACACCTGAATGGAACATTTATTGCAAGTGAACATATTAGTAAACAATAGCTCCTATTGTTACACTGAATAACTGGGTTTTGAGTCTGGATTTAAAGCAGGGCAGAGAGTTCAAGTTTCTGAGCTCCAATGTTAAACAGATTAAGAACTGGAGAGCAGAGTGACTGAAGGCCCTGCTCCCCATGATGCTAAGGCGGGCAGAGGGCACAGTGAGGTGGATGGAGGAGGAAGAGGATCTGAGGGAGTAGGCTGGAGTGACAGATATGGAGGGGCAAGGTTCTGAATTGGCTTAAAGGTGTACAGGAGGGTTTGAATTATAGTTGCTGCTTGACCAGGAGTCAGTGTAGGACAGAGCCCTGGGATACGTTCTGCGTTCACATGGAGAGCCAGAACAGCTAGAAATGCTATAGCGTGCATGCCAGTCCAGTAGATGGCAATTTAAGTTTGCAGAGAAACAGCACTGTTACAACACACATACGAAGAAGAAAAACTTTTCACAAACAACAAGGGCGAGCGGATGCACAAAGACGCAGGAGTTTCTTGTGTGGAAAACAAATATGTTGGGAAAACAAATATGTCTGGGTAAGTTTATCTGGATAACAAACCAAGCATAGTAAGTAGCACACATTTCTCGGTAAATGGTCAAATCTATTGTTGTTCCTGGTATGCATTTGCAGCCTTCATGTGAAAGACTACTGCACATGCAGTTATGTCAGCTTCACCTTGAAATGCTAAATCCTGTGTACATGAAGCCAGGTGGTGATGAGTTTTTTTATGCTACGGCCACACCGCTCGCAAATTGGCTAAGAGGCACATTGAGATTAAATACAAAGTCAATGCAAAGAAGCCTTTGGATGCAGATTCGCCCCGGGCGGTGCGTTGGACGCATTTGGCACGGCGCGTATGGAACATCCGGCGCATTTGGGGCGTCAAACGCCTCTACGCTCGAGATGGAAATATTGAACTTTCGATGCATATTTGCGTGATGCTGTGCCGTGGCATCCAATCAGCGATGACATTCCCCCCCCGACGTCATTGATTTGATGATGTGTGTCGCTTTGGCCACCTGCTCCTGCTCAAACCCCACTGAAAGATGGAGGAGAGGTTGATCTGCGCTTTTTGCCATCATCCGGAGCTATATGATTCGAAGTGTGTACTCTACAGAGACCGGAACAAAAAGGAGCAGGCTTGGGTGAAAGTCGCTGAGGAGTCAGGTTTTGAAGGTAAGTTCTGTAAATATAAGTTTCCAGCTGGATTTGCCTGCAGGGGTCATCACTGAGTCCGACTAGCTCCTGCTCTCTACTCCACCTGCGCAGTGACGCGCGTCGCCCCTCAGCTTGTCAAAATGGTCCAGCGTCCAGCCGCGGGCATTACGCGCGGCACGTCACAGGCACTACACACGTTTAAATATGCCAATTAGCGTCCAGTGTGGCTGTAACATAAATCTTTCCACTCTGGACCTTGGTTTCAAAAGTTTGCAGGTTCAGGCACTCCAGGCACCATTCCCATGTAAAGTGGAGGCCAATATGCAATGAAAAGTCTTTAGATTTGGCCGAATCCGGCTTGTGTGAACAGGGCCCTAGAGGTTGTTGTAGTTTAGGTGTGAGTGGAGTTGGTTAGCAATTATTTTAGCAAGAATTTCAGAGATGAAAGTTAGGTGAGAGATGAGGTGGAGATTAGGGCCCGACCGATAATCGACTGGCTGATTAAATCAGCCGATTATAGCCCTTTTTAAAGTATTCAACATAGAGTACATAGCTACAGCTTTGACGATGTAACGCCAATATATACATAATATCTCATAAAACAGTAAACGCTGTTTGATGTCCAAGCTACGCAGAATGATGGTGGGGCACATTGTTGTAGCTGCTCTGATCTCTGTACTTATTCTGTGTGTGTGGTGTTTGAGTATATGGGGAAAAACTCACCTACAACTCTCATAGAGTTGCTGCTTCTCAACGAGGGCGGATGCTTTTCTTTTTGCTCCCTGCCCTGCTGTGCTGTCTGTGTCTGTTGTATCCTATCTCTGGATTTCTTTCTGAAATCTAAAATCGTGGAACTAATCTGCCGGTCTCTCAATGCCATCGACCAAATTTTCTCGACGAGAAGAGAGGGTAAAGGAGAAGCCACCTGTCCCGATGGTACTTCCCTGGCTGGGTACGCGATGGAGGATCATGTGCTTGTCGATTCTGTCCGTCCAGAGGCCTATATCACGAAGCAGGATTAATGTCTTAGCGAGATAACTTTATTTTATTTATTTATTTTGATTTATCGATAGCACAAAGCCGGTTCCTTTTTTATCAGAGTAGATCACCATGGTGACTTACTCTGAACGGCTATCCCGCTCCGGAGCAGGATAAGTCGGCGGTTGAATCTGATCCTGCGAGATGACCCTCGCACTAACCAATCAGCTTCTCCAAATCAGTGGCCTGCCCTCTTCTCCTGAACCCGGTAGAAGGAGGCGCACAACTCTTGAGACGAGCATGATGATGAGGAGTGTACCGATTGACCCACGAGATCACCCTGACGACGCACTATGAGACTTGCATGTTCTCGTGGCCCATAATCATCTACCTGTGTGATATATTGGAGCTGTTTATTCCCCGTGTGACCCGCAGGAGCGGTGCACGAACTGTCCCGCTGTCATTTTGCATCACCATGCAGTATAAACTTCACGTCTATGGCACCTTTCATACATTCAAATGCACCACAAAGTGCTTGATAAATAAAAGGGATGTAATTCTTATGTGAAACAGCACAATCGGGTCCATCATGTCATTCCTGCTTTTTATTCATGTGTTTGAGGGGTTTTTTTCTTGCTGATTTTTAAATTGTTAATTTGGGTCAGAAATCAGATCGGTGTGTTTTTATGTTTTCATTGAGGCGACGACTTAAATTTTAAATGTAGCTGATATGACATGAAACAGACCAACCTACCAGACACAGTTATGTTTTTGTAGTTTTATTTTCTGCTCCCACGACCTCCTCACTGCAGAGGGATTACATCTGAGGATGATTATTGTCAGACATGCAACACACGTTCATAGTATTTTGCTTCATGAGATTCATGAGTGTCAGATTTAGCCAATGATGAGCAATTTGCGCATTTTCACAGTGCGCCACACATTTTGTCTGTGATTGACAGCTGCTCGGTGTTTCTTTTCTCCATTATTCTGGCTTTTTCATCCTCACATTTTAACATTATCAGACGCCGCTCTTCACATGTGTAATATAAAGCTCTGTCAGTGCATTCCCGGCGCTTCTCAGCGTGTTTTCCGCTCATGATCACAATTGGTCAGCTGCCTCTGAGCCCTCCCCTTATACGTGCGCGTTCACAGCTCTTGATAAGACAATCCTGGATTGAGTTACCGTGTTGATAACTTGCGTCATGCTATCGGTTATCCTGATGGCCATTGTTGTTGGTCACTCAATCCTGGATAGATGTGAGTAATCGGGGATAAGTTGACCGCGCTTCCTGCTATAGGCCTCAGGATGTGGAAGATGCCTACATAATTGGAGTTCTGATAACAGGTTTCTTGCTGTTTGGAGTTAGCAGCTTCTTGATCTATCACACAGTTAAGAAGACAATGGCTGCACTTGTGGCTCTTGAGAAGCTGCCCGTCATGAACATCATCGTGAGAGACCAAAAGACTAGAAAGGCTGATGGAAAATTACAGTTGGCCTGACCCAAACTATTCCTCATCTCTATTTGTTTGTGCTTTCTCCATCTGGCCTTGAGCTACCGTATCAACTGTCCTGAAATGTTTTGTAAACAGAGGCTCGATCCCCCCCCTCCACTCCCTCAACCTGTGAACTTTGCCCTGGATCAGAAACTCTCTCCCTCTCAAGGCTGGAAGTCACCTTATCAGACAATAGAGACTTTGTGGGGTCAAAGCTCAGACAAGGTCGCAGGGCTTCTCCCTTCAACTCAACGCTCCCACTAGCTGCCTCCCCCCTCCTTCCCCAACCCCCCATCATATGTGCTCATCTTGGAGTGTTTTTATGTGCTGAGGTGTTTTTTTCCAACCCTGACAGGAGTATAGTTTGGAATTCTTTTTTTCCCCTCGCCTCTCATCCTGTCTCCTTTTCTGCAAACACTTTGAGCTATATATGTTATATTAAAAGTGTTATATAAATAAAGTTTAATTGATTGATTGATTGATTTTGCGTGCAAGTCTATCATAACGAGTGCCTTATACCGCTGGACATAGCGAGACCACCGGGCTCTCTGCTCAGCTGTGGAAGCAGCTTCAAGATCAATGTTGACAAACATTTTCTGACCATCTGTCATTCCCAAAATTGACAATTTGGACCTTTTTATGGCAGGTCATTGGTTTATTTGGGACTTTTCCATGATGATTGTTAAGGAAACCTGGCTTCACCTGCTTGTTCCTGATGCTGCAGTTGAGCTAACTAGCTAGCAAGATACCAATGCTTGCGTAGCAAAGCGTATTTCGCATAGCTCCCTCGGAGCCCTACGACATCATCAGCCTGCCAATAGGGGACTCATCAAGGGGAGACTTCATCATAGCTGGGAACTTTAATCAGGCTTGTTCAAAGTAGCTTGTGCAATGGTAAATGGACTTGAGCTTATATAGCGCTTTTCTAGTCTTGGACTACTCAAAGCTGCTTTACACCGCAGGTCACACCTACCCATTCACACCCATTCGCCCTCACATTCACTCACTGATGGTTCAGAGTTTCTATGTTAGTTATCCATCAGTATCTCTAACACATTCACGCCCTTTCATGCCCATTTACACGCCACTGACGCAGCAGTGGGAGCAACTTGGGGTTAAGTGTCTTGCCCAAGGACACATCGCCATGTGTCGCCCGGAGCTGGGCTTGAAACTGCAACCTCCCGATCACTGACCAAGCGCACTATCCAACTGCGCCACCGACGCCCCGATATGTGCAGTGTCCCACAAAATATTTTGTGTTTACAGTAAAAAAAGTGGTTATCCCCTGCACTAAAACGTACTTCTGATTCACTGATGAGGACTCTGTGACTGAAAGGCAGATGTGACAAGATTTTTTTTCATAATTCATTTATATTTTTACATTTCAAATAAGGTTATTAATTTTATTTTGCAGAAAGTGACAGCAGTTTTGGCTCACCATTGTGTTTTGTACTTGAAAGTTCTTTGCTCTTGAAGATTGCAGAGTAGAAAAATAAAGAGGCTTCTGAAAATAATATTGTTGCTTTCCTCTCACAGCAATATTAATGTTCAATCAAGGTGGCGGACGTCACTACCGCATCTTCAGGTGCTCATGTGTCTGCCAAAGCTCGATTAAAACCAGAAATATATAAGACTGTTGATGGCAAAGTTATAGTGGAAGATGAATTTTTGCACTTTCTTGCTATAAAAATTAGAACATTATGTCAGGATGAGATTATCCTTTTAGCTGCCAACAACTTCGATTCAGACTGGATCGAGGCTTCAAAGAAAACGCTGTTTGAAATCTGTCCTACCACGCAACGGAACATCTCACACAAAGGACCACAGAAAGACACCCATAACATCAAGAGCTGTCTGAAAGTGCTGAATGAGTGTGGGGACTGTGTTCCGAGATTTGTATCGCACTATTTGGATGAGCTGCCGCCTATGACTTTTACAAGCAAGGGCGTATGTAGATCATTTGCTAAGTGACTGTCTTGTCCTATTAGAGTCACCGTAGTTGTTGGGTGTTGTTTTTTTATTGTGCCAGCAGTGGGCAGCACTGATTCGGTTTTGTGTTGGATGTCTGCCATGAGATGTGTGCTCCCTCAGTTATGGCTGATTAATAAATGTTCAGGAGAACTTATCGTCTCGTCACTTAGACCCCTTCCCAACAAGTTATCAAGTTCCATCAACAACTATTTACATGGTGTCAGAATCTGAACGGACTCATCGCCCGTGAGTATCTTCCCTGCATTCCACCGAGCTCTCAGTGTTGGAGAAAGCGCTAATGCTAAAGCTAGCCGGAGCTACGTCGCTGAAATGGCAGAGGGATTTCGCAGACCACCCTGTTGTGTTTGATGGGAATGTCGTCGAGAGCTGGCGGATGTTCGAGAGGGAGTACGACATCTTTATTGCCGCAGCACACTCCGATAAACCTGCAAGAACCAAGGCATATATCCTTCTCAATCTAGCGGGACCGGAAGCCATAGAGCGGGAACGTTCGTTTGTTTACGCAGCTGAAGTGCGCGAACCAGGTGAAAATGGAGCAGTTATCAGCCCTGCGGAGTCCAGAGAGGACCCAGAGCGTTTGAAAAGGAAATTTCGGGAAATCTGCAACCCCCAAAACAACAAAACCATGGAGAGGCACAGGTTTCATTCCAGAAATCAGAGACAAGGTGAGAGCATTGAGTCATTCATCAGTGATTTAAGGATTAAAGCTAAGAGCTGCTATTTTGGAGATTTGACTGATGAGCTGATCTGTGACCGAATCGTGTGTGGCATTACCAGTGATGCTTTGAGAAAGACACTCTTGAGAGACAGTGACCTGAGTCTAAATAAAGCTATAACTGTCTGCCGCATTCCTGAGATGACAGAGGAAAGCAGTAAGACATTAGCCACACAAGCAATCAATGTTTACAGCATAAAGTCATTTTCGCACAGAAAGCATCAGCCAAAATCGCAACCACTATCCCAGCCCAGAACGATCTCTAACTGCAATAACTGTGGGGGTAGCCATGCAGCTAAGCGGGAAAAGTGTCCAGCGATAGGACAGCAGTGTCACAACTGAAAAAAACTGAATCATTTCAAGAAATGCTGCAAGTCTAAATCACGCAGCCAGTCCACCTTAAATAAAAGAACTACACGACACTCAGTACATGAAGTGCCGGTAGAAGAGCCTGTCACATGCAGCGAAGAGACATTTTATGTGGATGGTGTTGACACTGATAAGAACATCGACAGTATAAATCCTCAAAGCGACGATAAAGATGAAGGATTTGTAACAGTTCGCATTAACAACAAGCCCACGGTAATGAAAGTGGATACAGGTGCAAAATGCAATGTGATGTCACAGAAGACATTTGATAAAGTGGTGAATGGAGAACAACCCGTTAAACAAGGGAAAGCCACAAACCTTGTTGCTTACGGAGGCAGTAAAATTGAAACCAAGGGAGCTGTCACATTGTCCTGCAGCTTGAAGGAGCAGCACCATGCCTTACCCTTCTTCATTGTGGACAGAGATGTGCAGCCACTACTAGGATTTCATGCTTGTGTTGAGTATTGCACAGTCCATCCAGTCACTATCACTACCAGTCACTATCAGTTTTGCAGTTCTCACTCATTATTGATGGCACACAAGATATCTCAGGAAGAGAGCAAGAGTCAATTTGTTTTAGATATGTGAACCATGACATTGTTCCACAGGAGGTTTTCATTGGTCTGTATGAGATCCCTGGGACTACTGGGGTGGAGATTGCAAGAATGGCTGAGGATGTCCTCTTGAGGCTCAATATTCCCATGTCCGGGTTAAGAGGACAGACACATGATGGTGCTGCTTATATGTCGGGCAGATATTCTGGTGCACAAGCAGAACTGAGGAAACAGCAACCATTGGCTTTGTATGTGCATTGTGGCGCACATTGTCTTAACCCAATCACACAGTCTGCATGCCGAGCCAGTCCAGTGATAAGTGATGCAATGCAGTGGGTCCATGAGCTAGGGACATTAAGCAAACAGTCAGGGAAATTCAAGAACATATTTTCAGCAGCAGTAAGTTCAGATGGAGGGTCATCAACATCACCCAGACCACTTTGCCCAACAAGGTGGACAGTGCGAGGAAAATGTATCAGAGCAGTGTTGTCTCAGTATGAGCATGTTTTGTCCAGCTTGGAGGAGATGGCATCAAGTGGATCTAACACAGGCATCAATCAATCAATCAATCAATCAATCAATCAATCAATCAATCAATCAATCTTTATTTGTATACTGCCAATTCATAACAAGTGTTATCTCAAGACACTTTACAATAGAGCATAAAGCTCTTCATTTTATGGATAGGCTACACATAGATGCATAGATACATACATATAAAGATACACATATACATATATATACAAATATATACATCCAACACCCAACATGAATCCATATAGCCAATCATGAATCCCTCCATCATGGCGGCAAGAAAAAACCTTCTGTTAAGCAGCAGGAAATCTTGAATGTGGATCCCAGTCTCATGATGAACAGCAAATCCACACGATGCTGTGTTGGGTGTGAGGGCAAAGGAAGGGAAGTAAGAGGAGACAAGTGGACTAAAGTAAGAACTAAAGTTAGGGACAGATCCAAGAACCATAAACCTGTCGTCTGATTTATTAGAGGTTAGCCTCTTGAGATGCTACATCTCATTTTCAGGAGGGTCCTCATGTCTGAATGGTAGTGGTGATCATTTGATAGAAGTATAATCAATGATATTCTTACTGAAAATTAGAATTTGTGGTAGTGATGAACTCTTGGGTGCCCAGACCACAAGTGCATCCCAACCATATTTGTCTCCGTAAAGTATAAATGTGCTAAAGGCCTCTTGAGATGTGACATCCTATTTTCAGAGGGACCTCATGCCTATGTGGTGATAAAAGTAGATACTGTAGATGTATTGATCATGGATATGGAGATCATGCTAATGTCTACATGAACAGCTACAATGATAATGGGAATGGAGTGTTCCTAATAAAATGGCCAACTATGTGTCATGTTTATAATTGTAGTTTTGAGGCTTTGTGACTCCACAGCAGCAGGCAGTCTCCACCAAGGATTCCAGGCCACCTACAAGACAAGAGCCAGAGACGAGTACAGGAGCAAACAAAAGGGGCAAAAGCAGATGCAGAGAGAGAGAGAGAGAGAGAGTGATAGAGCCCATTGTGCCAGACTCCCCCCCCCCGGCAGTCTAGGCCTATTGCATCTAAACTATGAGTCTAATTTATGAACTAATTTATAAACTATAAGCTGGTCCCTAACTGAAAGCTTTATCAAAGAGGAATGTTTTAAGTCTAACCTTAAAGGTAGAGAGAGCGTCAGCCTCCCGAACTGTGGTCGGTAAATTGTTCCAGAGAAGAGGAGCCTGATAACTGAAGGCTCTACCTCCCATACTACTTTTGGAGATTGATGGTACCACAAGTAGGCCAGCATTTTGGGAGCGCAATGTTCTAGAGGGGTTGTACGGCACTACAAGGTCTTTAAGATAGACTGGTGCCTGTCCACTGAGAGCTTTATAGGTGAGGAGAAGAATCTTGAATTCAATTCGATATTTAATGGGAAGCCAATGCAGAGAAGCTAATACAGGAGTAATATGGTCTCTTCTCCCTTTTCTAGTCAGTACACGTGCTGCAGCATTTTGGACCAACTGAAGTGTCTTAAGCGGCTTGCTGGGACAGCCTGAAAGCAGAGAGTTACAATAGTCCAGTCTAGAGGTAACAAAAGCATGGACTAGCTTTTCAGCATCGCTCTGGGACAGGATAGGCCTGATTTTAGCGATGTTACGAAGATTAAAAAAAGGCTGTTTTTGAAATTTGCTTTAGGTGAGAGTTAAAGGATAAGTCCTGATCCATAGAACTCTTAGATTTCTAACAGTTGTGCTTGGTGCCAGACTAATGCCATCTATGGCAGTTAAATCACTAGAAAAGGATTCTCCGAGGTGTCGAGGGCCCAGCACAATAATCTCTGTCTTGTCTGAGTTAAGAAGAAGAAAATTTCTGGCCATCCAGGTTCTGATGTCCTTTAAACAGGCATCTAGTTTAACTAAGTGGTTTGTCTCACCTGGCTTCAGTGATACATAAAGCTGTGTATCATCAGCGTAGCAGTGAAAATTAACAGAGTATTTCCTCATGATATCACCAAGGGGAAGCATATATATAGAGAAGAGAATTGGACCTAGCACTGAACCTTGAGGAACCCTGTAACTTACTTTAGTGTACATAGAGGATTTGTTGTTCATGTGTACAAACTGATATCTATTAGATAAGTAGGACTTAAACCAATTTAAGGCAGTCCCTGTAATCCCAAGTAACATCTCTAATCTCTGTATAAGAACATCATGGTCAATGGTGTCAAAAGCAGCACTTAGATCTAACAAAACAAGAATAGAGAGAAGTCCTTCGTCTGAAGCTGAAAGTAGATCACTGGTTACTTTAACTAGAGCAGTCTCTGTGCTGTGATGAGCTCTAAATCCTGACTGAAAGTCCTCAAGCAGGCTATTTTCTTGAAGGAAGTCACCTAGCTGATCAGCTACTACTTTCTCCAGGATCTTTGAGGCAAATGGAAGGTTAGAAATAGGCCTGTAGTTAGCTAATGTTCCTGAATCGAGGTTAGGTTTTTTAAGGAGGGGTTTGATTACTGCTGTTTTAAAAGACTGGTACGTAGCCTGTTGATAGAGATATATTTACTGTCTCCAGCAACAATGGACAGACTAGAGGAAAGACCTCCTTAAACAACTTAGTTGGGATCGGGTCTAAAAGGCAGGTTGATGACTTAGAGGAGGAGACGAGAGAATTTAGCTCCTGAAGGCTGATCGTAGAGAAACTGTCTAGCTCAGATCTAACTACTACTACATTTAAAGGTATGGCAGGTTCAGCTGGAGATGAAGAGCTGCTAATTTTATCTCTATTTTTCGGAATTTTATCATTGAAAAAGTTCATAAAGTCCTCACAGCTCAGGGCTAGAGGAATCACAGGCTCAGTAGAGCTCTGACTCTGTGTCAGCCTGGTTACAGTGCTGAAGAGGTATCTTGGATTGTTTCTATTTTCTTCAATAAGTGAGGAGTAGTAGGCAGCTCGAGCATGTTTTAAGGCTCTCATGTAGTTATTATGACTCTCTCGCCAAAGTATACGTGACTCTTCCCTTTTATCAGAGCGCCACATTCTCTCTAATTTACGGGTTATTTGTTTAAGTGTACGAGTTTCAGAGTTAAACCAAGGAGCTGTCCTCTGATGTTTAATTCTTTTTTGTCTCAGAGGGGCAATTGAGTCCAGAGTGGATCTTAGTAGACTGGCTGAGTCATCTACAAGCTGATCCAGCTGAGTGGGGCTAAAGCTAATATCATAGTTATCAGTTGGCCAATTTATTGAGCTTAAGGCAGCAGGAATGGCCTCTTTGAATTTAGCCACGGCACCACTGGACAGATTTCTACTGCTCACAATTTTGCTGCAAAATACAGAATCTTCCAGGAGGATGCTAAAAGTTACTAAGAAGTGGTCGGATAAAAATGGATTTTCAGGAAAAACTTTCAGTTCATTAACATCAAGGCCATATGCTAGAACCAAATCAAGAGTGTGGTTGAAATGATGGGTAGCTTCTTTAACAGACTGAGTAAAGCCAACTGAGTCTATTAAGGACATAAAAGCTGAGCTAAGACTATCACTCTCTTTGTCGACATGGATATTAAAATCACCTACAATGATTATTTTATCAGAGCTAAGGACTAAGTTTGATATGAACTCGGAGAATTCTGATAAAAATTATAGAGTATGGGCCTGGAGGACGGTAAATTATCACAAACAGGACTGTCTGGCTGGTTTTTGAATCAGTATGAGATTTAGAGTAAGGCTTTCAAAAGAAGTATATTTAGCCTTTGGTCTGTGATTGATTTGGAGACAGGAATGATAAATAGCTGCTACACAACCACCACGGCCTGTGTCGCGTGGTATATGAAAATTTGAATGACTGGGAGAAGTGGATTCATTTAAACTGACATATTCTTCGTCACGTAGCCATGTTTCAGTTAGACAGAATAAATCAATCTGATTTTCTGATATAAGGTCATTCACCAGTAAAGATTTGGACCTCAGTGATCTAATATTTAAGAGACCACATCTGATTCTCTGATGTTTTAAAGCCATTACATTTGAAGGTTTTATTTTAATAAGATTTCCATGGTTGACACCTCTTTTATTTGTTTTTGAGTTAATATCTAAGTGAGCTTTGGGTTGGGGGGCTGACACAGTCTCTATGGAATAATATTCCTCACTATTACAAAAGCCATAGCAGTTATCTAACTGATGAACACAGCTGTCATAACAGTAATGGCAGTAAAACTGTCTTAGAGCAAGCGCAGAGGAGCGTGGAGGACTGCAGCTCTGCAACATGGTCTCATCTCTGAGAGGTCATAAGTGTGACTCTGCCATGTTTTTGGACAGGAGAGATGGACCAGCCAGAGTAGGATGGATGCCATCTCTTCCTATCAGGCCAGGTTTTCCCCAGAAGGATGACCAATTGTCAACAAAGCCCACATCGTTTGCTGGACACCACCTCGATAGCCAGCGGTTGAATGATGACATGCAGCTATACATATCATCACTGGTCAGATTGGGCAAGGGGCCAGAGAAAATTACGGAGTCCGACATTGTCTTTGCAAAAGAGCATACTGATTCAATGTTTAATTTAGTTACTTCCGACTGGCGACGTCGGGAGTCATTCATGCCGACATGGAGGACTATTCTAGCAAACTTACGTTTACTCTTTGCCAGCAACTTCAAATTTGCCTCTATGTCGCCCGCTCTGGCCCCTGGGATACACCTAACTATGCCTGCTGACTTCGCTATCTTCACGTTTCTGACTATGGAGTTGCCAATTATCAGTGTTTGTTCCCCAGTGCGCGGGTTACCATCATCACCAAGGGGAGAAAACCTGTTGGAAACGTGAACTGGATGGTGGAGTACCGAGTGGGTCTTCGACTTTCGGCTATGCTTGCCACGGACAGTGACCCAGCCATTACTAGCCGGGGGGGAGGCTAAGCTAACACTAGCGCTAACGTGGCCTGCACCGCTAGCTACGTCCTGCTTACTCGCTACGGCTACGTAAGAGGCTTTGGATCCGGCGCAGAGCCGCTTCTCCAGATCAGACACCCTCGCCTCCAAATCTAAGAATAAACTACACTTCAGACAAATACCGCTATCAGTAAAGGAGGACGAAGAGTAGCTAAACATCTGGCACATAGGACAGGACAGAGCAGGAGCGGAGGGAGAAGCCATGCTAAGAAGCTAAGCTAAGCTATGCTAAGCAGAAGAAAGTAGAACTATAGACCACTTGAGAAAAGCTAGAGTGGTTGTAGTAGACCTTAGTACATTAAAACGAACGTAGATCGTAATCAATCAAAACAATTATAAGCTCAAATGGCAGATATTAGTCAGTTAAAATTAGCGTTAGCTGAACAGAGACAACACACTACAAACAGTGCTGCACTGTGAAACAGGAACTGACGAATACGCTCACCAGGAAGTGACGTATTCGTCACTTCCTGGTGAGCAAATGGTCTGAAAGAGAGGTTTGAGAAAGGGAAAACTGTACTTGGACTTTGTCTAGCATTAGAAGTGATGGAGGAGTTGGAGTGTGTGAGCACATCCCTGCAAAAAAGGACTGAAACTGTTGCAGGAATGAGAAGTGCCATAGAGTGTGTCAGATCTACTCTACAGGGCAAAAGAAATGAGGATGGCTTTCATAAAGTATTTGATAAAGCAATGGCAATGGTTGACTCTCTTGGAATTGAGCCCATCCAGATTCCTCACCAATAAAAGGTACCAAAGTGATACACTAATGAGGTGAGCCAGCACATTCCCAAGTTAGCTGAGGAGCATTAGAGAACAGAGTTCTATAAAATGCTTGATAGGGTGCACGTTCAGTTTGAGGAGAAGTTCAACCAACCAGATCTAGATGTCTTGCAGAAGCTGGAGGAAACTCTTTTGACTGGAGAAGTGAATGACATTGTTGATCAGTACCCAGAACTTAACAGGGACACACTAAAAGTCCAACTAGCCATGTTTAGGTCAAAATACACTTTCCAATCTAGTGTTGAGGTGGCTGACATTATGAGAGGAATGACCATTGAGGTGAAAGGCTTGTTTGATCAAGTTGAGCTCCTTGTCAGACTGCTTTTAGTCATCCCAGTTTCATCAGCTGAGGCTGAGAGAACTTTTAGTGCTCTCAGGAGACTTAAAACATGGCTGAGAACCAATATGACACAAGTGAGACTTAACAATCTTGCTGTGTGCCATGTTCATCAGGAAAAAGTGGACAGCATTGACCTGACAGGAATTTGCCAAGAGTTCATTTCAGTTTCAGACAGGCATAGGCATGTGTTTGGCTCCTTCAAATAGGAACAATTACCATATTTATGTATTTTTTAAATTTGTGTTTATTGTTGATGTAGTGTATGATGGACACTTGCACTTAGTAAAGACAAGAAAGACATTACCAGCCTTTAACTTAGAACAATAAAGACAGCAATAAATTATTGTATTAACTTTAGATATTAAGATATACAATATGAACATTGTCAGTCCCTGAATAGTTTTTTTCTTTTGAATATGACTTTTAGGAAACACACCAACTTTCAGGGGTGCCGCCTTTTAGCACTTTTATGTCCCCACCAATGTCAAAATCAAACCTACGCCCTTGTTTACAAGCATAGACATATGCGGCCTGCTTCGAAAAATAGAGCAGCTACACACTGAGGTCTCTACTATGAAACGTGCGCTACATCGGCTGACTGAAACGAGTGAAAGTTTGTGTGCAGTCACGGCAGACGTAAACCGCTGGGTTTGTGCACTGGAACAGCATTCAGACCTCGGCTGTGCTGGGCTTGTTGGGCCAGTGAGGCGTCTGGATGTTGCGAGAGCTAGCGCCGCGCAAGCTACCAATTTAGCGGCTGATGGATGCGCTGATGGCTCGGCGGAGGTGTCTGAAGCTCCAGATGACAGACACCGTGGAGAGGCAAAGGGACCGCTGCTTCAGGGGAGAGCGCTACACCAATACCTAGCCTTGGCTTAACGTCGCCCTTGCCTGGGTCATCAAAGTGGAGCAGAGTTGGGAAAAGAAGGCAACGGAAGCGCACTGAGGATGCCACACAAGGATAATCCTTCTTATCATTTTCATCAACAAAGTATTCGATAAAGAGCGTCTCTTTTTAAGGGATAAAAGAGAGCTGACAAAACTATTGTGGGCACTGGAGCTGCAGGAGGCATCAAGATGATAACAACCAAACGGGTGAGCGTCTTTGCAATAGGTTTTCACCCGACTTAGACGCTGAAATACTGCGCGCTCATCTTGAGAATAAACTCGTTCAGCCACAGATGTGCAGAGTAAAAAGGTGAACATTGTCACTGGGCACTGGTATAAGCGCCTTTTAAAATGAATTGTTAGTATATGTTTTTTTATTGTTGTCTTGTTGTTGTGTTATTTTTTAATCCTTTTTACATATGGACCTTGAGTCTGAAATAAAAGTCTATCTATCTATTTATCTATCTATCTATCTATCTATCTATCTATCTATCTATCTATCTATCTATCTATCTATCTATCTATCTATCTATCTATCTTAATGACAATTTATAACGTTTTACATGTTGTTCTGCCTGTAGTATAACCTACCTTCTTATCATTTTCATCAACAAAGTATACGATAAAGTGCGTCTCTTTTTAAGGGTCTATATTTAATTTTCCAGAGGTTTAATGCTTTTCTGCAAGTTTTTGGACTTGAAAATTCCTGTGTTTAAAGTTTCTCAAATACTTAGGGACAAGTATTGCAAAACAGTAAAATGTTCAGCCTGTAATTCATATATTTATTGTAGTAAGTGTTTTGAGATCAAATAAAAAATAAATCATTTTATTTTTTTTAAATAATCGGCCAATTAATTGGTAATCAGTTATTTATTTCTGCCAAATATTGGTATCAGCATCAGCTTCAAAAAATCCATATCAGTTGGGCCCTAGTGGAGAAGGCTGAAGTTATTATGATCAGAAGCAGGTTTCTTTGGGGGTCAGAGCTGTGATTTTGAATGATGATGGAAGAATGCCATTGGGGAGTGAAGAGTGAATAATGACAGATATAAGAGGAAGTAAAGAGGAGAGGCAGGATGTGACTAGGGTTGTGGGGAAGGAAATAGCTGGCACATAGATGGCTTGGATTTGTGGATGAGTTCAGAGATTTCAGAGAATAATGGCACATCCAACTAGTCAGCATAGCACTGGGATCTAGCACAAAGAGTGCGGGGAATGTCAACTGTTGTCCAAACCCAGATCTGTTCTCAGGCTTTTTTTTTTTTTTTTTTTTTTTTTAGAAAAGACAAGATACCTTTCATTTTCAATAGTATATTTAAACCATTACATATTGGTATGCAAAGAAATGTGTCAAATGTTATGTGTTTGTTTGAAATTGAGTAGTTCATTGTGTAAAAGGTATAAGATTTGCATAATGTCAAGAAAGAGTTACAGTGAATAATTTCAAATGTATTCAGTATTTCTTCTGATGTACAAATGTTCCGTAGTAAAAGAATATGATGGGGTAGTTGTATAGTTGGTACAGCTGTATCAAGCTATTAAAAGCAAGACTGTTTTGAGATCTATTGACAGTTTCACAATGTTTGTGAAAGCTTTGTAAAGGGGTTAAGTTACTGCATACACAAACATGGTATGATCTGCATGTTAAGAATTGGTTTGCTGTAATAGAAAAAAAACGACAACTTGTGTTGAATTATAGAAGGCAATAATATTTGTTGATCTGGTGACCTGATCTGGTAAACCAATTTTTGTGAGGGTTTTTTTAAGTAGTAGAATTAATAGGTTGAAAATAATGCATCAGGTGTTGTTGCATGTTCAAAATTGATTGCCTATTACTTAACAGAACAGGTGCTACACAATCATAAAATACTTGAATAAATTAAATATAAATACAGAAAGACATTTGTTTGTTTGAAAAAAAAACATCCACCTTTATTTGTGGGACAACAGATTAAAAAAGGGGAAACATTTCTGACGCAACACTGTGGAGAGAGTGCTCCTTTAGCCAAGTGTAGAGCGGGAGGCTGGGGATGCCGTGAGTGGGGAGCCTCTTAGCCACGCCCCATCCAACCCCCCTTATTATGCATGCAGTAACCAGGGAAACTAGGGGAGTCTCACCCTGGGAGCCCATCACGACCGAGTTGAAAAGGGTCTCAAGTAGTGGAGTAAAGAGAGCTTCTTCGGCGGAGGAGCACACTCACTCATCAACACTGGGAGGACTAGGACTGTGAGATGCTGCTTTATTTCCAAATAGATAAATAGCTCTTCGAAGGACAGCTAGAGGAGATTTACCTCTCTTTGACTAACAGTTATCCAGATGTGGGGAGCGCCTCTGCCCATGGATGCGAGATGGAGACAAAGGGGATTCCTCTCTAGGAGAAGAAACTACAGCCGCAGTTTAAAGAGAAAATGGGACAGCTGAAGTGAAAATGGTTCAAAACGTGGTGTTGGTGTTTCTCCGCAGGAGGCTGAGCCAGAGACCCAATGTGGAGGAACTGGAAAGTCGGAACATCTTAAAACGTAGGTTAACGCACACATATATCTTTTCCCAATGTATCCTCTCTTTTATACTACTTTGATTTAGTGTTAAGACACACATGAAACACTAAGAAATGGAAGACAACACATAAGAACAGCACAGGATACCTGCTGTTGTGCATTATTTAGCAGCTGAAGAAGGCCTGGGTGCACAGTCCCTCTCTTCTATGTGAACCCTGTAGAGCTGAAGGATGGATTTGTATACACTCTGAGAGCATGAATCATGATAAACTTCCTTTGGCTGTTTGTCCAATTTTTTCAGTGTAAACCATAAGGATAAGACAGAGGGTCTTCGGTCATTGTCAGGTTTTTAAAGGTTAGATTTAAGCTCTTAAAGTACTCAGAGGTATAGTTTCCGGCCTTTCTAGCTCCTTGCAAAAGTTTAAAAATTTTGCATCCATGCAACTATGTATAATTGTTTTTTTTTTTCACTTTCTCATCATAGTAACAAACAAAAGCATGCCACAAACAACCGCATTTGTGTTTTCTAAGTGGAGTCTGCACAAAGGTTGACTGAATGCAGTAAATAACAGGCACATTTTAATTTCTAAAAAAAGTTATGTGGTAAAGTTAGTGCAATGTGCATCCTGTATAACCTGGTCTTATGCATTAAGGACATTGAGAAACTTGAATCTCATGATAAATACTGAATAAACAAAATTCATATTCAAGCATTCTCAGAGAACCTTGCATTTATAAAATGGTGTAGCTTTTAATAACTGATTCAGAAGATTTCTAATTTTGCTTTTTTCCTTTTTGTCCTCAGAGAGAAATGACCAGACAGAGCAAGAGGAGAGGAGAGAGATCAAACAGCGGCTAAATAGAAAGGTTTGCAGCTTGTGCCATGTGTTTTTGTACTAAGAGTTTGTGTGATTTGTTGGAAAAAAAAACACAATAATTAACCAAATTCTGATTAAGAGCTACCAAATCCTGGTAAATCCAGCTAAAAACATGCTGATGAATAATTTGTTGCCATCTCACTGTGTGTTTTGAGCTGTACCCAGTTTGCCTTTATAATATTTTCTTTGATGACTTACAGTTTTCATATTTTATTCTTTCTTTAAATGTTTTTGTTAACAGTATTTGTTACGTATTTGGTAAGACCACTTTAGCCCTTTTTACACGTGCAACAAATTTCTAGGTAAACTACCAAGGAAACTGCACAGTTTTCACTATATATACCCTGAAGTTTACTGACAGCCTCGGTTGTTAGTTTTGTTTACATGCAATCCTACAATCCTATTTTTTTTACTTCTATAAGGTTATGGTAGGGTAATAGGGTTTAAAGATACCTGCATTTTACACCTGTTGTGAGTTTTTTCATGTGTATTGTATCAGTCCCACAAATAAATTAATAAATACCAAGGAGGGAGCACATGGAGCACTAGAAAATCAGTGGAAAACATCCATATCTCATAATTTGTCAAATGTCTTGTTTCTTTCAGCTAAACCAGCGTCCAACAGTTGATGAGCTCAGAGACAGAAAGATTTTGATCCGTTTCAGTGACTATGTGGAGGTGGCCAAAGCTCAGGACTACGACAGGAGAGCAGACAAGCCCTGGACTCGGCTCTCAGCAGCAGACAAGGTATTTATGCCAAAAAAAAAAATTAGTTAGAGCGAAGATAAGTGTTGATCAGACAAAGTTGTGAGAAGAAAATAAGTAATAAGTAGCTAGGTTATACTATGAAAGCCTATCACTTGAAAAAGAAAACATAAAAAGGATCAGTAAACTAATAAGAAAAAATAATAATTTTGCGATCAAAAAGTTTGAAATAAAGGACGAACCAATCTCCAAAACTGTTTGTGCTTAAGAAGTAGTAAAGTTACAAGAAACCAACCTGAGAAGTAATGGAAGTAATATGTGTAATTAAGTATGTATTAAGTATATGTAAGTAATAAAGTGTAAAAAGCACTCTGCTAGAAAGAAAATCATTCCTTACAAGGCTGTTTGCCTTGATTCATACCTGCAGTTGGAAGCCTCATCTAAATTATGTTTCAGTCTTGGACTAAGAGATGAAGAAATACTTGTGGTTTAAGCCCAGAATTATCACATTATGATCCAGAAACTAAATAGTGCTGTTAATTGGAGCTGTACAGAAGAAAACATACTGGTGTAGACAAGGACAAGGCTGTTGCTTCTAGGTAACTGCTCGTGTGGCACAGAGAATAGCACTGTTTATATGTTTTTATACGTTTTTATGTTCCCTTAGATGTTATGTGTTTTAACCCTTGTACATCCCTTTAACAAAAGCACCAAATAATGGCCCTCTTCCTTTAGCCCTACTCTACTCTACTCGACTCTACCCAGCTCTGCTCTACTCTACTTGCCTTGTGCTGCCATTCCATTAGCCCCAGTCACCTGTCCGACGGCGTGCAGTGTCGCTTTAAACAGCTGAGCGGCACTGCGGTGACGTCATTTTGAGCGCTACACAACAATCTGTGGCTTTTTGTCACAAACCGAGTACAACAGGAAAGCAGAAGAAGGCTGCAGGTGACAGGAAGAAATACCCTTCGAAAAACACAGGAGAGTTTCGGAAGCTATACAACAGAATGAAGCCGAGGATGAGAGCAATCGAGCTTCAAAGAAAAGACGTATGAGGCTAAGCTAATTGTAGCTACCGCTAGCATGCTAGGTCGTCACGCTCATGGATGTATTATAAGAACTGGATAACGTGGCTCCGCCTTCCACCATGTAACGGTTTTGAAGCCATAATATCCCCCCCAGTGCAGCCAGTAGACAATCTGGACCATATCTGGACGCAGCTGTCGTAAACGGTCGCAAAACTCCGCAGCATACACCGTACACAATCATTGTGAAACTGCCGTAAACCGCGGTTATTTTTAAACTCTAATAACTGATGAAAAAAAATTTTTCAGAAAAAAAGAGGACTTGGGAAAAACACAGCCCAATAGTACTTTCATATCGCCACAGGATACGGATGGGAGAAATATTTCTACGAGGTGTATTAATTTTTTTAAGTTTCACTACGGCCCGTTCAGATGAATGGGGGAGATGGAAAATTGACCTACTATACTGCAGCCAGTCACCAGGGGGAGCAGTTTTTGTGGCAACTTCAATTCGAGCCCAGCGACATGACGTCCATGTTTTTTACAGTCTATGGTCACGCTCATGACTCATCCATGACGACATTGTCTGACCAATCAGTATCCGGCAGTTGGTGACGTCATCTTTTAGTATTGACTCAGCTCGCTTAGAACCAGAGCGGGGTAGGTACTAAAACTAGCTTGTTTTAGGAGGTACTGGGCCAGTGGAAACACGCTGTAAATCGAGTAGAGCCGAGTAGAGTAGGGCGTGCTAGTGGAAAAGGGCCAGAAGTCCCTAAGGATAAAATTTATCAGCGAAGAAGAACGGACCCCTTCAGTAAGTTCAGCTGTAACCATACATAACAAATTTTTATGTTGTTTCAAATTCTTAACCCCCTTAAATGCCAGTTTTTGTGAAAAAAAGTTGACTTTTAAAAAACACAAATACACAAAAAGTGTTTTTTTTTTTTTTTTTCATTCAATTGCACTAAAAATTTCATATGTTTTGAATGATTATATCAGAGCCTGGGAGTGTCAAAATTGACATTAAAATTAATTTTAATGCATGCTTATTTTTTTCATGCAGGGTCAGATTTCGAATGAAAGGCACCAAATAAGTTCCTAAGTATAAAATTTATCGGCCAAGAAAAACTGCCATAAGAATGTACATTTGAATATAACATTCTTTTTTTTTACATAGCCACACTTAGTAACTTTAGTTTTAACCAAACATAACACAATTTTATTTTGTCCAGAGTGTTAACTTCTTATATACCAGTTTTGTGAAAATGTTGACTTTTAAAAAATGCAAAAAACCCACAAAGTACTTATTTTCCATCCTAAGGTCCACATAGTGTGTGATGCCATGGCTTTAGAGATCTTTGATATTAACTTTAGAGAGATCAACAAAAGTAAAAACACATTTGTTCCCACAATACAGCACAAGGTCATATTAGTATGACCTTGACAAACAATTATGGATGACCTGTGGCTGTGGACCTGCTCGACCCCATGTGCTCCATTTTGCATCAGTCACCAACAGAAACGCCATCATTTGATGATCAGTTTTAGATCAGATAACTCATTTTAATGGTAGTTCAGCTAGATGCTGATATATTAATCAGCATCAGTCATCTCCAGATTAAATTATTTAATGATATTAATGTTAACATCAGGCTGATTTCTATATCTGTGGTTGTATTGATTTTCATCAACAGTAACTTTCTTTACAACCACAGACATGAGGACCCTCTTGAAAACAAGATCCCACATCTCAAGGGGCCAATCTTTGATAAAATTACATTCATCAGAGACCAATATGACAAGGACAGGTCTATGATTGGCCCATGGATTTATCAGTACCTTCATTTCTTACTTTTGTCCACTTGTTTCTGCCCACCTCCCTTTTTACAATCACATACTCAACATGGATGACTGTTCAACATGAGACTGGATCTGCTCAAGATCTCCAGGTGTTAAACAGGTTTGTTGTTTGTTCCTGCTACTGTTACTGTAAGCTCTCTAAAGAAACACCTTCCTGTAGTTTGGCTGGCCCAATGCTGCTCATGAAGGATTCATGTTGGACTTTGGAAATATGAGAATATGTGTATTTTATATTAATACAGGTGCATATATGTGGATCCATAAAACGAAGAGTTTGTCTTCAGCCTGCTCGATTGTACAGTGCTTTGAGATAACGCTTGTTGTGAACTGGTGCTATTAAGATAAAGACTGATTGATTGACTGATTGACTGACTGACTGACTGACTGACTGATTGATTGATTGATTGATTGATTGGTTGATTGATGGACTGATTGGTTGATGGACTGATTGGTTGAAGGATTGATTGAGTGATTGATTGACTGATAGATTGACTGATTGGTTGATAGACTGACTGAATGATTGACGAAGGGTCCCAGGCCATGTCTGTATTAGAGCGTTTTCACATTAGGTCCACTTGTTTCGAACTGTTTCACCATGGGTTCGCCCCCCTCCCCCTCCCCTTCCCCCGCTGGCTTGCATTCACACTGGCAATATCGAACCATATGTATTTACTCAGTTTGAAACAGCAGGGGGCGATATGCACGTAACTGGTTACCAAACCTGCTACGGAGGAGAACGAAGAAGAGACTACCATGGCAACCATTTCCTACACCGAACAACCAATGTTTACGTTTCGCTCTCTTCTACATTTTCCTTCATATGTGTTTTTTTATCGTGTTTGAGACGGCATCAGTGACCTTCTGGACCCTCGTAAATCATCGTAATCCTCAACCAGAATAAACAAATCAACAAATTGAGTAAACCGCGGGATTAACAGGAAGTAATGCATCAAAAGTAGATCTGTTCGGACCACTTTGTTTCACAGCAGTGAAACCGCACCAAATGTCGGGAGATGGAGCGGATCGAGACCACCCCTTCATGGAGGTCTCAGACCGGCTGATTTGGTGCGCACCAAAGGGCGGTGGTTGCATTCACATTGACACTAACGTACCAAAACCTGGGCCAAAACTTCTTTGGTGCCCACTTAATGTGGTTGGTGTGAAAACGCCCTAAGAGGGTGACTAAGTTATCCTAGTCCTTGCCTCCCATCCAAATAAGAGACCACTTGCTAAGTTGAGCTATAAACACAATCATACAAATTTCCTGGTCGGTCATAGACAGTGGTTAAAGTGGGATTTGATAGGTGAGGGAGCCCTTAAATATGGTGTTGCAGTGCAGTAGGAAAAATGACGTAAAGTATTGCAAAACGCTGTATCAGCCTTATTCTCAACAGAAAAATACAGGCCACAATAACAGGTAGAACGCACACGTACCAATCCAACATGGCAAACTAACACAGAGAAACACAGCAAACCAAAAGTCTAACAGAGAGACTCAGACAAGGACTTAAGTAAAAACCACACCCATGCAGGCACACAGGTGAGTGAAATACATGAAATCAAGTAAGGCAAAGGAAACACGGAAAGTAAAACTAACTACAAAGTCTACATAAGGAGAAAATATCTGGCATGAAAATGGGTCAGGGTTAAAAAAAAAAAGTGTGAAGGATATGACCACTCTCAATGGGGTTCAGGGGCATGCTCCCGAACCCCTTTAGAAAAATTGGAATATTTCTAATTTAAAAGCATCAATCTGATGCATTTTGAGAGAACATTAAGGCAGAAATAAAGGACAGCATGAATGTATACTGTATGAAAGTATTGATCTATGCATGCTCGCATTCTGCTATGTAAGAAATGAGTTTGGGAATTTGAAGGATAAGGCCCTTCACAGGGCTGATATTTTCACTTTTTAGATAAAACATACAGTTTAGTGGTGGATCTCTACAGCCCTGTCTCAGTAACATTCACCATGTTGAGTCATCAAGACACAAATCTCAAAAAGATCAACCACTTTAATTTGCTTAGTCGGAAAATATTCAAATTTTTTTTTTCGTGCAAAGAGAGACTGGAGAAAAATGTTTTAAACATTAAATAAGAGCACTGAGAGATCACACATCCGTAAATCTTAACGCACTGTTTCCCATCATAATGTGAGTTGTTTTCTAGATAACTCAAGTCAAAAGTTCATTATAGGACAACCCCAATTTATATGCTAAGATAACAAGACATGTCAAGATCCTGAGAGAACGGCTAATATTTACTTGATACAGCTCAACAGAGTAAAATAAACTGTATGCAAGTTTGTCCTCTTAGGGCCTCTGAACATTGAAGACATTTTTGCCCCGTTTTTGTCCGATTTATACACCATCCACTGAAAACAGCTCTGAGACCCACTGTTGGGGCTCGACTCACAGGTTGAGAACCACTGCACTTGCAGACTGCATTTGGAGCTTGATCCTATACAGACTGTTCTTACATCATGGAGAATAAGTGACGTAGGAAACTTCATCTCTTCTTGAGTTTGTAGCAGCTCCTCATCCGTATACTCTGGCTCAAATAAATACGGGTGGCCGTCGTAATGAAAAGGCTCGTCTTCACTCTCGAAATCTGGTAAATATTCAGCCATGATACCGATGCAGTAAAACTTTCAACTGTCCTCCGGGATAAGCAGCTCCACTATGAGCGGCGCGCTGCATGGCTCTGTTTTCTTCCGGCAACAAGCTCACAGGAGATGACATCACACAGGTCAGAGGACGTGAAGGAAAACGCAATGCTTACACTGCTAATTAGAGAGGTAGCACCGGCGATCGCAACCGGTCTGTGGTGAAATAAACACTTTTAATGCTCAAACTTATACGGGATGCAGTTGCCCCCCTATCTAGCTTCGCGGCTGCCGGCTGCATCCGCTCCCTTGATACTGAGCCAATTTTAAAACGAGTTGTACCCATCAATCGTATACACACATACACTTGGGGCAATAGGACCCAGGTTGAAAAATACCGAAGTTGCCCTTTAAAACAGCGCTGAACACCATGGAAAACAACGCCGCGCCATATGAACATCCCGGGTCCACTTCCGCGTCCTTCGCTTCGCTGGATGCAGGCCCTTGCCAGTTGCCGTATGCCGCAAGAATCCTGGGATCTGCAGTCCCGTTCCTGCCAAGGGTCTTGGTTTCTGCCTCCTGCTGCTGCTATTCCTGATTCTCTAAGGAATCAAATCTTTTCAGGTAATCTCATTCCCGTAATCTTTAACATCTGACAAATGATTGAATTAGAAGTCTTCTTCAGGGTTGTTATATCATCAACTTGTGTCATTAATCATATTTTATTTCTCTCTTTTCATTCATCTGAGAGGTATGGAGAATCATCTTCGACTATAGTTATTTAAAGTAATTTATTATTATCATCAAACTTTGCGCTTATCTCGATAGGCCATAATATTAATCTGGTGAAGATTCTGTTGTGTAGTTTGAATTTGCATACAAAGATTCAGAATGAGGGTGTGGAGACGTTTCAGTAGTTCTAAATCAGAATCAGGAATACTTTATTAATCCCCAGGGGAATTCGGTTGTTTTACTTGCTCTTGAACACAGTATACCAGTTGGAAATATAAGATGAAGACATTAGAATAGAGGAGCATTATTTAACTAAATAAAATTAATTAATTAATTAAGAGGCAGAATTAAAATAACATAGAATAAATTCAACCAAATGGAAAAAAAATAAAAATAAAAGGATTGTAACATGAAACATCAACTTCCTTGTGAAAGAAAATAATTAAGTTAAAATGAGACTGTGAATGAGATTAAGGTATAAACAGTATTAACAATTCATAATATTTATACCACAGATGTACAGGTAAAGCTAAGGATAGTGATCCAAGACTGTTCAAGTTCCTTACTTGGCAGAATTTATGTGGCTTTCGGTGTTTTAGAGACACTATTTGTGAAGTATATCCGCAACGTAGAGAGGAATTTGTCACCTGCTTAGCCACAATTCAGATCTTTCCTACAGTGGTTCTCTTTAAGGGTATCACAGCCTTTTCTGCCAAAGCTGCCATGTATATCAAATCAATCAAAGGCTAAATTAGTCTTTAGTTGACCTAATCCCTATTAGCTTACATTCTACCAGGCATTAAACCATATCCTGCTCCATCTGCAGTTCCTTCACCCAAATGACCTCCCTCTGTCCAAGAACTGCGCTGCAAAAACTGTCAGCTCCTAAACCTCAAACAAATCCATTGCCCAGCTCTAAAAGTAATAAGTATAAGGAAGCTCCATCCTACAAAATTCGGGAATAAACATTAAGCATAATTCATCTCTAGTGAACGTGCCAGCACTTTCAAAGCTCTTTCTAATCACCTCAGTAGATGCTTTGAGTTCTCTCACCACTGGTCCAGTCCAAGGTTCCTAACAGGCCTGGCTGGCTCAAAAAGAAAAAAAATCAATAAAATAAAATAAAAAATAAATAAATAAATAAATATAAATAAATAAATAATGAATAAATAAATGAATAAATAAATAAAATCGTGAAATAAATAAATAAATATGTTTATTATTTAAAATAATAATAATAATATTTATTATTATTACAAATATTAAAAAAAAAAAAATCAACAAAGATGATAATAAATAAAACACATTAATGCATATTTAATTCGTTCACAGAACCTTATCATGCTCTATGCCCCAAACGCACGAACTGAAATTGGGAAAGGGCTTTTGGGTACTCGTACCATCAGACTGGAGTGTTTTGCAGATTGACTTAAGCTCAAGGAGCTTGTGTCCTTAAATGTTTTTAAATCCAAAATGAGAGACATGGAGGCAGATTCTATCCAATGCCGTGTTTTTACCTAAGCTGTGATATGGCTCATAGATGTATCTGCTTTAAATCCATAATGATGTGCTTGTAAATTGTTTTCTCTTTTGTATCTGTAAGCAAATTGTGTTTTTGCTGCTGCCTGTCTTGACCAGGTCTCCCTTGGAAAAGAGGTTTTAATCTCAATGGGACCAATCTGGTTAAATAAAGGTTAAATAAATACATAAATAGATGATGATGATGATAATAAATAACCAATGTCAGAAAAAAAATAAATAAAAAAAATGTATGTATATGTGTATGTGTGTATATGTATGTGTGTGTATATATATATGTGTATATATATATGTACATATATGTGTGTATATATATGGGTTTATATGTATATGTATGTATGTATATATAAATGTATATATATGGGTGTATATGTATATGTATGTGTGTGTATATATACAGTCATGGAAAAAATTATTAGACCACCCTTGTTTTCTTCAATTTCTTGTTAATTTTAATGCCTGGCTCAACTAAAGGTACATTTGTTTGGACAATTATAATGATAACAACAAAAATAGCTCATGAGAGTTTAATTTAAGAACTAAGAACTATTCATTTTCCATGGTTTTCTTGATAATAACCAAAATTACTTAAATTCTTACATCAATAGCTATGGCATTGTACCGCCAAAAACACTACTTTTAAGCATTCCATGTTTTCTTTTCTGTTTGCTTTAAACACATGATACACACAAGAGTTAATACTTGATTGCATAACCATTGTTTTTGATGACTGCAGCCATGCGTCTTGGCATGCTCTCCACCAGCTTCTGACATTGTTCTGCTGTCACAGCAGCCCATTCCTGTTGGACAAATTCAAACAAATTTTCTTTTGTTTTTGGGCTTGTGGTTCTCCATTTTGAGTTTGATGATTTTCCACAGGTTTTCAATTGGATTAAGATCTGGTGATTGAGCAGGCCAAGGCATGGTGCGAATGTTGTGGTTCTCCATCCAGGTTTTAACTGACCTTGCCGTGTGGCAAGGGGCATTGTCTTGTTGGAAAATCCAGTCATTCGAGGCAGGAAAGAGTTTTCCAGCTGATGGAAGAAGACTGTTTTCAAGGGTAGTCCTGTACATGACCTGGTTCATTCGGCCTTCACACAATTGCATTTGCCCTGTTCCACTCAGACTGAAACAACCCCAGATCATGACTGATCCACCCCCATGTTTTACTGTAGGGCAAGACAGTCTGGGTTGTAAGCTTCTCCAGGCTTCCTCCTAACCAGTAAGTTGGCTGGAGGGCATCAATTCAAAATTGGATTCATCACTGAAGAGAACCTTAGCCCAATCATCAACAGTCCAATCCTTGTGGTCTCGAGCAAAGAGTAACCGGCCTTCCTCTGCCTTTCATTGATGAAGGGCTTCTTGCGTGCTCTGTGTGACTTCAAACCAGCTTCAACGAGTCGGTTTCGAACTGTCCTTGCTGAACAAGTCACATTTCTCGACAGTGCCCACTCATTTTAAGGTCCCTGGAGGTCTGACGAGATTCCTGACACAGGAACGGATGAGTGCACGGTCATCTCGCGGGGTAGAAAGACGCTTCTGCCACGCCAGGTAGCAATTTGGTAGTGCCATGTTCAGCTTGTTTTTTTTTGTTGTAATGAACGGCTGTCTTGGAGATCTTCAGTTTTTTCGCTACCTGTCTCTCACTCATGCCAATTTCCAGCAGTGCCAAGATGGCTGCCTTTGTGGCTTCACATAATTCTTTTGTTTTAGGCATTATGTGAGAGCTGACAACTTCTGAGTTGTGCTACGGCTTGAATGTAAGCAGGAAACCACTCTAGGCCTTTGCATGTGCAGTGCTGCTTGTGACATGAAATGGCCTCTTATATACCCTGGGAATCAACTAAGCTTAAGAATGTCAAATAGGACATAAAGTATTATGTGACCAGCTGCATTTTTTGTTGTGTTCATTGTATTATACGCTTAGTGGTACCAGATATTAGAATGAACAAGAAATTGAAGAAAACAAGGGTGGTCTAATAATTTTTTCCATGACTGTATATATGTATATATGCATGTGTGTATGTATATATATATATGTATGTATGTATGTATGTATGTATGTATGTATATATATATATATATATATATATATATATATGTATATGTGTATATATATATATATATAAATATATATATATATATATATAAATATAAAAATATATATATATATATATATATATATTCATATATACATATAAAAATGAATAAATAATAAAATAATGATGATGATAATGATAATAAGGATATATTAATACTAATAACTTTCAGAGGCTTTCAGGCTTCAGAGGCTTGATGCTGGACAACATGTGAAAACTCCCTTTGCTCTGTTCCATCAGCCACAGTGGAAAAATAAATAAATCCATAAAAATAAATAAAATAAATAAACAAAAATAAATAAAATAATAAACAAAAAATAATAATAAATAATAGAATGAATAAATGAATACAAATTAATTGATTAAAATACGACTACGACTACTAAAATAATAAAAAATAGTAATAAAATGGTTAAAAAATAAATAAATAAATAAATAAGAAATAAAAAAATAAATAAATAAATAAATTGTACACATGTATGCCTTATCCTTGAAGCACTCAAATCTGTCAGATCTCAACAAGGCACTTATATCAAATTGCAAAAACTAAAACTGTTTTCTTTTGTCCTTTCTCTATGATGAAAATCTGCATCATCGTCCCCCTTTATCAACAATCATCCCCTGGTTCATCAATGGTCACAAATCTATGACGAGATCCTGGTTCTCTTCAAATCTGCGCTGTTTCTGTTGAGCCATGGCCTGCCTCCCGCACTCTATTCCCCTCACTCCCTGAAGATTGGTGTAACCATGACGGCATCACTTCATCTGCCTACCTCAACACTGGAATCCCTGGCGCGCTGGTCCTTTTCTGCACATCAACGCTAAGGAGACTTCACAAGAAAGTCATCCAGTCTGCTCACAGCTCATGAGTTCCTGCATTTGACATTTAAAGATTGTATCCATTGCTGCATAACTCTGTACTGCATATCAGGTGGTGTGCTGGGGTTAAGTATGTACCAATTCATCATGCTAACATCTGCATTCACTAGGTAGTATATTCCTCTCAGCGGGCGCTGCGGGGGAATGGCGACACGGCCAGTGAAGCCAGGGCCCACACATAGTAGTCACTAGGTAGTATATTCCTCTCAGCGGGCGCTGGGGGGAATGGCGACACGGCCAATGAAGCCAGGGCCCACACATAGTAGTCACTAGGTAGTATATTCCTCTCAGCGGGCACTGGGGGGAATGGCGACACGGCCAATGAAGCCAGGGCCCACACATAGTAGTCATTAGGTAGTATATTCCTCTCAGCTGGCGCTGGGGGGGAATGGCGACACGGCCAATGGTGCCCGGGCCCACACATAGTAGTTCACTAAGTAGTATATTCCTCTAACAGCAGGCGCTGGGGGAATAGCCACACATAGCAGTTCTCAGCAGCGCCAGGCTCCTATCAGTTAAGTTTTGGGGGTGTTCTCATATGTTTTGCTCATCACTCCTCCATGCCTTCATGTAAACATTTCTGCAAGGAGTGATGAGACTGGAGCCTGGACGCCAAACCTATAACATGTATTTGCAGCAACAATAAAACAATTGAACGTGAGTTGACTGACTGAAATGAAGCGAAGCCTGCGAGCTAGTTCAGGCAGATGACTCGAGCAGCGCTGCTATTCACATGTCACATTTCACATGTCATACGTCACACTCTTTACATCAATCCTCAAATCACACTCTCCACCTCTCAATTTGGCGGTGTATTTAAACTGGGAGTTTACCCATCTCTCCCTCTGCTTGGAAAACGTCTATGCTGCCAGACGCTGATTGCTGCGTGTTCTTTCACCCCCACCTCCACCCCAGCATCCACCTGCAGGCTCCAGGGGGTGTTCTCATATGTTTTGCTCATCACTCCTCCATGCCTTCATGTAAACATTTCTGCAAGGAGTGATGAGACTGGAGCCTGGACGCCAAACCTACAACATGTATTTGCAGCAACAATAAAACAATTGAACGTGAGTTGACTGACTGAAATAAAGACTAAAACAGAGAAATATGGAAAATTACAGGTAAATCCTTCATGACATTCATTTTCTCTTTTTTCTCTGTTATTTTTTCCCCTCTTTTCTTTGAATTTCATGAAATGAGAGAAGCCAGATATAAACTCAGTATCGGATGATAAGGCTGTTTATTGTTGACTTGTAAGATATGCATCAAACTTCCTGCTGCTGTCAGGTTAAAGCTATGGTCTACGATTTGGAAGCTTTGTACATATTAATAACACCGTTTATAAGGCTGTTATGGTCCTATGGTCCTATCTACACAGTATAAAGACCAAAAAGAACGAAAAAAATCCATTCAGTATATCTGCTGAAAAGCTGCATACTAGCTGACCAATCAAACCTAAGAACCTGCGACTATTAATTGGTCTGTGAGTTAGTCCATGAGTCCATCCAATCCTCGTCTCCCTCACTACGCAGTACGCAGCATCTTGCCCATGGTCCCGCCTCCTCCCCTCTACCTCCGGTGAGCAGCTAGCAGCGTTAGCTACTGAACTATCATGGAGCCGGAAAAGCCTAGCGCCGAGACCGAAGCTGCCCCCCTCTCCCGCGGGGCCCAACGGAGCTCTGCCCGCGGGTTGAGGCCTGTTAGCGGGCTAACGGCTAACGGCTAACGGCTAACGGCTAACGGCTAACGAATAGCCTCAGCCGGCCGTCAGACCTTCAGCATCGACCGTTTCGCCCCTGGTTGATCAGGTAATGGCTTTGTTTACTACAGTGGGAGATGTCTGCTGAATAACTCTGGTTAGTTTGTGCCTGCACGGGCTAATAACTTGTAGGGGAGCGGGTTAGCCTGTTAGCCGCTAATCGTTTGCACTGTAAGCTGAGCTGTGGAGGACAGGCTGAGAAAGATAAATCTTCCCCCACACTCGGCTCCGCTCTGACGGCGCCAGACCCGCATTGCCGCCGGTCCAATTGAAATGGCTACTGCTGTGTGTTACAAGGGGGATGTCTGTCGTGTTTGATAGTTTCAGTTGAGCTGAGCTGTTTCTGATTGAGTTTGCTGCTGATATATTGTGCTAGTCGCTCGTAGCTCTGCCGGAGGGGGCTATATGAGGCGACACGAGCTGGGGCGGGATCTTGGAACACGGAGGGGAGAGGTGAGGGAAGGGGGGCAGGCTGTGGTTTCAAATCGTAGACACCAGCTTTAAGTTTCCTTATGACAAACTGCTTTAATCAGACATCAGATGTGAAGGGACAGTTAATATAGATACAAATGTATATGCTGGTTCAGACAGGTACATTAAATAGCATTTGCTGTGATTATTTATTGCATTAAAATGTACCTGACAGTCTGGAAACCTGCCTCTGAGGGTTTGGTGACATGTGCACACATGTGCGCCTGTCACCAAATTACAGCTGCGGAGGGTGCGCTTCGCCTGCGTCAAGAATAGACCAGGTTGGTGCTGGCGAGCTTTCAGCGCACCTTCCACGCTGTTTTTTGGCACGAAATTGTCAGTGCGCCAACCCGTATCTGTCGGCTCTGGTGCGCTGTCTCACCCTTGTCAGTGCAGACGGTTTACCAAATTGTCAAATTGGCTTTGCAAGGCGATGCGCCGGATGAAATGAACACTGCATAGACAACACAGCGATCGTTATGTCAGCCTACATAAACACGGCCCGTGGTAAAGTAAATTTTTTAAAGCTTTCTCTAACTAAATAAAAATAAAGCAAACGTTTCATGGGGATGATTGTACTCCTATTTTGACAGACTTTACATACAAAAAGAAACATTATATCCTATATTCACTGTTTCTGTTTGGTGAAATGCTGCCAAATTCTTCACACTGCACCTTTAAAGTAAATATGCACTTATTGTAATAATGGGATGGAAATAGGGACTTCTGGCTCACACTCCTGCATAGTAGGTGCTGGTATTGCTCCTCTGTCGTTGGATGCCACCCATTGTTAAACAAGCTGAAGAAGAAAGCCAAATGTAAAGTTGTTATTATGGCGGAAGCAGCGGAAAACACAAAGAAAAGAAAAGCTTTATCCGAGGAGATGAAAAAACGAAAACGGGAGAGTAACAAGCTGAATGCCTGGAAAGGGATAAGCATTGGCCTGGCATTCACTCTCTGGCGTAAGCTGAAAGATGAGGAGGGATGTCTGACCAGTTATTATTCGAATAGAAACATGATCAGACTGTACCTTATCAGTCCACATGGTCTATGTGTCTCTTGGGAAGTCCTGTTGGCTTGCTTCTCATCCCTCTGTTTGTCAACAAATGCACAGGGATCTCTGGGGGTAAATGAAATGGTTGTATTGAGTTGAAGGTGTCATCTTTTGCCATTTAGGAAGTAAAATCAAATAAAAGGCAATATTTCCACGTTTAAAAAGTCAAAATCGGGGTAGACTACTAGGGTGCGCAGAGATGTAGGACGCGTGTCTCCGCTGCTCCTGGGAATGTGGCTTACTTTTAAAAAATAATTATTAATATCCTTGTCAGTTATAGTGTTATACCAGAAGGATCTAAGGGGGCCCGTGCCACTGAGTTCATCGGCCAACTTTTAGAGGACTTGCTTCGCCTGGATGAAAAGCCGCTGCTAGATCATGCACACCGGATGCTGTGGGACAAGCCCCAGGAGGGAGCTTCACCTTGGCGATTTGTGGTGAGAGTTCACTATTTCCACGTTCGAAATGAGATTCCCCGCCGCGCAGGCGAACTCTCCCCTCTCCTTTATCACGGCAAGAAGATCTCCATCTTTGCTGACTACACCTCCACTGTCGCTAAGAAGAGGGCTGCCTTTGGAAATGTTAAGTGGCTACTCCTCATGCCCGGGCATCAAGTTTGGGCTGCTATTCCCGGCAACACTCAGAATCACACTGTCACGCGGGGACATACTTTGGTTTGAGGATCCAGCCAAAGCAAATAACTACATAAACAAACACCTCAAGAAAGTTGTCACTCTAGATGATGTTTGAAGGGACTTATCTTACGTGAGTTTGAGCCGCTGGCTAACAAGCCGTCATTGTTAAAGAGGACATATCATGCTTGTTTCTCCTTTTCACTATGTCAGACTAGGATGCCTGTAAAGCATTTCTGCCCTCAGTACAAGTCATTTAGTTCCTTCATTGCCCGACAATAGCGTTCTCAAAATCCTCATTTTAGGCCATTATGAAGCCCTTGTTGAAACACTCGGATCTGAGGATGACCTAAAGTTACCTCGCAATGTCACAGCCCTTTGTGGTCTGATTGGTCAATTCTATCGGGGGCTGAGCCAGCCTGTCCTTCTTCTTCTACTGTATTTTCCGGCAGGCTCAATGCAGCGACCGCGTATTAAGTCCCCCTACAGGCCAGAGCTGGTAATGAGTGAATGTGAGCTAGGGACCTGTATACCCCTGCTGGTGGATGTGTTCCTCGGTGACGGTTTTGTGGCTAACGAACATCACAGAGGAGGAAGTGTTTTATCAGATAACTCCAATAAAAAAAATGGTACCTCGTGTCGTCACGACGTTTGAAATCTCGCGGACATCTCGCAATGGCCTATTTTCAGAGGCATCAAATCTCGTTCTAGGATATCAGAAAAAATACAATATCTCATTTTTTGAAAATTAAGGGGGTGTAAGGTCTTATTTTCAAATTTATTATATTATATGTAAGTATTAAATCATGCATCAGCATGATATGTCTCCTTTAACATAAACAATGACTTGGACTACATTTCCCAGTGATGCACTGCGGCACAGCGCACTCAACAGAACACAATCGCCTAGCCGTCAGTTATGGCTATGGTCCTCACTCTTTCAATAGATACTCTGTTATTCCATATATGTTCATGTTTAACTACGTCACTTTTTTCCCTCAGGTTATTATTGTTTTAATAGCGATGACTACGAAGGAGTGTTTAACGTGCCTCATTAGGGTTAATGCACGTGTCTCGTTTGGGGAGACACTTCTGCTTGGGTGGGTGGGTGTGGTGTGGCTAGGTTACCACAAGGGAATGTTCTGTTTTGTGTTTTTTCTTGGTTTTGTGGTTGGTCTACTTGGTCTACATGCGCAAAATGTATACACTGAGCGCAGGTATCTTTTTTTTCCTTTTATATTTCTTTTTCCCCCCAGTCTTTTCTTTCTGTGCTCTTATCATGACTTCACCTAAGGTATCACAGCAGGGTGGGGATGGGACAAAATTTTGCAGTTGGAATTGCAGGGGCTTAAATAATCCTATTAAACGCAGAAAGGTCCTTCACCATCTTCAGCATCTAGGTGCCCAGATATTTTTTTTTACAGGAGACTCATCTTAAAATCTCTGAACATTCCAGACTGAAAAGTAACTGGATTGGCCAGACTTATCATTCTTCATTTCCTGGTAAATCCAGAGGAGTAGCTATTATATTTCACAAATCTGTTCCCTTTGTGTGTTCTAATGTTATTGCGGACACAAATGGGAGATATATAATGGCAAAATTCACAAAATGCAAATGCCTTTTGTTCATCTTTATGGCCCTAATTGGGATGATGACTGCTTTTTTAAAAACAATTTTTCCATCCTGCCAGATATATCCTCACACTTTATTATTGGAGGAGATTTTAATTGTTGGCTTGATCCCAATATGGACCGTTCTTCTGCTTGAACTTGCACCACCTCAAAAGCCGCCAAAGTAATTCAGTCCTACATAGAGCAACTTGCTATATCTGACCCCTGGCGTTTTTTCAACCCTTCTGGTAGAGATTATTCATTTATCTTTAGCGTACATCATACCTTTAGTCATATTGATTATTTCCTTGTTGACAATAGAATCCTCCCATCTGTAAAATCTGTTTTATATAACACAATAGTCATATCCGACCATGCACCAGTTACTATGGATGTAAAACTTGAAGGTTTTGATAACACCCGCTCCCCATGGCGTTTTAATAATCACCTACTCTTAGGAATGGGTACCGAATTCGGTACTTTAGGAGGTACCGACCGAATTCTGTAGGTACCCCCGAGTACCGATTCACGTAAAATCAAACGGTGCCATGTTTAGGTACCTAAACGCATCCTGTGACTGCGAGGGGGTGGAAGAAGCAGGCATACTATTGGGTAGAGTAGGTGAATGTCCACATATTGAGACATAAATTTACATTGAAAAAAACTGTGATCTTAATATTAAACAAATTAATATTTATTACCCCAAGAAGAAAATTAAAAAGCCAAGTTTAATGAACTGAGGAAACGTATTTCTCAATTAGATGCAATATATGCTACCTCCCCCTCTCCATCTCTCTACAAAGAACGTCTCTTTACAGACTGAGTTTGAGGTGCTAGCCACAGATTACACAACAGAAATGCTACTGAAGTCAAAATATACTTTTACGAACAAGGGGACAAAGCCAGTAGGTTGTTGGCTTACCAACTGCGACAGACTTTAGCAACTCACCAAATTCCACAAATAAACACAGTGTCAGGTGTGACTATTGAACCTATGAAAATTAACAATGAATTTAGAGATTTTTACATACCGCTTTATACTACTGAAAATACAGCAGAGAACTCATTTTGAAAGCTTCTTTAATGAACTTAATATACCCAGGGTTCACTCTGATGCCGCTAGCAATTTGGAAAGAGATATCACTGTCAAAGAACTCATTTCAGCAGCCAAGGTCCATTCAGTCTGGGAAGTGCCCAGGGCCGGATGGGTAAACAGCTTAATTTTACAAGATTTTTATTCAAAAATTAGCCCCTATCTTGTTAGATATGTTCAACAAATAATTTAAATCCCTTCCATTACCCCAGACACTCACTCAAGCCTCAATTTCCTTTATTTTGAAAAAGAATAAAGACCCCCTGTCCTGTGCTTCATACTGTCCCATCATTCTCTTAAATGTGGACTCTAAATTACTATCTAAACTTTTAGCCTTGCACTTTGAGTTTATACTTCCATCCATAATTTCCCCCGATCAAACGGGTTTCATCAGAGAGAGGTATTTCTACTTTAATTTGAGACGTTTGTTTAATACAATTTATTATCCATCTATTCTCACTGTTTTTGAAGCTTTGTTATTCCTGGATGCCGAGAAGGCTTTTGACTGTATGGAGTGGGGTTACCTCTTTTATACACAAGACAGATTTGGTTTTGGTCGAAAATTTATTTCTTGGGTTAAACTTCTTTATTCTTCTCCCAAAGCCTCAGTTAGGACAAACAATACGCACTCTGAATATTTCCCTCTTCAGAGATCGACAAGACTCTTGAGCCCTTTGCTCTTTGCCATAGTAATGGAGCCACTCGCAATATCACTTCGTTCCAACCCCCTCATCTCTGGGATATCCCGATATGGTTTAGAACAAAGAGTCTCGCTTTACATGGATAACCTTCTTTCTGATATACCAACATCCGTCCCTGCTGTACTAACCACATTGAAAGCTTTTGGTTTGATATCAGGTTATAAGATCAATTGGGGTAAAATTGAGTTGTTTCCTCTGAATACAGCTGCACGTAATCTGCCTCTACATAGTTTTCCATTCAAAGTATCCCCTCACTCCTTCACTTATCTCGGTATCCAGGTAACAAGCAAGTTTAAGGATCTTTTTCATGCCAATTTTGCCCCCTGTTTAGCACGTATGCAGAAAGACTTTGATCAATGGTCATTACTCCCATAGAATTTAGCCGCTCGGATGAATTGTTTAAAATGAACACTCTCCCTAAGTTCTCCTTTTTGTTTCAATGTATTCCTGTTTTTATCACTCGAAATTTTTTCAAGAAAATTGATAGTTTAATTTTGGAATTCATTTGGAATAAAAAAAAACCTAGACTGCGTAAGGAATTCCTACAAAGACCCAAGTCTTCTGGAGGGATTGCCTCATCAAACTTTAGGTTTTATTACTGATCTACAAATCTTAGAATTGTACAACACTGGATCAGATTAGATTCTCTTTACCCCCACCCCTCTTGGTTAGCTATGGAATCCCTCTCCTTGAAACCCATGTCCCTGTTGTCTTTGGTGCACTCCCCAATTAGTAACCCATTCTCCTCCTATGTTAAAATATTATTGTTAAATCTACTGTGAGGATTTGGAACCAATTCAGGCAAAATTTTGGGTTACATACTCTTTCAACCTATGCTCCTCTGGCTGGAAATCCTGTGTTTCCCCTTCTTTATCTAATGGTACTTTTACAGTTTGGTCCAACCTGGGGATTAAAAGGTTTAGAGACTTATACATTCAGAATGTATTTGCATCTTTCAACAACTTCAGGAGCTGTTCTCTATCCCTAAGAGACATTTTTTCCGATATCTACAGGCTCGTAGTTTTGCCCACAAAACACATACCCAATTTCCAAACCTGCCTGCCGATACAGTCTCAGATGTTTTCTTTACTCAATTCCCAATCATGCGAAAAGGTATGATTTCTTATATTTCTAGTCAAATTCAAACACTGTCTTCAACCTCTGTCTTCAACCTTCAATGCTGTGAAGACTGTCTGGGAGGAGGAACTGGGTGAGGACATCTATGATAGCTCTGGGGAGATATTCTTAAATGGGTTCATACCTCATCTATCTGTGCCAGACATGGCTTAATTCAATGCAAAGTGGTTCACCGCACTCATTGGACTTTCGTTAGACTTTCAAAAATTTATGATACGGTTGATCCCTCTTGTGAAAAATGCCTGCAAATCATGTCCACATGTTTTGGTCCTGTGTTTCTCTTTGTAATTATTGGATGGCAATTTTTGAAACTTTGTCAGAAGTAACTGGGACGCTTTTACAACCTACTGCAATGACTGCCTTGTTTGGAATATCTCTTGTGCCCATACCTAAATTGCAACTAGATATAATCGCCTTTGCCACTTGATTGGCTCGACGCCTCATTCTTGTAAGGTGGAAGTCAACATCACCCCCTTCTCACACAATGTGGGTTTAAAGAGATTTTTAATAATTTAAAACTGGAAGAAATTCGGTATACACTAAAGGATCCTCACATAAATTTAAAGAAGCGTGGGGCCCTTTTCTTGTTTATACAGAAAGATTATTTTCCCAGTTGTTCCTGAATAGGACTCTGCTTTGTCCTGCTGTAAGCCTCTGCTTGTTAATTTAGCCTCACACTATTGTAATATTGTAAGTTTCATTTTTTAATTTTAATTTTTTATTTTTGTATTGTATTCTTTGTCGTTCTATCCCTACTCTGTTTTAAAGACTGTTTTAAAGACTGAGATCACTATTATCATTATACATACTACCATGGCCTTGATCCACTACCACCCTGTTACAATTTTGCTGCTTTTGTTTTGGTTTTTTTGTATGATTGATGAAAAGCTGTAAGCACCTTCAGTTACAAATACTGTAAATCTCTGATCTTTTGGTGCACAAAATTTAATAAACAAAACTGTGAGAAAAAAAGTCAAAATCTTGGAAAAATGTAGAGATCGCCTTTATGACTTTTTATCCTCATTTTGATCAACCCCAGTGACCTCAGTTACTTTCCATTAGTTGCTTAAGCTTGTCACCAAAATGCAACACATCTTCAGGTTACTCTGATTACAAAACTCACCAAATTATTTGACATAATGCTTGTCAAAATTCTTCTTGTTGCATGTAATTTTCTCTCTTCTTCTTTAAGGCTGAGTTTACACGGCACAGAAAATGGTCAAATCCTATTAAGTTTTCATCGCATTTTGGTCTTGGGTTTAGATGAGAGCGCGTAGCGTTTTCAACTTTTGAAAACGGGCCCCAGAGTGTAAAAATTTGAATTTGCTCTCCATGCAGCTCCGTGTAAACCCGTATCAGAGCGTTTCATGACGTCATCACATGCGCAGTACTCTTTCACGCATTATTACGGAACCCACATCAGTTCTAGGTAAACCCCGCCCCCGCTGCTCTGAAAGGCCTGGTGACGCAGCCAAACCCCGCCCACGCTGTGAGTGATGCAGCCAAGCCCCACCCGTGTGTTTTGATAAGGCATCTGATCAACGCTCGTACAGACTTTAGCATCTGATACATTTGTTAGGTCGTTCATCTTTTCTGAAAGAAATTTTTTCACACTGCAAGAACACACCTCCATTCTGAACATTACGTTGACTTTTGTATTTTTATTACAAATTTAAAGTTAAGATGATGTGGGCTATAATATATTTGTGTGTCCCTCTGTAGCTGAAAAAAGCCACTAACTCTGACTGCTGTAAAAAAAATGTTAATTTTTTTCTGATTTTTTTTCATAATTAATAAGTTTATTAATCTCTTAATTAACTTCTGCCCTCATCAAAACTAGTAAACATTTCCTTAAGAATAAAAATGTTAACCCTTTAAGGGCCAATTTAAAACAGAAAATCACTATTTTAAAAAAGAAATGAAGGAAAATGACTCATTTTTATAATAAAACATAATCAGAAACTGGATATATATTGCAGGGAATTAAAGTTTTGAATGTATCAATTATTAGTAATATCATTGACTTTGTTGCGTTTGAAGTTTTTATGTAGCATCAGATTTAATAGAAACCTCCCTCCATTGTCCCTCAGTGGCTGAAAACAGCTACTAAATCTGACAGCTGTAAAAACATTTTGGATTAATATTTTTTTCGGATTTTTTTTTAGATAAATATTGTAATTAATTTCTGCTCTAATCAAAACTCGTAAATGTTTCCTTTAGAATAAAAACTTTAACCCTTTAAGGGCCAATTTAAATCACAAAACCACTAATATTGAAAAAAAATGAAGGAAAATTACTCGTTTTTATTAATTTTTTTATTGTTAATATATTATAAAAAATAATCAGAAACTGGATATGTCTTACAGGGTATTATAGTCTTAAATATATCAAATATTAGTAATATTGACTTTGACGCCTTTCAAGTTTTTAACGTACCCCCCCCCCCCCCGCTTTCTTTGCAGTTAAACGGATCAATGTACAGTCCATCGAAGCAGAAACGTATGTACAGTAGGCATATGCCATAATTAATATATATATGTATACATATATACAGTATATATATATATATATAGATATAGATATATATATATAGATATAGATATATATATATATAGATATATAGATATAGATATAGATATAGATATATAGATAGATAGATAGATATAGATATATATATATATATATTATAGCCCACATCATCTTAATGAATGGAGGTGTGTTTTGCTGCGGTCATGCAGTGTGAAAAAATTCCTCTCAGAAAAGATGAACGACCTAACAAATGTATCAGATGCTAAAGTCTGTACGAACATTGACCAGATTCCTTATCAAAACACACGGGTGGGGCTTGGCTGCATCACTCACAGCGTGGGCAGGGTTTGGCTGCGTCACCAGGCCTTTCGGAGCAGTGGGGGCGGGGTTTACCTAGAACTGATGTGGGTTCCATAATAACGCCTCTTTCATATGAAGGCTGCGCACACATACCAGGAACAACAACAGCTTCGGCCATCTGCCAAGTAACGTGTGAGCCCCTTACCATGCTCGGTTTGTTATCCAGACAAAATTATCGAGACAGTTTTGTTGTCCGAACTGATTTGTTGTCCAGAAAAGAAAGTCCTGCATTTCTCTGCGTCTTTTCGCCATTGTTTGTTGAAAAGTTATTCTTCTTCGTTCATGTGTTGTAGCAGCGCTGCCTCTCTGCAGACCTACAGTGCCATCTACTGAACCAGCATGCACACTCCATTGGATTAACTCATCTTCGAGCGTCGTCTGAACGCAGAATTCTTAAACGCAAAGGACGAATTTTTGCGTCTAAAAGTCAGGAGTGTCAGTGTAAACGCAGCCTAACGCTGATTCTATTTTTCCTCTCTCCTGCTCTCACTTTAAACATTATAGCACCTCAACAGTCCTGCGAGCACTCAGGGACACACTAATGCCCATTTTCCTGATCCCTACAGGCTGCCATCCGAAAAGAGCTGAATGAATTTAAAAGCACAGAGATGGAAGTGCATGCCTCCAGCAAACATCTAACAAGGTCAGTTCTGTGAAGAGTATGTCTATGTGCGTTATGTGCATGTGGAGAAGCATGTTTTCCCCTAGTCTGGGCAACAAAGGTCTGTATTTAGCTCTACTTGCTCGTGCAGGTAGTGCTGAAGAGTTCAAGATAGATGGGAGCACTTATAAACTGGAGGGAGGGTGTCCTGTCAAGGGCTTGTGCTGCTGTGCTATCATGGTGTCCTATGCTGAGCATTAGAGAGAGAGAACAAAAAAGAATACAGGGTTTTCACGAGCTCTAACAGTGACCCAGAGGAAGGGTGGGATAAAAATACATCAGTGCATGTAATGATGGCTAAAAATAGCTGCATGTCTTATATATTAGCAGGGTATGAGGACAAAGGCACCCTGCACTCTTGAGGATTTTTTTAAAGGTTCCTACAGACTTAAATTACCAAATGAAAAATTCAAGACATTTAAGTGCATGTTTGAGACTAATTTTGGGTTCATTTTTCTTTTTAGCACTGTAAAACAAACATCACTGAGACATCACAAAAGGTTTTTATTTTTATTTTGTACTAAAATGCTTTTTTGCTTAAGTGAGATTATTTTTCCCTGCATACAGATTTATAGGAACTGAACTTTTAAACCTGCCACAGTTGCAGGTGTATTCAAAATCTACCAGTCACATTTTTTTATTAATCACTTTATTCCTGGCAGTACTATGTCAGGCCATAAGGTGCAATGGCTTTAAATATTCTTAATGTTTATGCTCTGCTTATTACAATATTGTATTATTTCACTTTGAAAACACTTATTTCCTCTTATGGCTGTCATGAAAACAGAAAAGCTTCAACAAAGTATAAACTTGGTGCTTTTATGTCTAGAGCTTCTTGGTTATATACTGCCTGGCCAAAAATAAAATTCAGCCCCTTCCCCTTCCTATGCAAATCAGCCTCACTGCAAATACCACCTAAAACGACCAGTGCTAATTGCCACAGACGTAATGTGGTGCTATTTAACACCATTGAGACCTGTGTATTAAATCAGCGCAATTTTTAATTGAAAGAAAGGATTTATCGGAGAAGAGTATTACCTTTTGCAGCTGAACTTTACTTCTCTCACAGTGTTTCAACTCCTGCTGTGCTGCTTTCATCACCTCTTTGTCTCTGCTCCTGAAGGCAGCCGACAGCATGGACTTCCCGCATTACTCATGGATTGTTATTAGGGTAACAGCATTCAAGTTCAGGTAGTCTGTCAGACAGTGTATCAGTCTCTCTATGTCCTCACCGTAAGAGTGCTTCCGTGTTTTTCCTCTGCTTTGGTACTTCCGTGTTTTCACCCGCCCCCACCCCCTGATGTAAGCCGTAGCCCTCGACGTAAAGTGGTTCTTTCTGCTGGCCCAGCAAAGAGTTGGTGCTTGCTAAGCACCGGTTTTGAGAGCCAGCAATCGGTGCTTAGTCTGTGGAAAACCAAAGAACTGGTGCTAAGCTGGCTCTAGCTCCGAACCAGCCCTGGAACCAGCTTGGTGGAAAAGGGGTACCAGGGCACTTCCCATTTCAGGGGGCCACCTCCTGGTGGAACAAGTGCTTAACACCTGCCTTTGGACCAGGGGGGTGTACTCTGGTTGTAGGTGGACCAGGTTGAGGTCAGACTCCCACCATCAATACAAGCGCTTGGTGCAAAATTAAAGGGAAACTCCGGTATTTTGACACCTGGACCTTATTTTTAGGTTTGTGCATGCTCATATCATCACTCAGACAAACATCGTGCAGCTCGGAGTCCTTCAGAAGTTATTTAGATCCAACCGATGTAGCCGCACTTAGCGGGGTCCACGGCAACGGAGCTTCAGCGCGGGATATAATCTCTGCAAAATCGCCCGTCTCTACCACAGCCCGGCTTGTCATTGCAGAGAAATCCTCCAGAGTAGTCAGACATATATTCCTGGATAGATCCTGAGCACTGCGATGAAAAGTAAAAATGAGCGATTTTGCCCTATAAGGAGCTTCAGCGCGGGACATAATCTCTGCAAAATCGCTCATTTCGGCTATATTTTTTCATTCATCACCAGTGTTATCATAAAGTCAGCTCATCTACCCTCTTCAGGTGGGTCAGCTGACCTGGTAAACAAACTTTTGATGACGTCATAGCCGCGCGACACAAAGGTACAGCTGACCTACTTTTAGCCGGTGTTGTGCCAAGGTACTTACCCCCGATAGAAAGTGTATCCCCTGTCCGCGGGAGCGCGCACGTCTCGTCTGCACTTTAAGGATGGGACTTCACGCTAAACAGTGACAAATACTATCATGCAGACTGTTGTATGGATGCAGTGCGTGTTACCGTTTTTCTGCGTTGTTCTTTTTAATTGTACATTTATTAATACATCAAAATAAACAAATCCATTGTTTGAAATGCTTCGTTTTTGAACTGTCGTCCTTTATTACACCGTGTTGCGCCGTAAGAAACTGATCTGCCAAAGAATCAGTACTCTTCATTTGTAATGCTTTATCTCTCATCATACCATGTTTATACACTGAGTTTTGATTGCTCTTTTGGATACTTTTTCTTAGATTAGCCTCATGCTGCTATTTACGATCATCCGGAAGTTCTATCCACACTTTCAAAACAATAGCACGTATCCATGAAAAACGTGAGGACTCGACCTAGAGTCTAGAGGTATCCACACACAAACTTAAAAACTTTTTTTTTTTACACAAAGTTTGAAAGCTTCATTTAAAGCTATGCCAGCCCAATGATGATAATAATAGCCTAATAATAATAATAATGATAATAATAATAATAATGATAATAATAATAATAATGATAATAATGATAATAATAATGGAAAGAATAATAACATCACTGATCTATTAAGTACATTACTTGCTCTAAGAGATATTTGGCCTGCAAAATCTGTATTAGAAGGGTCAATTATAAACTACCATCATGAAATTTATTTTGTGATCATTTCTGATTAAGACTTATAATATTGGAGAGTTTGACTAACTCACTTCTTCTCAAGTTACAGGCGGATACAAATTATTTCAGGCCATTTTTACCTGCAAAAATCTGTATTTATGAAGATTAAACTTATAAATTCATTGAGAGTTTGATCAGGACTAACTCTTCTTCTAGTTACAGGGGGATACAAATTATTTAAGGCCATTTTTCACCTGCAAAAATCTGTATCCCCCTTACCTACCTAATGATTTGGGCTAGTCCTTTCAAACTCTCTATTATTAATATTATTAGTTTGCATCAGAAATCATCCAAAAATAAATATGGTGGGAGTTTATGGTTTGACTTTTAAGGGGGGATACAGATTTAGGCAGGTGAAAAATGCCCTGAAATAATTTGTATCTCCCTGTAACTTAGAGAAGAAGTGAGCTAGTCCTTTTAAACTCTCCAATATTATTAGTCTTCATCAGAAATGACCACAAAATAAATTTCATGATGATAGTTAATGATTTGACCCTTCTAAGGGGAGGGGGGATACAGATTTTTGCAGGTGAAAAATGCCCTGAAATAATTTGTATCTCCCTGTAACTTAGAGAAGAAGTGAGCTAGTCCTTTTAAACTCTCCAATATTATTAGTCTTCATCAGAAATGACCACAAAATAAATTTCATGATGGTAGTTTAAGATTTGACCATTTTGAGGGGGGGGATACAGATTTTTGCAGGCGAAAAATGGCCTGAAATAATTTGTATCCCCCTGTAACTTAGAGAAGAAGTGAGCTAGTCCTTTTAAACTCTCCAATATCATTAGTCTTAATCAGAAATGACCACAAAATAAATTTCATGATGGTAGTTTAAGATTTGACCATTTTGAGGGGGGGGATACAGATTTTTGCAGGCGAAATAATTTGTATCCCCCTATATCTTAGAGAAGAAGTGAGCTAGACCATTAAAACTCTCCAATATTATTAGTCTTCATCAGAAATGACCACAAAATAAATTTCATGATGGTAGTTTAAGATTTGACCATTTTAAGGGGGGGATACAGATTTTTGCAGGCGAAATATGGTCTGAAATAATTTGTATCCCCCTGTATCTTAGAGAAGAAGTGAGCTAGACCTTTAAAACTCTCCAATATCATTAAGTCTTAATCTGAAATGAGCACAAAATAAATTTCATGATGGTAGTTTATGATTTGACCATTTTAAGGGGGATACAGATTTTTGCAGGCTAAATAATTTGTATCCCCTGTATCTTAGAGAAGAAGTGAGCTAGACCATTAAAACTCTCCAATATCATATAAGTCTTGTTCTGAAATGAGCACAAAATAAATTTCATGATGATAGTTTAAGATTTGACCATTTTAAGGGGGATACAGATTTTTGCAGGTGAAATATGGTCTGAAATAATTTGTATCCCCCTGTGTCTTAGAGAAGAAGTGAGCTAGACCTTTAAAACTCTCCAATATCATCAGTCTTGTTCTGAAATGACCCCAAAATAAATTTCATGATGATAGTTAATGATTTGACCATTTTAAGGGGATACAGATTTTTGCAGGCGAAATATGGCCTGAAATAATTTGTATTCCATTGTATCTTGGGGATGGAGTGAGCTAGACTATTAAATCTCTCCAATATCATCAGTCTTGTTGTGAAATGAGCACAAAATATATTTCATGATGATAGTTAAGATTTGACCATTTGGGGGGATACATCAGTCTTGTTCTAAATATTATGGTATGAAATAATTTGTATCCCCCTGTATCTTAGGAAAGAAGTGAGCTAGTCCTTTTAAACCTTCTATCATCAGTCTTTCATACAATACAAATTATTTCAGACCATATTTCGCCTGCAAAAATCTGTATCCCCCCCTTAAAATGGTCAAATCTTGAACTACCATCATGAAATTTATTTTGTGCTCATTTCAGAACAAGACTGATGATATTGGAGAGTTTTAATAGTCTAGCTCACTTCTTCAAGATACAGGGGGATACAAATTATTTCAGACCATATTTCGCCTGCAAAAATCTGTATCCCCCCCCTCAAAATGGTCAAATCTTAAACTACCATCATGAAATTTATTTTGTGGTCATTTCTGATGAAGACTAATAATATTGGAGAGTTTAAAAGGAATAGCTCACTTCTTCTCTAAGATACAGGGGGATACAAATTATTTCAGGGCATTTTTTACCTGCAAAAATCTGTATCCCCCCCCCCTTAGAAGGGTCAAATCATAAACTACCATCATGAAATTTATTTTGTGATCATTTCTCATTCAGACTTATATTATTGGAGAGTTTGAAAGGACTAACTCACTTCTTCTCCAAGTTACAGGGGGATACAAATTATTTCAGGGCATTTTTCACCTGCAAAAATCTGTATCCCCCCCTTAGAAGGGTCAAATCATAAACTACCATCATATTTATTTTTGGATGATTTCTGATGCAAACTAATAATATTAATAATAGAGAGTTTGAAAGGACTAGCCCAAATCATTAGGTAGGTAAGGGGGATACAGATTTTTGCAGGTGAAAAATGGCCTGAAATAATTTGTATCCCCCTGTAACTTAGAGAAGACGTGAGCTATTCCTTTCAAACTCTCCAGTAGTATTAGTCTTAATCAGAAATGATCACAAAATGAATTTCATGATGGTAGTTTATAATTTGACCCTTCTAAGGGGGGGATACAGATTTTTGCAGGCGAAAAATGGCCTGAAATAATTTGTATCCGCCTGTAACTTGGAGAAGAAGTGAGTTAGTCCTTTCAAACTCTCCAATATTATAAGTCTTAATCAGAAATGATCACAAAATAAATTTCATGATGGTAGTTTATAATTTGACCCTTCTAAGGGGGGGGGGGGTACAGATTTTTGCAGGCCAAATATGGTCTCTTAATAGAGCAAGCAATGTACTTAATAGATCAGTGATGTTATTATTCTTTCCATTATTATTATCATTATTATCATTATTATTATTATTATCATTATTATTATTATTATCATTATTATTATTATTAGGCTATTATTATCATCATTGGGCTGGCATAGCTTTAAATGAAGCTTTCAAACTTTGTGTAAAAAAAAAAAGTTTTTAAGTTTGTGTGTGGATACCTCTAGACTCTAGGTCGAGTCCTCACGTTTTTCATGGATACGTGCTATTGTTTTGAAAGTGTGGATAGAACTTCCGGATGATCGTAAATAGCAGCATGAGGCTAATCTAAGAAAAAGTATCCAAAAGAGCAATCAAAACTCAGTGTATAAACATGGTATGATGAGAGATAAAGCATTACAAATGAAGAGTACTGATTCTTTGGCAGATCAGTTTCTTACGGCGCAACACGGTGTAATAAAGGACGACAGTTCAAAAACGAAGCATTTCAAACAATGGATTTGTTTATTTTGATGTATTAATAAATGTACAATTAAAAAGAACAACGCAGAAAAACGGTAACACGCACTGCATCCATACAACAGTCTGCATGATAGTATTTGTCACTGTTTAGCGTGAAGTCCCATCCTTAAAGTGCAGACGAGACGTGCGCGCTCCCGCGGACAGGGGATACACTTTCTATCGGGGGTAAGTACCTTGGCACAACACCGGCAGTGCTGAGCAACATGGCAGAGTATTTATCTGATGCCGAAGAGTCAGACTACGACGACCTGTTTGAGTCTGAGTACACGGACAAGGAGCTCCATGAGAGAAGAATGGAGAGGGAGAGAGACGAACAGCTGGCTCGTGAACAACAAACAGGAGCACGTCCACGACTCAATGCTAACCGGTGGTGCGCTTGTGGACAGTGTTCGTCTATAGCAACAGAAGAGGAGTGTGTTAGCTGCTCAGAGTGGGACTTGAAACCGGCTGACACGCGTATGGATCTATCCAGGAATATATGTCTGACTACTCTGGAGGATTTCGCTGCAATGACAAACCGGGCTGTGGTAGAGACGGGCGATTTTGCAGAGATTACGTCCCGCGCTGAAGCTCCGTTGCCGTGGACCCCGCTAAGTGCGGCTACATCGGTTGGATCTAATTAACTTCTGAAGGACTCCGATCTGCACGATGTTTGTCTGAGTGAGTATATGAGCATGCACAAACCTAAAAATAAGGTCCAGGTGTCAAAATACCGGAGTTTCCCTTTAATGCAACACTGGATGGGAATAAAATCTTATGAAATTGCAGAGGCTTATATTGAAACAACGCCAAAGCGAATATGTGCTGTTATCAAAGCTAAAGGTCGTCCAACAAGATATTAATGTGTCCTTTTTTATTTGGTGGCGACTTTTTTTTTTTTTTTTTTGGCTTGGCAGTATATGATGTTTTTGTCACTTAATGAATATAGTTAGTAGAAAATCAATTTGGAGATTTTTTTTTAACTGTTGGAAGATACAGGACAAATGCAGCTCTGAGCAGGAGTTACTGCACAGCCCACTTGTTAAACTGAACACAGCCTTCATTGATCCACATCAAGCATATTCCGCTATTGTAAATACTGGCACAAGCTCTAGCACAATGAGGAGGCTGAGCACTGTGTTCAGTCAATGTGTTGCATAAGGTCAGAGTGAATTTGTAGAAAACCCTGATTCATTTTTTTTTTTTGGTCACAATAATCTTTGTTGATTACTTAAACTTACCTGTCACCATGGCTGGTAGGTTTAGCAAGTTCACTGACCCAAAACAAAACTGCCAGCATTGAACAGTGTGTATAACACTGACATATACAATAAAATGTTTGAAGACTATTTCAAGATCTTCTTTATACATTTATACCTTGATTATTTAATTCCAAACCAGTTACATCAGCACAAAAGATATATTCGTGCATGCATGATCAGTGTGACTAACTTGTAATAACTCATCATTATTGTGGAGCAATTGAGACTGTTAAGTCTAAAGCATGAGAAAATCAGTATATGCAAAGTTTAAAGGAAAAGTTCGGTTCCTGCAGCTTTTACACTGTTTATAGAATGAGTTAGAACAATATACTCACCCAGAAGGCTTTCTTGACCCAAACAGTGCTTCGGGAGATATTTAGATCCAAAATCGAGCAGCGGACATCGATACAATGGTAGCCCGTAGGGCATAGATCGCCGCTCCTAAAACTGCATCAATCATCCAAAAACTCATGTTTTTCACCAATATTCCATCATGATCCGTCCCGGATGGTCCTCCATTGCAGTCTGTGTCACTCCGCACAGCTCTGTGTGGCTGTTCCGACCTCTGAACTGAGGAGTTTGCTTACGTGCCTCCGTGCATGCGCAGTACTCTCTGGAGTGTTGCCTCCACTTCCTCCTTTCTTTGAGCTCCTCATCTGTAAATTCTGGCTCGAAACTGTAAAGACACCCATCATATTCAAAGTTCTCCTCCACAACATCTTCATCCGATAGATATTCGTCCATTTTGCACAAAACTGGAAGAAGAAAGTCGATTTGTAGCCAGCCGTCTTCCCCTGAAACAATGAGCCGCACTGCGCATGCGCGGAGGCACGTAACAAACACGTCAGTTCAGAGGTCGGCACAGCCACACAGCGCTGTGTGGAGTGACAGACTGCAATGGAGGACTATCCGGAACGGATCATGATGGAATATTGGTGAAAAGCATGAGTTTTTAGAGTTTTTGATTAATGCAGTTTTAGGAGCGGCGATCTATGCCCTACGGGCTACCATTATATCGATGTCCGCTGCTCGATTTTGGATCTAAATATCTCCCGAAGCACTGTTTGGGTCAGGAAAGCCTTCTGGGTGAGTATATTGTTCTAACTCATTCTATAAACAGTGTAAAAGCTGTAGGAACCAAACTTTTCCTTTAAATGGTTGACAAACATTTTCTTAGTTGATGTATTAAAAGGGTTTAGGCACCCTATATGCATGGCTTCATATTTCAGAAATAAAACCTAAGACCTTTTAAAACTTTTTAAGGATCTGCTAGTATCCTTAGTTAAAAATTAAATTTTACATGTTTCAATCTTTCTTTTACCCTGTAAGTACACATTTGATCATATATTCCTAGCTCTTTAGGAGAGATTAAATTATGTTTATTACATATAACATTGATTATCACTATAAGTGTCCTGAGGGAAAAAAAGTTGTTCATAGCTATGTCTCGTAGTGAGGTCAAACAGGATTTCTTTCCTCGTTTATCCCTGCAGGTTCCATCGGCCATGAAAGCAGGGCCTTTCTTCTGTGAAGAAATGCTGCGCTTGGAGGAATTTTCTGAGGCTGCTGAAAGCTGCTCAGTGTGGACAGTTTAAAGAGCCTTGAGCCTCGACCTGGTCTTCAGAGTGTCTTTGACATTCTCACAGCACCCTCGGCTCTCATATCAGTAAGACCGCACGGGTGTGGATGAGAAGATTTGTGGCAGTGAGACTACTGAATGTCGCCTTATAAAAGCTTGCCGGTGAAAGAGAAAGTCTGGAGGAGCCATGAACCCTCTGAATGAGAGGGGAGGATAAAAATAATTGCATCATCTTGTCAGTGTTGTTTCTTTTTGTACTATTTCATTTACTCCTTTGACAAGGGAGTGTGAATCTGTGTTGTGGGAGGAAGTTGTGCATGTGACCATCTTAAATTTTTCTTAACTGATGAATAATATGTCACTTGGACTGTGTAAAGACTGTGCAGTCTGCAGGGGTGGGGGGACAGGGGATAAATTTGTTATAAATTGTACATGTACATACAGTGTGTCAATCTGAATGAGACTATCAATGTCTTCACTGAAAAGAGAATACCTTTGTAAGCCCTACTTGTCTTCAAAATACAAGGTCTTTTTTATTAACAGCCTCTCCTCTCTTTTATTTTATTTTAAACAATCAATTTAAACAATCAAAAGAGATAGATAAATATTTTTTGGTAAAACTTAACTAACCTATTTAAGATAAATTAGAAATACATTAAAATACTGCAGAGCTTGGAAAAGTTAAAACTAAAAATACCTATTTTCTCATCTCACTAAATATACTTTATAAATAAGCTAATTTTATCACTTAGTAAATATTTTCTCAATGTAAATTCAACAATTTTGATCAAAAAATAAAAAATAAACACATAAAACACATTCTAGTCTGAATAAACCAAATACAACCACGCTAGCTAAAACAGTTTGAGGAAAATACTTTAAATTTGAACTACAGTTGAATTTTAGAACTTTATGTGTGTTCTGTGGTACAATGCATGCCATTGGTTACATTCTGAAGATTCCATTTGATTCAAGTTTGGCTCCTTTCAGGGAAAAAACAAAGCATGCAGACCTCTCTTCACACTCTGGATCTCTCCCTCTTGCTATAAAAAGGACAACAGAAATGTGAATTATAATCAGGTGTCGAAAACAGAGCAAAAATGTTTCACACAAGTACATCTCTAGCTGTAGAAAGGGTAGGATCACTGTGCCTTTAGCAAATCAAAAAGGATTGCTATGAGTAACCCCAGGCACTGAGGATGGTTGACACACACACATATATATATATGTATATATATATATAAGTCTGCAAAGCAGTGATCACAGCAAAAGGTGACTACTTCGAAGAAACTAGAATACAAGACATGTTTTCATTTTTTTCACACTTTTTGTGAAGTACACAGTTCCACACATGCTCATTCATAGTTTTGATACCTTCAGTGAGAATCTACAATGCAGATAGTGATGAAAATAAAGAAAACACATCGAATGAGAAGGTGTGTCCAAACTTTTGGCCTGCACTAGTTGTGCCGAAAAGTTTACATCCCCCCAGCAGAATTTCAGATTTTTTGGCCTTTTCCCAGAAAATATGAATGGTAACACAAAAACCTTTCTGTCACTCATGGTTAGTGGTTGAGTGAAGACATTTATTGAAAAAAATATTAGTTTACTCTTTTTAAATCATAATGACAACAGAAACTTCCAAATTGACCCTGTTCAAAAGTTTACACCCCCCAGTTTTTAATACCTTGTATTTCCCCCCTTAACATCTATAACAGCTTGAAGTCTTTTGTGGTAATTGTGGATGAGGGTCTTTATTTTCTCAGATGGTAAAACTGCCCATTCCTCTTGACAAAAAGTAAATTCTTGGGCTGTCTTGCATGAACTGTACATTTGAGATCTCCCCAGAGTGGCTCAATGATATTGAGGTCAGGAGACTGAGATGGCAACTTTAAAACCTTCACTTTATTCTGCTGTAGCCAATGGCAGGTTGATTTGGCCTTGTGTTTTGGATCATTGTCGTGTCGGAATGTCCAAGAACGTCCCATGTACAGCTTCTGGGCCGATGAGTGTAAATTTTACTCCAGTATTTTCTGATAACATGCTGCATTCATCCTTCCATCAATTTTGACCAATTTTCCTGTGCTTTTGTAGCTCAAACATCCCCAAAACATCAGTGATCCACCTCAGTGTTTCACAGCAGGAATGGTGTACCTTTCATTATGGGCCCTGTTGACTCCTCTCCAAATGTAACGTTTATGGTTGTGGCCAAAAAGTTCAATTTTGGTCTCATCACTCCAAATATCTTTGTTCCAGAAGTTTTGAGGCTTGTCTCTGTGCTGTTTGGCATATTGTAAACGGGATATTTTGTGGCATTTGCGTAGAAATGTCTTTCTTCTGGCGACCCGACCATGCAGCCCATGTTTCTTCAAGAGTCTCCTTATTGTGGATCTTGAAACATCCACTCCAATTTTTTTCAGAGAGTCCTGTATTTCAGCTGAAGTTATTTGAGGGTTTTTCTTTGCATCTCTAACAATTGTCCTTGCAGTTGGAGCTGAAATTTTTGTTGATCTGCCTGACCGTGGTTTCATCAACAGAATCCCTCTCTCTCCCCCTCTTAATTAGAGTTTTAACAGTGCTTCTTGGCATCCTCAGTTCCTTAGATATCTTTTAAAATCCTTTTCCTGTTTTATACAGTTGAAATACCTTTTCTCGCAGATCTTTTGACAATTCTTTTGCTTTACCCATGACGCAGAAACCAGAAACTTCAACGTAGCACTGAGTGAAAGATGCACGTGTCTGTCAGGAGCTCAGAAACTCACTGAGCTTTCATGCACACACACACACACACACACACACAATTCACAAGCTAATAGATCACAGAGAGGATGGTTACCTTTAGTAGACATTCAAACCCATTTGTGTCAAATTTTGTGCATGTTATCAGGCCAAAACTGCAAGGGGGTGTAAACTTTTGAACAGGGTCATTTTTGAAGTTTCTGTTGTCATTATGATTTAAAAAGAGTAAACTATTTTTTTTTTTCAATAAATTTCTTCACCCAACCACTAACCATGAGTGACAGAAAGGTTTTTGTGTTACCATTCATATTTTCTGAGAAAAGGCCAAAAAATCTGAAAGTCTGCTGGGGGGTATAAACTTTTGGGCACAACTGTATATATATATATATATATAGCTTATGCTCTCTTTAAATGGATTTGGTAATGATGTATGATAGGAAAGTAGGAAGTACTTTCATTCATTCATTCATATTGGAAAATTCATTCATAGTGGAGAAACAAAAACAGTATTTAGAAGAATATCTAAAGCTTTTACAATCAATTTGCAAAATTGTCAATTAAAAAAAAACTAGGGGGTCTTGTTTAAGACAGCATTCCTGTATTTCTTCCAAGTCATGTCCCATCAGAAAAGCACAGACAAAAGTCTGATGCATTTCCCACTTCTACAGAAAATAAAACAAGAGTTGGATAAAAAGTAGGTCTCCATGGCCAATGCATCACTGCTGGTTTAATATCTGTTGGCTTGAGTGAATTCTGTTACAGCAGAGATGGCTTTTGCTTTTTGGCTTATTGATTTCTTTGCCAAGAAACTCATTGATTTTCTGCTCATTGCTGTCTTGCATTAGAGACTGTAGTCTACTATCCATCTGAGTTTCAATAAATCACATTACAGGTACTACTGCAAGAAGTGTTGACCCAGTAGGGTCCAATAAACACACAAATATGATAAAGGCACTTTCTAAAAATAAAAATATCAGTGCTTGAAGCTGATATGCTGATATGTATGCTTGATATATTATCTATAACATATGCCAGGATGAGATGAGAACTGCTTCATGGCTAAATCAATATTTTGTCCAACTTGTCATTACTACCATTTTTGACTTCCATACAAAGTTTGGTTATGTGACAATTTGAATTATCAGTCCAAAAAGTATACCAATGCACATTTTTTCTGTCCCTCAGCCTTCTTTAGGAAAGGCAAACATGGAAATTACCACAAACAGATTGGAGTCAGTCCCCTCCATGAGCAGTTTTCAAATTTATGATGCTGGTGAGTCGATGGATTTTATTTCTAAAAACACCTTTAAAAGTATCAGTTTTCACCATAGTTTCACAATTGTTGCATTTACTACCAAAAAACCTACCCTTTTTTACTTAAGTTAAATGTCTGCTTCAGGAGAATGTAATTTATGACTACATTTCCCTGATTGTTGAGATTTTTACAAGACTAACCACTTAAGTAAAAGTAAAACTCTCATCAATTTTTCCTTTTAAAGACACAAATTTAGGGTCATTTTCAACTGGATAGCAGTCCTGTTTTGTCAGTTTGTATCCGTGTGCTGTTAAATGCAGAATATTAGACATATCCAAAACAAATTCCTGTTGTTGTTAATTATTTTAAGGTGGAATAGAGTTCCACAGGGCTGCCAACCAAATTTGCAGCAATATAAAATAAACTAGCTAAATTTAATTGTGTGACAATACATCATATCAGTTTTAAAGTAGCTACTTAGAACTAAGTTTCCTCAAGAAGTAAAGTAGTAAACATTTTTTGAACATACGCAAATAAAAATAAAAAGCAATTAAAAAGTTGTATTGAAATGAAATGTATTATGAGTACTTTCCTGTATTGCTCTGAAGGACAGAAGGGTTTGAATTTTAAACCAGCTTGTTTTGTGTAATTAACTGAACAATTTTATCAAATAGTGTGATGCAACCACAAACAGCAAATGTAGGATGAGTGTGGAATAATTCGTCTTGATACGCCTCATAGCAATAAAACAGAAATATGTTTATCAACCAATCAACAAGCAAATGTCATGCTGTTGATAAAACCTTTTGATTTTATTTTAGCTTTGTGTTTCTTTGTCATGGTACTCAGATGCTGTGTGCAATAGAGCTCAGTAAACACATTAAAGTAGTATGAAACTTTAATGCCAGTAAAAGCACATATTTTAAAAACTAAGCAAAATGAACCATTTAACAAAAAAACACAAAATAACAGAAGAATAAATTGATGCACTTGGGTTCTTTCCAAACCAAGGTAATGAGTCATCTACAGGCTGTTCAGGGTAACAAGGTTTTCAAAGCAGCAATACTGTTCTCTCAGAAGAAAAGACAAAAGCTCTGTTTTCCCTTTCCAAATAAACAAATTATTAATCGCTAATCCAGGGTGCAGGGTCACCTTTGTTGTTTCTACTCACCATCTGACTGAGCAGTCTACCTTGAAGTGACTTCATGTCCCTTATTAGCAGGCCCATCTGAAAACAAGAGGCAGAGCAGAAGGTATTTAGTGAGTGGAACACATAGTATGACAGTTTGGACAAGCAGGGTGCTGGCTGACATGAAACAATGAGATAAGCAACATGCTGTACAGAGCACTCAACAACAACTGACAGGAAAAACAGGTTTACTTGAGGTGAAGTGCTATTTAAAATTGGTATGAGGCTCAGGTAAATGGTTCATTCAAAGCTCCCAGAGCTCCAGATTTACGTAGCCAATTACAAGTCTCACACTTGAGCAACAACATGAAGCACACATTAGATGCCAGCTGTGAAATGTAGGCCTGAGGAACAGAGCAGACCTGAGATGTGAAGATTTTCTCCTCATACTCCAAGCTTGGACACACGTGGGAAGGGCTCTGAAGGGCTTCTGCTAGAGTTTCATTCCTGTGAGGAAAGAATAAAAGTGATACTAAATCTAACAATTTTATGCCAGGAATGTCAAGAGTCAAACTAAAGCTTTTTAAGATCAAACCAAGATAAATCAAAACCATTTTACAGTGCTTTTTGACTTTTTAGTGGGAACCAAAGTCTTCAGACAAGTTGTCTAAAAAAAAAAATCTCCACCAAAAGATGAAAGAACAAGTTTCACTGGTACACAAGCCACTGTCTGTTTTTGTTATAACTCTCCCTCAGAAAATGGGTCTATATGGTCACCCTGCATGATGATTTGTAAAGTGTTCAGCAAAGTCCAGTTTCTGTACAGCTGTGTTGCTCCTTTAGTATGTCCATTGTCAAATCCATCTCTGCCAATTTTATTTTTTGAAAAAATGAGAAACTGCCAATACCAAGTCTCAATCCCATATTGACATTTAATCACAGAGAACGTTGTATGTTTTCATCTCCCTTATCAAAAGCTGGATTTCACTTCCACAGTTCAGGTTGCAGTTTTTACTTTACCATTCACTGTCTCCTCTTCAGACTTTTTCTCTCCATCTAACATAGCTGTCTGTCGGTGCACCAATCTGCCTTAAATAGGACATTTCTGTTCTCTGCAGACATTGAAAAGCTTTTCCTAAAAGGGTAATTCCAGGGGCTTCCTAACCTTCTTGTTTTTAAACATTTAGATCCCTAAGTGATGTTAAAGAGAATATAGTACTATTCATCGCTTTAACCTCTAATGGCTACAAGGGAAGAGCCAGTAGGTGAGGAGAGAAAAGAGAGCTCTGTAAAAAATATAGGCACCTTCCACTGCCATTGGTATGGTGGTTGGTAGGTAGATAGATAAACAGGTACATAGATACTTTATAAATATATTTTATGACCTATTAGACAGCTCAATACAAAGTTAATACTGCTTAATACAAAAGACCCAGTGACTGCTCCCTTCCCAACCCCTTCTCAGCTGAGGAAGTTATCAAAAGACTACATCCTAAAAAACATGTAGGCCCTGATGTGTGTCCAAGGCTGCTAAAGGTCTTTGGTCTACAGGTGGCAGAACCGCTGCACAGCTTCTCCCCAACAACAATCGACAAGAAGACAGGTCCCAGTCCTGTGGAAAATATCATTACTGGTCCAAGGTTGGGCGCCCAGTTGAGGTAAATGACTTCAGACAAGTGGCCCTTGCACATCATGAAGACACTGGAGCAACTGCTTCTCTGTCTACTGCAACCACAGGTGAAACATGCACTTGACCCCCCTGTATTTTTTGTACCATGAACATCTCAGAGCAGATGATGGCAGGCCTTGTTTTTTCCAGTGAGGGAGATACTGCCCCACACCATTATACTGCCTCTACCAATGGTTATAACATTGGTGCAGCAATTAGCATAGCATCCTTCACGTCTTCTCCACACTTTGAACTTCTGAACAAAATGCTGCAGACAGAATCTGGATTCATTGCTGAACATAGCTTTCCCGCACATGCTCAGATTCCTGTGCACGTGTTGCCGACACCACTGCCAATGGGCCTGACATTACAGATCTCCTGGTTACCCTATGAGACAGGAGATTGACAGCATGCACTAAATTAAAGATTGTCTAGGAGGAGAATCTCTAAATATCTAAGAGACTGCCTACAGTTCTGAGGAGACAGTCTTCTTAGGATGCCCACTCTACAGCCTGTCGAAAACATTCCCAGTTGCATGAAACTTGGCCTTCAGTTTGGAAGTGTGACTCGCTCCAAATAATGCTACAACTTGATTTTGCAGAACACCACCTTCAAGTTTCCCTGTCACTCAAGCCCTATCCAGATCAGTTAAGCCTGGCATGCAGAGTCTTGGAGCACATGCAGAGTCTTGGAGCACACACCAGCTAACACTAGCTCATGCTAACATGTTATGACAATCAGGTGCCTTATTGTCACCATATATGTATATATATATATCTATATCTATATCTATATCTATATCTATATATATATATATATATATATATATAGATATATATATATATAACAGCCTTGATGCACCATGGCATTGAGGCAATCAGCCCGTGGCCTTGCCTTGGAGCTTTGCAAGCCCAGATTTCCTTGATGCTTGCTGTCAGCTCTTCGTTGTTTTTGGGTCTGATGACCCTCATTTTCCTCTTGATGACCTCATAGATGCTCAATGAGGTTTAGGTCTGGCGAGTCAGCTGGCCAGTCAAGCACTGTGATGGCATGGGCATCAAACCAGGTTTGGTGCTTCTGGCGGTATAGGCAGAGGCCAGGTCCTGCTGGAAGATGAAGTCTGCATCTCTATACAGATCCTCAGCAGAAAAAATAATGAAGACCTCTAAAACATTCTGGTAGACAGTTGCAGAGTTTACGAACACCTGCACCGGACATTGCACCCCAAATCATGACTGACCGTGGATATTTCATACTGGACTTCAAGCAGCTTGGGTTCTGTTCCTCACCCATCTTTCTCCAAACCCTTGGACCTTGATTCCCAAATGAAAGGCACACTTTACTTATATCGGAGAAGAGGACCTTGGACCACTGGCCAACAGTCCAGTCCTTCTTCTCCTTGGCCCAATTGAGACCCTTTCTATGTTGGCTCAGGCTCAGAAGTGGCTTGACCCGAGGAACCCGACAGTTGTAGCCCATGATCTCCCGGGTGCATCTGAATGTGGTGGTTTTTGAAGCTGTGACTCCTGCCTCATTTCACTCTTTCTGGATCTCTGCCAGATTCCAGCCCACGGTCATCTCTTCTGCTGGTGCATCTTTTCCTGCTACATTTAACTCTTCCACTAGACTTTCCATTGATATGCTTGGACACAGCACTCTGTGAACAGCCAGCCTCTTTAGCTATGAACTTCTGTGGCTTACCCATCGGAGGGTATCAAAGATGGTCTTCTGGCCTGGTGTCAAGTCTGCAGTCTTCCCCATATTAAACTGAACTGAGAAAATTGAACCAAACTGAAGCAATTTAATGACACCTGGGGAAACCTGTGCATGGGTTTTGAGTTTAGCAGATAATTAGTGTGTCTCAGTTTAAAACATCCATGCCCCGCAAATTTTGGACTGATTTCTTCAGAGTATTCTAATGTTCTTTTAATCTGTTTTTGTGGGTTTTATGAGTTGAAGCCCAAATTATGTAAAAATAAACAAATAAATACTTGAAATTGTCTAAATTGTGGGCCCTGAATTTATAATCGATGAAAGTTAAACTCCTTGGAAGGAATTATAGAAATGAAGAAACTTTTCCATGCTATTCTAATTTTTTGGAAAGGGTCTGTATGGGTGTGTGTATAAATATGGATGTCTTAATAAAACAAAATGTTTGAATACATGGTTGGTTAAGACCTAGTTCATTTAATTACCCCCGATTCCTATGAATTTCTATAAATTACCATGGAAAGTTTCAAATTTTGAATGTTTCCAGAATAATCGTCCTCCCCTTTAAAATCTTGTAAAAACTAAAACACCATTATCCACTTGTTAAAAGTTTTGTTTGGTTTGCATAATGCTAACCTGGCATTGATCAGTAGAGGAATGATAAACTGATGCACCTAGGAAACTTAGTGAAACACACCTTGCTTGGCAGAATGTCATTTTATGTGTTATGTCGATGTGTCTGTCTGGAGCAGCGTCATCATTAAACAGACACAAGAGATTGCTGCACTGTTATCAGTTCTCTGATGACTGGGGTCATACAGGAAGGAAAAAGCACTTAAGATCTCCATTAACCTATGCTGAAGCAGCTGTTGAAGCCTGCAATGTGACCCTGCAGTTCAATCTTGCAAAGAGTTGCAAAGTATTTATTTGTTTTGCTGTCAACTCCAATTGTGGAACCAAAGTGCCTAATTTGCTACAAATGTGTTGCAGTAACTAAATAATACAATATTTGGGTGCATCTCTTGAAAAAAAAAAAATGACAGGGACCAAAGGAGAGGTAAGCAAAAGACAGTTTGTCTGAAGCTCACTAAGGCCTGGCACACACATACTCTCAAGTCTCATGCATTCAGAGTGTGATGTACCCATTTAAACCTTTTCAAACTTTCACATGCTACACCTGGTATTTTACCATGCATGAAAATTTATTATGTAATGTCCAATGTGAAAAACTGCTGTATATGCATTCAAATATGTAGCAAGACGCCCTGAGTACAGAAGAGGTCAATGGAATATGTCAGTTTGAAAACCCTGTTCTAAAATTATCTTATACTGAATATAAAACCTGCCAGCCAGTCTGATTTGGGAGAATTTACCATCCTCCAGGCCACTTTTCTGAATTCTTATCAGAATTATCTGAGTTCATTTCAAACTTGGTCCTTAGCTCTGATAACATAGTCATTGTAAGTGACTTTGATATTCATGTTTACAAAGAGATAGCCTTAGCTTAGCTGTTATGTCCCTGACAGACTCAGTTGGTTTTATTCAAGCTGTTTGTGAAGCTGCCTATCATTTTAACCACACTCTCGATCTTGTTCATTTGGTCTTGGTATTGATGAACTAAAAATCCTTTATTATATGATCACTTCTTAGCAACTATTGACATCAAGGTTTTGCATTTTGTAATAAAACAGTGAAGAATAGAAATCTATCTAAACATAATATGGCTAAAGTTAAAAAGGCCACTCCTGATGCCTTAAATTCAGCAGACTGGCCAATTGATAACTGTGACATTAGTTAAAGCCCTCTCAGCTAGATCAGCTTATCGATAGCTCTGTCAGTCTTCCAAGATACACTTTGGACTAAACTGCCCCATTGAGGCATAAAACTATTAAACATCACAGGATAGCTCCTTGTTTCTGTTCTGAAACTCGTGCGCTTAAACATGTACACATAGATGACAGCCTTATGGTATGCTCGAGCTGCCTACTTCTTACTAATTCAAGTCATTAAAATCAATTCTAGGTATATTTTCAGCCCTTTAGCCAGGCTGACACAAATTCAGAACTCTCTTGAGCCTGTGATTCTTCTAACCCTCAGTTGTGAGGACTTATTGAGCTTTTTTAACAGTAAAAGTCTTAAAATTACAGATAAAATAAGCAACTCCTTGCCTTCACCTGGACCTGCTGTACCATTACATGTAGTTAAGCCTGATTAAGACTGTTGTACTTTCTTGATGGGTTGATGTGTAGATGCAGATGACGAAGAAGCTTCGCAGACATAGACTTGTTTGCATATAAGAGAAGTTTTATTACAAACCAAGCAAGTGTCTAAATCAGGCACTCCGGACAGCCTGAGAGGCTCAAAGCCAAAATGAGACCTCTTGAACAGTTTAAGAGTACATGTATTTATTTATTTATTTATTTATTTTACAAATTTAACTCATTTGTTTGAACTATACGCAGACATGCATGCAACGTGGACTCTCAGAGCATCTTAAATGTATAACATGTAAACTAAAGGGCACACCCCATGATAGCCTAAAGTGAAGGACCTTTACCTTTGACACAGGATTAATCACTCTATGTATTTGTGTTAAACATTCAGTTATTTACCCGATAATAGTGGTTGACCAACAAAGCAGCAAGGACATGAAGGTTGTTTGAAAAGGTCACCTTCAGTCCTCTCATGACCATACAATCAGAAACACATATTTCATTTTAAACCATTCACATCAGACACTACACTGTTTTTCTACAAACCAAAACCAGTGAAGTTGGCACGTTGTGTAAATCGTAAATAAAAACTGAATACAATAATCTGCAAATCCTTTTCAGCCTATATTCAATTGAATACACAGCAAAGACAAGATACTTAACAGTCGAACTGGTAAACTTTGTTATTTTTTCAAATATTAGCTCATTTGGAATTTGATGCCTGCAACATTTTTCAAAAAAGCTGGCACAAGTGGCAAAAAAGACTGAGAAAGTTGAGGAATGCTCATCAAGCACTTATTTGGAACATCCCACAGGTGAACAGGCTAACTGGGAACAGGTGGGTGCCATGATTGGGTATAAAAGCAGCTTCCTGAAATGCTCAGTCATTCACAAACAAGGATGGGGCGAGGGTCAGCACTTTGTGAACAAATGTGTGAGCAAATTTTCAAACAGTTTAAGAACAACATTTCTCAACGAGCTATGCAAGGAATTTAGGGATTTCATCATCTGCGGTCCGTAATGTCATCAAAAGGTTCAGAGAATCTGGAGAAATTACTGCACGTAAGTGGCAAGGCCCAAAACCAACACTGACTGACAGTGACCTTCGATCCCTCAGGCGGTAATGCATCAAAAACCAGCATGACTGTGTAAAGGACATCACCACATGGGCTCAGGAACACTTCAGAAAACCACTGTCAGTAACTACAGTTCGTCGCTACATCTGTAAGTGCAAGTTAAAACTCTACTATGCAAAGCCAAAGCCGTTTATCAACAACACCCAGAAATGCCGCGGGCTTCGCTGGGCCCGAGCTCATCTAAGATGGACTGATGCAAAGTGGAAAAGTGTTCTGTGGTCTGACCAGTCCACATTTCAACTTGTTTTTGGAAACTGTGGTCGTCATGTCCTCCGGACCAAAGAGGAAAAGTACCAGCCGAACTGTTATAGGGGCAAAGTTCAAAAGCCAGCATCTGTGATGGTATGGGGGTGTATTAGTGCCCAAGGCATGGGTAACTTACACATCTGTGAAGGCACCATTAATGCTGAAAGGGACATACAGGTTTTGGAGCAACATATGTTGCCATCCAAGCAACGTCTTTTTCATGGACACCCCTGCTTATTTCAGCAAGACAATGCCAAGCCACATTCTGCACGTGTTACAACAGCGTGGCTTCGTAGTAAAAAAGAGTGCAGGTACTAGACTGGCCTGCCTGTAGTCCAGATCTGTCCCCCATTGAAAATGTGTGGCGCATTATGAAGCGTAAAATACAACAACGGAGACCCTGGACTGTTGAACAACTTAAGCTGTACATCAAGCAAGAATGGGAAAGAATTCCACCCGAAAAGCTTCAAAAATTGGTCTCCTCAGTTCCCAAATGTTTACTGAGTGTTGTTAAAAGGAAAGGCGATGTAACACAGTGGTAAAAATGCCCCTGTGCCAACTTTTTTGCAATGTGTTGCTGCCATTAAATTCTAAGTTGATGATTATTTGCAAAAGAAAATAAAGTTTCTCAGTTCGAACATTAAAGATCTTGTCTTTGCAGTGTATTCAATTGAATTTAAGTTGAAAAGGATTTGCAAATCATTGTATTCTGTTTTTATTTATGATTTACACAACGTGCCAACTTCACTGGTTTTGGGTTTTGTACAATTGGCCTTCCAGAACTAAATTCTCTTGTCTTCTCCTCCAAATCATCAACCTTCCTTCAAGACCCAATCCCAATTAACCTCTACAAAGAAGTCTTTCCCCTAGTTTTTCCATCCTTGTTGGAGACAATCAATGTATCTTTATCAACAAGCTACATGCCACAGACCTTTAAAGTAGCTGTAGTAAAACCTCTTGTTAAAAAACCTACCCTTGATCCAGGCACATTAGCTAACCACAGACCTATATACAACCTTCCTTTTGTTTAAAAGATCCTTGAGATAAACAACTTCAGCCTGTTTGAAGATTTTTTGTCAGGATTCAGAGCTCACCACAGCACAGAGATTGCTCTACTTAATGGAACTATCTACTATCAGCTTTCAATGAAGGACTTCTCTTCGTACTTGATTAGTAAGATGTAAACGCTGCCTTTGACACTACAGACCAATAGATCCTTCTACAGAGAGATTAGAGGAGTTACTCAGGATTACAGGGACTGCCCTAAATTGGTTTAGGTCAAATTTATCTAATAGATACCAGTTTGTACACATGAACAATAAGTCTTGTGTGTACACTTAAATAAGTTACAGAGTTCCTCAAGGCTTCATCCCAGGTCCAATTCACTTCTTCATATATATGCTTCTGCTTGGTGACACCACGAGAAAATACTCCATTAATATTCAATTTTACACTGATTATACTTAATAGTACGTATCAATGAAGCCATGTGTGGCAAGTGAAGAATCTAAAATAGAAGTGTGTCTGAAGGACAATAGGACTTGGATGGCCACGCATTTTCTTCTTCTTAACTCAGACATGAAGAGGTCATTGAGCTGGGTACCCGACAATCAAGCTTTATTTGTATCTTTACTTGAATAGTGCCAATTCATAACAAGCGTTATCTCAAGACACTTTATAATAGAGTAGGCAAGCTGAGAGTAGGTTGTTACTCTAACTAGAGCGGTCTCTTTGCTGTGATGAGCTCTAAATCCTGACTGAAATTCCTCAAGCAGGCTGTTGTTTGAAGGAAGATACATAGCTGGTTAGCCATTACTTTCTCCATGATCTTTGAAGTAAAAGTAAGGTCTGATATAGGCCTGTAGTTACGTAGCTAATGTCCCTAAATCAAGGACATTTTTTAAAAGAAATTATGGCACGTAGCCTGTTGATAGAGAGATGCTGATTGTCTCTTGGGGACAGACCTCCTTGAACAGCTTAGTTGGGATCAGGTCTAAAAGGCAGGTTGATGGTTTGGAGGAGAAGAGAGAATTCAGCTTCTGAAGGCTAACTGTAGAGAAACAATCTAACTCAAGTCTAACTACATTTCATGGTATGGCTTAGAGAAACCTTTATGAGCTAATTAACTGCCATCAATGGCATTAGCCTGGCACCGAGTACAACTGCTAAAACTCTTGGGGTTCTATTGGATCGATTTATTCTTCATTTCTTACATAAAGCAAAGTTCAAGAGCAGTCTTTTTTCATCTTCGTAACATCGCTAAAAATCAGGCATATCCTGTCTCAGAGCGATGCTGAAAAGTCAGTCCATGCTTTTATAACCTCTAGACTGAATCAATGTAATTCTCTTCTATCAGGCTGCCCCAGCAAGTCACTTAAGATACTTCAACTGGTTCAAAATGCTGCAGCACGTGTACTGACAAGAACTAGGAGAAGAGGTCACATTACTCCTGTACTAGCTTCTCTGCATTGGCTCCCCATAAAAAATAGAACAGAATTCAAGAATTCTTCTTCTCTTACAAAGGTCTCAATGGACATGCACCAATTTTTGAAAAGAGCTTGTAGCCTACGCTCCCAAAATGCTGGCCTGCTCCTGGAACCATCAGTCTCTCGAGGTAGTATGGGAGGTAGAGTCTTCAGTTATCAGGCTCCTCTTCTCTGGAGCCATTTACTCTCTCTCTCTTTATGCTTTTGTCCCTTTTTGTTTGCTCCTATACTCATCTCTGGCACTTGTCTTGTAGGTGGCCTAGGATCCTTTGTGCACACTGTCTGTTGCTTTGTAGTTACAACACCTCAATAACAGACATAACACATACTTGACCATTTCATTAGTTCCATCCCAGTTCATAATTATAGCTGTTAATGTAGATTTTGGCATGATCTTTCTATCCATGGCTGATACATTCATAGTAACTATCTGTACAATCACATAGGCATGAGATCCCTCTTGAAAATGGGATGTCACATCTCAAGAGGTTTCCCTTTAAAACATTTAGAGTTAATGGAAACAAAAACGGTACGGTGGTCTGGGCACCCATGAGTTTGTCACTACTATAAATTCTTCTTCTCAGTAAGTCTGGGAACCCCATTCAAGATTTCATGTTGGGTGTTGGATGTATATAATTGTATATGCACATTTTATGTGTAAGTATATACATATATAGGTGTATCTATAAAATGAAGAGTTGTAAAGTGTCTTGAGATAACACTTGTTATGAATTGGTGCTACATAAAGATTGACATTTACAGACAAAACAAATTTGTGGCCATTTCTTTAGCCCCATTCCAGTTCATAATCATTACAGTTTTTAATGTTGACATTGGCATGATCACTCTATCCATGGTTGATTATACATCGATTGTAACTTTCTCCAGCACCATATAGACATGAGGTCCCTCTTGAAAATGAGATGCCACATCTCAAGAGACATTACTTGCTGCATTACTCTGTCGTTGTATGGTGCAACATCTGTGATCTCTACCATTTAATCATTATATATGTTAATGTGTCATTCACCAAAAAATCAGTGGTAAGGGCTATCGGCGCATTAGGGGAGGTTTGGGGAAAGCTCCATTTATGTTTCAGAGTTACTGTTTTATGTTTTACGACTTTCTTTATCACTTTTTATTTATTTATTGTTTGGTTTTCAAACAGTTTTATCTCAATCAACTTTTAGCATTTTATTACTTTTGCTGTTTTTTTATCATGGTTTTATTTATTTAGTCAGTTTAGTCTTAGCTCCTGTGTTTCCTCATTTTTAATTCAAGATAGTATTTCTGTAGATGGTCTTCTGTGGCTTTTTGACAAGTCCTGACTTACAGTCCTTGTGTGTGTGTGTGTGTGTGTGTGTGTGTGTGTGTGTGCTTTGGTACGTGTGTGCGGGTGAGCGGCTGTTTTAAATGTGGGCCGGGAGAGTTGGTGGGGTTGTGTACTTTATGCTGTATGCCTTGACTGTTATCTACTTGTGTATTTTAATGTACAGCACTTTGTGCAACATTTCTGTATGAAAAGTGCTTTATAAATAAAGTTTGATTGACTGATTGATTGAACAGGTTCACAGAAAAAGCGGCTCAACTGATGTACCCTCTGTATGAAACACGAATCCAATTCAATCCAATCCACTTTATTTATATAGCACAATTTAAAAACAGACCAACGTCTCCAGAGTGCTGTACAAAAGCAACAAAATAAAGGCAGATACACAAAGCTCTGCCAGCTCCATAAAATAAATAAAACCATAAAATAAATAAAACATAAAATAAAAAAATGAATTAAAATAATAATAAATAAGATAAAATACATTAAAAGACACAGAGGACCACACAACTCACGCGGTGTTAAAAGCCAGAGAATAAAAGTGGGCCTTAAGACGAGACTTAAAACAGTCCACTGTGGGGGCCATTCAGACGTGGAGGGGCAAAGCGTTCCAGAGTTTGGTACCGACCACAGAGAAGGCCCTGTCCCCTCTGGTTTTAAGTCTCGTCTTAGGCACCACGAGCTGGGACTGGCCCTCAGACCTCAGAGCGCGTGCTGGAATGTAAATTTGGAGGCAGTCGGTGATGTATTGAGGGGCCAGTCCATTCAAAGCTTTAAAAACAAACAAAAGGATCTTAAAATCAATTCTAAAATTAACAGGGAGCCAGTGCAAAGAAGCTAAAATTGGAGGTAAGAAGGACGGGAAGGGCGTGGACTGGTCTCTGGAGATGGTCCAGGCATCCAAGGATGCCAAAGTACCTTTGGCCAACGCCACCATGCTCTCACATCTTTCCCCAACTGCACCTATAACCCTTACTACTGATTCTTCTGACAACATTTTGGGGTTGGTGTGTGAGCAGTGGGGCGTTGGGATCCTGGCGGTCTCTTGCTTTCTTCAGCAGGAAGCTGCGTACAATAAGAGGAAGTACAGCATGTATGATAGAGAGCTCCTGGCTCTTTTCCTGGCTATATACATCACTTTAGGTTCATGCTGGATGGCTGCCAGTTTTCACTGCATTTGTGGATCACAAGCCCCTCACTTTTGGTATGGCCAAGTCCACTGAGCTGTGGTCAGCACAGCAACAAAGTCAACTCTGCTATTTCAGAGTTCACCATGAACATACAGCATGTGGCTGTAAAGGATAATTGGGTGGCAGACTGCCCTTCCCAGGAGCCCATTAGTACAGTGCACCTCGGCACTGACTATGCTGCCATGGCCATAGATTAGATGGCCGATTTGGATATTCAGGAATTCAAGAGGGCAGCCACAGGCCTGAGGTTGGAGGATGTGGAGTTTCACAACTGTGGCACCACGTTTCTCTGGGATGTCTCTACTGGGCCGCCTTTGGCAATGGTTCTGATGGGCTGGCGATGCCATGTTTTCGAGTCCCTGCATGCCCTGTCACATCCGGGGGTTCAGACCTCTGTGAAGCTGGTGAGCTCCAAGTTTGTCTGGAGAGGCCTCTGGAGGGATGTAAAGCAGTGGGATACAACACACTAAGATGCACCGTCACACCAAGGCCCCTCTGGAGCCATTTTTCATTCCCAAAAGGGCAGTTCGGATATGTCAACATGGACCTGGTTGGTCCGCTGCCCCCGTCCTAGGGGTTTACTCGCCTTCTCACCATAGTGGACAGGACCACAAGGTGGCCAGAGGTTGTCTCCTTAACAATAAATTATAATAATAAATTTTATTTGTATTGTACTTTACATTTTCACAATCTCAAAGTGCTACCGAGTAAGACACAATTAAAAACAATTAAGAAACAACTAAAAAACCCTTTTTAAGAACAATTGCTAGAAGAGTCGAGATAAGTAGGTTCTTCAAATAATGGAGAGCCCATTACTGACAAGTAGCAAAATGCTTTTTTAAAAAGATATGTTTTAAGATTACTTTTAAAATCTTCTGTAGTCTGTGGGGCCCTCAGGTGGTCAGGGAGGGTGTTCCACAGCCTCGGGGCAAATCAACTACATCTTCAGATAGTCCGGGGGGTTCATCTCTGCCTGAGTAACACATTTCGACATGCCATCTGATCTCACCTCTGACAGGGATGCCTAGTTCACCTCTGAGCTGTGGGACACTGTGGCTCAGAACTTAGGGTTGAAAGTCCCCCACTGCATATAACCTGCTGTGTGAATGGTTTCATGGCTCTATGAAAGCCGCCCTCGGTGCAGCCCTTAAAGACAGTAATTGGATTCATCTTAGGTTTGCGTTCGGCCCTGAAATAAGACCTCCAATCCTCCTTGGCAGAACTTGTCTTTGGGCAGCTGTTGAGGCATCCCAGGGACTATCTACCAAATGCTTCGTCCACCTGGTCTTGTGTCTGCTCAGCATTCGGCTTTCAGGGATGATGTCACTGTCTTTGCCTGTGCATCACTTGCTGCGTTTACATGCGAACTTTAATTCCTCTTTGATTCCAAATAAAACTTGAATCCTTTTTTAAAAGATGAAAAAAATTACCATGTAAACACCTTATTTCAAGTGAAAATGATAATTCCAAATAAAACTTAATTCAGAAGTAAGTGGCTGGTCTATTCTGATTTTAAATCTGCATGAAATAATTCCTTGATCATGTATATGTTCATTCTGCTTTAAATTATCATTCTGTGCACGCTCGTTCCTTGTTCAGCAGCGACGAGGCACAGGACGCTGACGGGAACAGGAAGGCTGCCTGAAGCAAACGTGGAACTCCACGCAAGCTGAGACAGTTTATTTAAACAGAGCATTAGAAGATTTGGAAGTAATAAAAGTGTGGATGGATGTAAGCATTAAAATGGGGGACCTTTTTAGTGTCCGAGTTAGACAAGGTTTCCCTGAAGGAGACGCTGGAGATGCTAACCTAGAATTTATCTTCCGGTAGACATAAATACGTCACTGTCTCACGCTCGCTCCCAGATGAATGGAGTTATGTAATGAGGTCAGATGCAGTTGTTCGCTAGCGTTGCTGGTTGAGCTGGTCTGGTAATGTTGGAAGTTGAAGACTAAACTTCAGAACCTCCAGACTCTTTTCTCTTCATCTCTTTCTTATCCACCACCACAATACTCGATAAATTAATCTTTTCGTGATTAGTAGTGATTACGCTTCTGTAAAAACTATCACTACAATCATACAGACGTGAGGACCCTTCTGAAAATGAAATGCTGCATTTCAAGGGGCTAACCTCTAATAAAGTTAAATTTAGCAGAGACAAATATGATGAAAACCAGTCTATGATCGGCCCATGGATCTGTCACTAGCTTTAGTTTTTACTTTAGCCTCACATGCTACTGAGGTTACCCTTATAAAATTTAGGAGTGCACCGGACGGCACGTTTAATGTCTGTATGGTGTAAGGGAGTTGTATGAGTGTGTGCGGGAGATAGAAAGGGAGAAAAGATAGAGAAAGAGAGAGAGACCCCAAGGAAGATCGTCACCTACAGTTGATAATTACAGTATCACTACACAAAAAACAGCCAGTAAACTGAAGTCTACCTGGTCTGATATTGGTCCTTCAACCAGTAATACTCTGTTTATGAATGACCGAAAATAAAAGATGCAGTACAAATTGAAACATGTCTCACAAGAACAAAGATAAAATCACATGCTGAACTAACTGTCTCTGCCCAGTCATAAGCCTCTTACTCTTTGTTGCTCCAGTCCTCCGGAGTTTGGAAGAAAAGAGGGATGGATAAGGAAAAGAGTCCACTCTGAATGTCCGTTTTGGGTGTCCGCTGGTGTGCGCTGAGTCCACGGTTGCACGTCCGCTGTGCGCTGCTGCGGCACTCCGCGGTGATCCTCTGCTGGGTTCAGGCGGTCTGCTTCACGACCTTCTGACGGTGGCGAGGTACTGGTTTGTCGGGTGGCAGCAGAGACAAACCATAGATGGATGATGAGGTGCTTTGATAGGCTTCTAACGAAGTTGGGGCGCTCGTCCTCACAGACCCACAGACAGCGATATGTGTTGAGTAAGACAATAACCTGGACTTCCTCTGTATTACCGAAACCTGGCACATTCATCTGGACTATTTCTCCCTCAGCCAAGTCACCCCCCCTGGATACAAGTACATCGACAGACCCCGCCCCTCTGGTAGAGGCGGTGGCGTTGCCTCTGTTTTCAAGGACCTTTTCGAACATGTTACTTTCAAAGTACTCTACTCCACCCCCCTTGTTATCTCGATTATCTACCGGCCACCCATACCAAATCCATCCTTCCTCTCTGACTTCACGGACCTCGTCACCCAGCTATCAGCCCACTCACCCTCCGTTCTACTTCTCGGGGACTTCAATTTCCACACTGACAATAAAAACTGTAAACATGCCTCTGATTTTCTGGACCTCCTCGACTGCCTCAACCTCTCACAACACATCAATTTTCCCACCCACTCCCACGGCCACACCCTGGACTTAGTCTGCACCACCGGTCTCAACATTCAAGAACTCACCAGTTTCAACCTCCATATCTCTGATCACCTCGCCATAGTTTTTGAAATCCACCTCCCAACCCCTATTCCCAAAGAAAAACGCACCATATCCTATAGAAATATCAAATCCATCTTGCCCCATGACCTCTCAGCTTCACTCAGCACTGCCATAATCATCCACCCCCCTCCATCAACGGACAACCCAGACAAACTTATCACCCACTACAACAGCTGTCTCTCCACCTGCCTCAATCAGTGAGCCCCCTTAAAAACCAGAACTGTTTCTTTCACTCACCCTGCCCCCTGGTTCACCCCTCATCTCCACCACCTGAAATCCCAAAAACGCCAGCTCGAGAGACTTTCAAGAAAAACAAGACTCACTGTCCACATCCAAGCACACACAGACCACCTCCTACTATACAGATCCGCCCTCACCCACGCCCGCTCCAACTACTACTCCAAACTCATCAACACCGGCTCAAACAACCATAAAGCTCTTTTCTCCACCATCAACAAACTCCTAAACCCCACCAACAATACCTCGGACTCCTTCACCACTGAAAAATGTAACTTCTACCTCTCATTCCTTCACACAAAAATCGACAGCATTTACAGTTCCCTACCCACACCGTCCCCCTCTCATGTCTCTCCCCTCCCCACTGCTCCTCTCATCACCTCCCCACCTTGGTTAAAATGACCTGGTTAAAATCATAACTACTATGAAATCCTCCACCTCCGTCCTCGACCCCATCCCCTCTTCCCTTGTGAAAGTCTGTCTCCCCACCATCTCCCCGCTTATCACCACCATCGTCAATTCCTCCATCACCTCCTCCACTGTTCCTCCGTCTCTGAAACTGGGTGCCATAACCCCCATCCTCAAAAAACCTGGACTCAACCCCGACGATCTCCACAACTTCTGCCCCATTTCAAATCTCCCATTCATTTCCAAAATACTTGAAAGAGCCATTGCATCCCAGATAAAGACCCACCTCACCAACAATAACCTGTATGAACAATTTCAATCCGGATTCCGAACCCACCACAGCACAGAAACTGCTCTCCTTAAAATAACCAACGACCTCCTCCTCTCCTCAGACTCTGGCAAACTCACCATCCTCATCCTCCTGGACCTCACTGCCGCCTTTGACACCATCAATCACTCCATCCTGTTATCCCGTCTCAAATCTCATCTCCTCATCACCGACAATGCTCTCTCCTGGCTACAATCATATCTAACAGACTCGACACAATTCATCTTCACCAACAGCTGCTCCTCCACTACTGCCCCCCTGTCCCAAGGTGTCCCTCAGGGCTTGGTGCTTGGTCCCCTCCTCTTTATCCTGTACCTCCTCCCCCTCGGTCAGATTATCCATCACCACGGTCTCCATTTCCATTGCTACGCAGATGATATTCAATTATACATATCCACCAACTCCATCAACCCCCAGACTCACTCCACCCTCTCTGACTGCCTCTCCGACATAAACTCCTGGCTAGAAAAAAACTTCCTCAAACTTAACAGTTCCAAAACAGACATCCTCATCATGGGTCCACATTCCCTCACCCCCGCAGCCAAAGATTTCCACCTCACCTTCAACAGCACCACCGTATCACCCTCACCCTACTGCAGTAACCTTGGAGTCATCTTGGACAGTTCCCTCAATTTCAACCAGCACATAAAATCAGTAACAAAAAACAGCTTTCCACCACCTCAAAAATATTGCCCGCCTCTGCCCCTCTCTCTCCTTCCCTGCAGCTGAAACCCTTATCCATGCCTTCATCACCTCACGCATTGACTACTGAAATAGCATCCTTTACAGCTCACCATCCACCCTCCTCAACAAACTTCAGTACATCCAGAACTCCGCCGCCCGCCTCCTCACTCACACCCGTTCCAGAGAGCACATCACCCCTGTCCTTCACAACCTGCACTGGCTCCCCATCCCATTCCGCATCACCTTCAAAATCCTTCTTCTTACCTACAAAGCCCTCCATAACCAGGCCCCCCCCACCTCACTGACATGCTCCACCCCACATCCCTCCACGTCCCCTCCGCTCCTCAGATTCTAACCTCCTCACCGTCCCTAGGACCAAGCACCGAACCTGGGGGGACAGAGCCTTTTCAGCTGCCGCCCCCTCTCTCTGGAACTCACTCCCACAACACATCTGTGACTCCGTTGACCTCACCACCTTCAAAACCGGATTAAAAACACACCTCTTCCGCTCTGCCTTCAACCTATAATCCTGTCTGTTCTTAGTCCCTTGTTCATTGCACTGTTTTACCTTGCACTGTCACCATTTTTGCTTTTATCTGTTTTCTATTGTACACTTGCTTTTACCTGCACTTTTAACATTTTAATTGTAAAGCGACTTTGAGTTTTTTGAAAAGCGCTCTATAAATAAAATTTATTATTATTATTATTATTATTATAAGAAGGGAGATGAGGAAAAAGGGAAAAATAAAACGAAATGAACAGCAGTCTATATGCTCGTCCTTTGAGTTGAAGACTGTGACTTAGGTTGAAGATGTGAAGAAAAGAAAGAAACAAAGTTCGTTGTTTGGTGGCGCCATCCCCTAACCGTCATGAGAGATTCTAGGTCAGGCTTTAAAAGTTGCATGTAGGCCTCTCCTTTGTCTTCAGGCTCACATGGAGTACAGATCCCAACAGTTACGACTGTGAAAAGTCATCCTTCGAGGTAAGTCCTCCATTTCTCCACTGCCCACACCATAGCCAAACACTCCAGTTCTGTAGCTACATAGTCCTTCTCTGCAGGGTTCAGGCTGTGGCTGGCAAAGGTGAGAACCTCCTCTGTTCCATGTCTGGTTTTCTGGACTAGTACAGCTCCCAGTCCAATCTCGCTGGCATCAGTGTACACCAGGAATGGAGCATGGAAGTTCAGGTGGCCAGGCACAGGTCGGTTGATCAAATGTTCCTTGAGGGTTTCAAAGGCTGTTTGACAAGCTGGTGTCCAGTGAAATTTTGCACCTTTTTTCTTTAGAACATTGAGTGGCTCAGCGATCTGGGAGGAGTTTGGCACAAAACAATGGTACCGCCCAGCCATGCCCAATAGGGGCGTAACGGTACATGTGTCCGTGCCGAACCACTCGAAACGGACGTTCGGTTTGGCACAGTGCTGTATTCGAACGTCTACAGTAAGTTTAAATTTGCCGCTGCACATGGCTCTTTAATATTCACGGGGGTACTCATCTACGATTGGCGTGGTTAGGGATTGCTTTTCACTATTCATGAGGAAAGCGGTCTGTGATTCGTGCTCTTGCAATCATGTACATATCCTGTGGATGTGACGTCCCACGGCGAGCCAATCAGTAGACGAATATCAAAGAGCTTCCGTATCCACTAAAACTTGTGTCTGAATAGTGCATAATGGCTACTGCTAGCGACCAACCGGAGCTTGGAGACCCTCCCCCGCCGCTGAAATCTTCTGTCTGGGAACACTTTGGCTTCCAGGTGAAAAATTGCAACGGAGAAAGACAAGTGGATCAAATGAAGGCGGTGTGCCGATACTGTTCAACTGAGGTCGGGTATTTTCCGACAGTACGTCAAACATGCCAGCTCACCTGAAACTGCACCAGTCAAGTGTAAAGATTTCGGAAGGAAAAAAAAACTGTAGTGCAAATTCAACTGCTGTCTGCATTCAAGCAGCCTCTCCCAGACAATTCAGATCGGGCCAAAGCGATTACAGCATCCATCTTTTTTATAGCATCGGATCTAAAACCATATTCAGTTGTGGAACATGCTGGCTTTAAACACATGCTAAAGGTGATTGAGCCCCGGCATTAAGTACCCAGTCGACGACATTTAAGCCAGTAATTTAAAGAGAAATTCATTATTTTTAATTTCATACATTTGTTGTTTATTTATTTTATTAAACGTATTAGTATTACCAGGCAGCACATTGAATTTATTTTGGTTTTCAGTTTGTATAATTACTAGGGCTGTCAGGCGATTAGAAATATTAATCTAATTAATTACAGGATTTGTAATTAATTAATCAAATTAATCACATTTTAATCTCATATCTGCTTGAAGTCCCCACATAAAGAATTGGAATTCTAGGACATTACAAAATTGTAGTAGATGATTAATCAAATGAATACACTAAAAACAGAAGATTGTAAATCTACATTTTTATTGGTGATTGAATAAAACCCAAGTCAGGGCATCTTGTCCAGATAATTCTAAGGTCAATCGGGCAACTCAAATTACACTTTAAGTTTGTTTCATAAATCAAATTAAAAAAAAAGAAAAGGTGGAGGACATCCAGCAAACCATTATTAAAGAATGCAGTACAAATATAGATAAATTAATTCAAATGATTACAAATTTTTGGTTTAATTAACGTGCTAAATAAGCAAATTGTTTTGCGCTGTTCCCATACTGTACCGAAAATGTACCGAACCGTGACCCCAAAACCGAGGTACGTACCGAACTGTCATTTTTGTGTAAAGTTACAACCCTAATGCCCAAGATGGCTATGGTCAGTCTGTCAGTCGTCGAGTGGACCCTCCAGCCAACTGGCGGACCCTGGACCCAGAAGAGATGAAGCGCTCCTCCAGAAATTCCCACACAGAATTAATGCCCAAGGTGTAATCCGTCATTGACTGATTCATACTTTTAAGGACGTTTTTTTTCTCACATTTTTCAAAATTAATACATGTAGGAGGAGTTCTCCATTACCTCCAAGCTACAAGGACAGTGGTAACAGTAACTTGTAAGAGTTAATTTAAGAAAAAATACACATACAGTATTGGTACATATGATCTTGCTGTGCATTACAATGCTGATCATTGACAATGTCTGGAAAGGTGATGACATCAAAAAAAGCTTTCGTCCAGTTACACTGAGGTCTGTAAACTCATGCCTCTAACTTGGTCTTGTTCCCCTTCATTTCTACCTTCAAATTCTATATGTGTTCTGCCACAGCATTGTGAAGAAGTTTTAGATGGTGTTTGTGTGAACTAAGTACCTTCTGTCCTCCAAAATCCTGTACAGCATCCTTTCATACATCTGAGGCATTGACAGCTGTCATTGTTATATTGTGCAGTGTTGTGTGTTTGTTTGTCCGAGTGCTTCAGGGAGTGGGGCATACTGATAGTCCAATTGCTGGCCTTGCAAGTCATTCCCATGTCACCTATTCAACCATGTCTTGGTGTCAAATCCATCCAAAATTTATGACCCTTAGAAGGAAAAATAGGACAAATAATCTAAACGATCTATTTCAAACTTTTAAAAAAAGCTCATTTTGACACCACCCCCAACAAACATGCTTGAATTTGTGAAGTGAATCTAAAAGCATCAGTAAACTCAGCTTTAGTCAAATGAAGAAGCACTGGCCTCTTACCTTCCAAACATAGCCTCTGCTGAAGGGTTTGTATCTAACTTTTGTGATGTACCTGAAGAAAACCTCACGATCCATCTGAGTTTTTTTATTCCCATTTCTATCAAATATACAGGTGTCTTATTCAGCTTTTACAGAATATGGGGATGTCATTGAGCACAGTGAGAAAAGTAAGAAGGAAGCAATGTGACAACTTTTTCAGCACTCACACAAACACACATACTTACCTCCTGGTTTCCTGTTCATGGTAAGAATGGAATGCTGTGATGTGTTTTTTCCAGTAAATCTGTGAGAAACAAAGACCAAGAACTGATCAGAGTATGTTGAAATAAGCATCAAGAACACTATATTAACTGACATGATTTCTCTTCCCATATTTTCTGTTTCCAAAAATGATCCACATCAGCGTGTGACTTTCTGTGGGAGTGTTTTTGTGGGAAGGAGAGTAAAAGTAAAAAATTGAAATGGACGAACAGTCAAGTCTTTCTCCATGGTTTTTAGCACAGTTTCATCTTGCTCCAGTTTCTGGATCTCTTCCAAAAGGACAGCCTCAACATGTGCAAGTCTCTCAGTTCTGTACAAAGGAGAGAAAACGGACAAGTGTAGTGAAAAATTACAGAAAAAGCAAACAAAGACCAGTCTTTTCAGACTGATGGAGAGGAGAACTTTGTGGAGTTCAAGCCATTATAACATGCAAGTGCAAAAGCTGATATCCTGTAGCAGCTTCTTACTATTTACAATTTACAAAACTATAGTATCTGTGTTTTAGTGGAACCACTGGATTGTCATTATGTTATATATTTTCATTTTTAGGACATGTCTGAGAAGTGTTAACGAAAGGTTGTAAAATTTGATGTTAACGAGACAATTTTTGCCTTCCCAAGAAAGGCTGTATCTTGTATACTGGTGCAGCTTACATTCTAAATTTAATGGTATCTTTCAGCAGGGTTTGGTTCATACAGGACAGACAGTGGCCCTCATTCATTAATCTGGTGTAAAAAGATATTGTGGTTTTGCTGCAGAAATTATCTATCATAAGCAATAAGTGTGATTCATCGAACTCCCATATTTGTCAAATCTCAGTATACGAACCACTGTGTGCCAATATGTCTGGCAGCTGAAATGATTTATTTAACTAACACAGGACTAAATATTTATGGGTAAACCCAGAATTTACACTATGGAGGGATGTAATGGGGTAAAAAGAGAGGAAATCTCACTGAGCTGGTGGCTGACAACATCACAAGAGAAGAAAAAGGTAGAAAAATGTAATTTAGACATCTTTTAAGTGAGATTATCAGAAGTCAGATACATCCCATCTGCAAATGAAAGCTGTTAATAATTTTGTTTAAAAAAAGGAATTTATAAGCAGAAATTCTGACTTAAACTGCCAAGTTGTTCACAAAGAGCTGGGTTTTAAACCTGCTAACTAGTTGTACCAGAGGAGACAGGTCAAACGAGGTTCACAATTGTACATGCAGACCTCAAGCTCCCAGTGTTCCAAGTCTGAGCACCTGCAGACAACAAGCTCCACCTCTGAGGCCCTGCAGACTTCAAGTCTCTTGAGCTCTAAGTCTGAAGACTTGCAGACACGCCATTCTCCCAGGCTCCCAGCTCCCCAGGCCAGGCCATTTTTTGTTAAGCTCCTTTGTGATTTTGATTTGCACGTTGTTTTGTGTTTGGACTTTTGTAAATGATGTGATTTTGGACTTTTGGACTTTGGTTATAATAAAAAAAAAAAAAATTCTATTAAATCTGAATTTGGGTCTTCACCTTTGTTTTTGGTTAGTTTTTTTGGGGGGGTTACAAGTCGTGACACTAGTGGGCTAGATGGAGTGTAAAACTGGAGGGATAACATAAAGGCAAGACTGGTTTTGTTACTGTTTGTAGGCCAGAAGTAGGGCTTTGAATTTAATTCAGCTGCAACTGGAAGCCAATTAGGAGATTTCCAGCAGTGACATGCTGTTCTGGGCTGTTAAAGATCAGAAGTGATGCTACAATCTGAGGGGCCGTTTACATGAGGCTGAATACGGTTAAATCCGATAAGTTTTCATTGCGTTTTGGCCTTGTGCTTAGATAGGAACTCTGTACGGACAGCCCGAAACCAGAAACTTTTGAAGCCGGTGTCCAGAGTGGAGAGTTTTCAATACGCTCCTCTATGCAGCGCTGTGTGAACCAAAATCGGAGCATTTCAGGGTGAAACACTGACATCACCGCATGTGCAGTAGTCTTTCACATGAAGCCTGCACGTGCATACCAGGAACAACAACAGCTTTAGCGGTCTACCAAGGAATTTTACACTGTGATTTGTTTGTCCAGAAAAGAAACTCACAGGTCTTTGTGCATCCACTCGTACATTATTGTTGGTGAAGTTTTAATTTCACACATGTGTTGTAGCAGCGCTGCCTCTCTGCAAACCTACACCGCCATCTACTGAACCAGCATGCATGTTACAGTGGTTCATTCAGAGTCTTCGTGTAAACTTAGGCTGAGTCTTCTGCAGAAGTTAAAATGTGCATGAAGGGAGGCCTGTTAGTAGGGAGTTGAAGGAGTTGATGTGTAAAATAACCAAAGCCTGTACCAGAAACTATGTTGCCTGTTCAAGTCAGGTCAGATAGGGTCTGATCCTACTGATGTTACAGGGGGCAAATTGACAAGACTGAGCTATTCAGGACATGTGAAACTTTAAGGTCAGCTGTTCATCAATCATGACACTCAGATTTCTGACTTGAAGTGGGCACGAGATTGGCAGATCCAAGCTGGATTGATTTGTGGTAGAATGGAGGGATTGGCTAAAAGGACAATTAGCCCAGTCTTGGACAGATTTAGCTGTAGCTTTCTTTCTTTTCTTTCTTTCTTCATCCATGTGGAGCTATCAGCAGGCATGATGAAATCAAAGCTTGAAATGTTGAAATAATTTCATCAGACATCTGTTGGACAACTATAAAAGTAGTATTGGTAGATCCTTCTGTTTAAACATCATTGTCGGCTTAAAAAATGTCGCCAGTAAACATTGTCACTTTTGTACCACTGAGTATGCTAGCATTAGCAATAGCCTATTCAGTGCTGCAGCACTGTTGCTAATTGGACATCATTAGGGAACATGTTAAAATGGTATGCTATATGAAATGATAGATACTTAGCTTGTATACTTTCTTGGAAAACTTCACTGCAAATTAGAAGGCACACATGCTTAAATGTGCAATATATTACAGCTGGAGCAAAAGTATGTACAAAACCCCAAACCAGTGAAGTTGGCCCATTGTGTAAATCGTAAATAAAAACAGAATACAATGATTTGCAAATCCTTTTCAACTTAAATTCAATTGAATACACTGCAAAGACAAGATCTTTAATGTTCGAACTGAGAAACTTTATTTTCTTTTGCAAATAATCATCAACTTAGAATTTAATGGCAGCAACACATTGCAAAAAAAGTTGGCACAGGAGCATTTTTACCAATGTGTTACATCGCCTTTCCTTTTAACAACACTCAGTAAACATTTGGGAACTGAGGAGACCAATTTTTGAAGCTTTTCGGGTGGAATTCTTTCCCATTCTTGCTTGATGTACAGCTTATGTTGTTCAACAGTCCGGGTCTCCGTTGTTGTATTTTACGCTTCATAATGCAACACATTTTTTCAATGGGGGACAGGTCTGGACTACAGGCAGGCCAGTCTAGTACCCGCACTCTTTTACTACGAAGCCAGGCTGTTGTAACACGTGCAGAATGTGGCTTGGCATTGTCTTGCTGAAATAAGCAGGGGTGTCCATGAAAAAGACGTTGCTTGGATGGCAACATATGTTGCTCCAAAACCTGTATGTCCCTTTCAGCATTAATGGTGCCTTCACAGATGTGTAAGTTACCCATGCCTTGGGCACTAATACACCCCCATACCATCACAGATGCTGGCTTTTGAACTTTGCCCCTATAACAGTTCGGCTGGTTCTTTTCCTCTTTGGTCCGGAGGACACGACGACCACAGTTTCCAAAAACAATCTGAAATGTGGACTCGTCAGACCACAGAACACTTTTCCGCTTTGCATCAGTCCATCTTAGATGAGCTCGGGCCCAGCGAAGCCCGCGGCGTTTCTGGGTGTTGTTGATAAATGGCTTTGGCTTTGCATAGTAGAGTTTTAACTTGCACTTACAGATGTAGCGACGAACTGTAGTTACTGACAGTGGTTTTCTGAAGTGTTCCTTAGCCCATGCGGTGATATCCTTTACACAGTGATGCCGGTTTTTGATGAAGTACCGCCTGAAGGATCGAAGGTCACAGGCATTAAATGTTGGTTTTGGGCCTTGCCGTTTACGTGCAGTAATTTCTCCAGATTCTCTGAACCTTTTGATGATATTACAGACTGTAGATGATGAAATCCCTAAATTCCTTGCAATAACTCGTTGAGAAATGTTGTTCTTAAACTGTTGGACAATTTGCTCACGCATTTGTTCACAAAGTGCTGACCCTCGCCCCATCCTTGTTTGTGAATGACTGAGCATCTCAGGGAAGCTGCTTTTATACCCAATCATGGCACCCACCTGTTCCCAATAAGCCTGTTCACCTGTGGGATGTTCCAAATAAGTGTTTGATGAGCATTCCTCAACTTTCTCAGTCTTTTTTGCCACTTGTGCCAGCTTTTTTGAAACATGTTGCAAGTGTCAAATTCCAAATGAGTTAATATTTGCAAAAAATAACACATTTTACCAGTTTGAATGTTAAATATCTTGTCTTTGCTGCGTATTCAATTGAAAATAGGTTGAAAGGGATTTGCAAATCATTGTATTCTGTTTTTATTTACGATTTACACAACGTGCCAACTTCACTGGTTTGGGGTTTTGTATTTAGCACTCGCCTCTAAAAAGTATTGTGATCCTTTTCTGTTCAGGTAGGAGTGACACCGGTTGAGTTTGGACAGTGACTCTCCGATGAGAGGAGATTACAAGAGAGACATGGACAAACAAACCCTGAAACGACCACCAGTCAATGGTCTTGGGCGCAAAAATTTGCTTTCAGTTTATACTGCCACAAGCCTTTGTGCAACTTATACCCTGTCCAAAAAACCTGTTTAAACCCAGTAACAAACGGCTCCTGTCAGCAGTTTTGAAAGAGTATAATCGGGATTCCGAGTTGGCGGAGCGGGGGTTGTGGACAGAGTCTGAGTCTCTTTCTCACCTCAGGTACAAAAATCATCATTGCTCCACCACACACCCATTCTTTAGGAACCTGACGTTATGAGTCAGTTCAGTAAGGACCTACGCCTGATCTCCTAGAACACTAAAGGCATGAACAAACCCACCAAAATCTGTAGGGTAATCGCACGTTTACAACATCTTCAGGGGGATATAATATTCTTACAAGAAACTCACCTCAAATCATCCGAAACATATTGTATTAAAAGGGCTTGGATGAGTCATATATTTCACTCTAAATTTTCAAACAGATCAAGAGGAGCTGCTGTTATCGATTGAATAATGTTATGATAAAACCCTCACATACTGTATTAGACACTAATGGCCGTCATGTTATGGTCACAGGTTCTCTACAGAATACCCCAGTTGTTTAGGCTTCTATATATGCCCCTAACTAGGATGATGAAAAATTCTTCACTGAATTTTTTGCTAAATTGCCAAATTTAGATGATCACCACTTAATAAATGATGGAGATTTTAACTTTGAAATCAGTCAAACAGTACTGGATTACATGTCTCAGTTAGGTATCTCTGACCCTTGTAGATTTAGGAACCCAAATAGTAAAGCTTTTCCTTTCTTTTCACCTACACACAACACCTTCTCAAGAATTGACTTTTCCCTTATTGACAACAAACTCCAACACCAAGTTAGCTCCTGTGCTTATCACACCATGGCTGTAACTTCCACTAGGAATGTAGTAAAGAGATGAAACTAACGTCAAAATGTTTGTCTCATCAAGACCCACAATTCACACGCTGACACCCCTGACCTATCTCAAACAGGAAGTCAGCAATTTGCCCTTCAAAGTAAAATTTGAAGGAAAAAATATGCAGGACAGAAAAATTATCTCCTCCTAGACTGTAAATGGTATCAGCTTGAAATGCGGACAGATGACAGAGGAGACATTGATGAACAAAAGTTATGAAGGGATTTGATGTTTCTCAAACGGTTTCCGAATGAAGAGCCCTCAAAGTTAGTGAATCCCAGAGAAGCCCTCGCTGCTCGTCCCATTCAAATGAATAGGGGAATCACAGAACAGCAAGAGACATCCTGTGTCAGTTGGACCTCTACAGAATAAACAAAACAAAATTAAAGCTGCAATCAGCATTGGGTGGGTCCTCGCTCTGTCGCAGGTCCCTCATGCCCCGTTGACCTCCATTTTGAGGGTTTCATCCCTTTTCATCCCTTTAAACTGCTCTAAATTAGACAGATATGTGTTTCTGATGCTCTGTCAGCAGCCTCAGTCTTTATAATGAGACATTCTATTGAGGATGACGTCATCAAGGATGACGTCATCCTGCATGACGTCATCCTGGATGCCCAGCTGCACTCAACTGTCAGTCAGGATGAGAAATCATCCCAACTGCCCTCAGCAGCAACGATCACTCTGAAACATTTTTGCGCAGAGGCCACAATTTTGACTAAATCTCTCTAAAAATATGATCTTTTTATGTAAAATTCTGTCAGTAATCCAACCATGTCATTTATAAAGTCATGCGAGTTATTGATTTCTCTGTAGAGGCCCAAATGACACAGGATGTCTGATTCAGAGTTTTTCTCTGCCATGCCCTTGCATGGCAGGAGCAGCAACACCTGTTCAGGCAGGACTAACTTTGAGGGCTTGTCATTCGAAAACCGTTTGAGAAACAACAAATCCCTTCATAACTTTTGTTCATCAATATCTCCTCCCTCATCTGTCCGCATTTCAAGCTGATCCCATTTACGGTCTAGGAGGAGATAATTTTTCTGTCCTGCATATTTTTCCCTTGAAATTTTACTTTGAAGGGCAAGTTGCCGACTGCCTGTTTGAGATAGGTCAGGGGTGTCAGCACGAGATTTGTGGGTCTTGATGAGACGAACATTTTGACATTGGATTTATCTCTCTACTACATTCCTAGTGGACGTGAGGTCCATTTTAGTGGCCTGTTTCTTCTTGCCCCATTCATTTAAATGGAGGATCTGGGTAGGTTGCATCAGAGTTGATCAAAGTTTGAGGCCTTGTCATTCGAAAACCGTTTGAGAAACAACAAATCCCTTCATAGCTTTTGTTCATCAATGTCTCCTCTCTCATCTGTCCACATTTCAAGCTGATACCAAGCTGATTCGGGCAAGGACCTCTTCTCGCTCTAGCAAGAAGAGGTCCTTCCCCGTGGGCCAGGACCCTAATTAGGTCAAAATCGTGCCATCAGTGAGGCGGTGTCTCTTGAGTGTTTTTTGTGACTCCTGATAAAAAGAGCAGTTCCAGATGACGTCATCCCATTCCATGGCTGCAGGTCATGTAGTCATGACAACAGGGGGAGCAATAGAATGTCTCATACAGACCCATTATAAAGACTGAGGCTCCTGACAGAGCTGCAGAAACACATATCAGTCTAATTTAGAGCAGTTTAAAGGTATGAAAAGGGATGAAAACTAACTTCCAGCATTCCAAAATGTGCTCTCTAGCGCCGCCTGGAAACACTAAAATGGACCTCACAGCCACAAGGAATGTCGTAGCGAGATCAAACCAACACCAAAATGCAGGTCTCATGGACGCCCACAAATCTCGCACTGACACCCCTGACCTATCTCAAACAGGAAGTTGGCAATATGCCCTTTAAAATAAAAGCCCACTTGACAATCCCAACTTCGCACAATGATTTGACCCACCAAACAAGCTCACAGCCAGACCAAAACATACACACATGCCAAATGATGTACAAGAATTCATAAAATGAAAAAAAATAATCCCCAACATTCCAAAATGAGCTCTAAAGCGCCGCCTACGGACCAAGAAAAACACAAAAACAGTCTTACCTTCCCCCTGGAAAGTAGTAGAGAGATCAAACCAACACCAAAATGTTTGCCTCATTGAGACCGACAAATCACATGCTGACATACCTGACCTATCTCAAACAGGAAGCCGGCAATTTGCCTTTCAAAATAAAATCATAAAAAAATTATCTCCTCTGAAGCCGTAAATCGTATCAGCTTGAAAACCGGACAGATAAGAGAGGAGACATTGATGATGAAATGTTCTGAAGGAAATTGTTGCTACTCAAACCGTTTCCGAATGACGAGCTATCAAAGTTGCTATACCCCTGATACAGTGTTCCCAGCTTGTCCCATTCATAGGAATGGCTGAAGAAATACAGATCAGACAAGCGGTGGCAGTTAGGCCCTCTAAAGACAAAACTAACAGCCCTACAGCATTATGAAACACATAGATGGATTCCTGACATGTGCTGTTAAAATATCTAATTTTCAGAGAGATTGAGTCAAAATTGTGGCAGCTATGAGGCGTTGTTTCACATGTTTCACACAGCGCAGGTCCCTCAGAGTGATTTGGCCGAAGGCCAAAAATGATGGAACTCTCCTCTGTCTTTGATCTTCAGATCAAAGACAGCTGATGATGCAATAGAATTTCTCATTCACAGCCATTTTAAAAGCAGAGGCTCCAGACAGAGCAGCAGAAACACATATCAGTGAAACTAAAAGCAGTTTTAAGGGATGAAAAGGGATGAAACCCTCAAAATGGAGGTCAACAGGGCATGAAGGACCTGCCAGAGAGTGAGGACCCATCCAACGCTGCTTGCAGCCTTAATTAGGGTCCTCGCCCAAAGGGAAAGGACCTCTTCTTGCTAGAGCGAGAAGAGGTCCTTGGTCCAAGATCAAACCAACATCAAAATGCAGGTCTCATCGTCGCCCACAAATCTCGTGCTGACACCCCCGAGCTATCTCAAACTGGAAGTCGGCAATTTGCCCTTCAAAGTAAAATTTCAGGGGAAAAATATGCCGGACGGAAAAATTATCTCCTCCTAGACCGTAAATGGTATCAGCTTGAAATGCGGACAGATGAAAGAGGAGACATTGATGAACAACAGTTGTAAAGGGATTTGTTGTTTCTCAAACGGTTTTCGAATGACGAGCCCTCAAACTTTGTGAATCCCAGAGAAGCCCTTCCAGTCTCCCCATTCAAAAGAATAGGACAGGAAAACTCAGAATCAGACATCCTGTATCAGTTAGGCCTCTACAGAGAAAACAATAACTCTTATGGATTTAAAAATGACACGGTTGGATTCCTGACAAAATTTCACATAAAAAGGTCATATTTTTGGAGAGATTAGGTCAAAGCCGTGGCAACTGGGAAAAAATGTTTCAGAGCTACTGTGCTCTGCAGCTGAGGCCAGCTGGGATAATGTCTGTGGCTGTAACTTCTACTAGGAATGTAGAGATGAAACCAACTTCAAAATGTAGGTGTCATCAAGACCCATAAATGCATATATGTATATCTATTGAATCAAGACTTTAGCTTCAGTCTGCTCTATTGTAAAGTACCTTGAAATAATACTTTTAAATATGTCTATATATATATATATATATATATATATATATATATATATATATATATATATATATATATAGATAGATAGATAGATAGATATACACATATATATACACTAAACTGCCAAAAGTATTCGCACACCTGCCTTTACTCACATATTAACTTAAGTGCCATTCCATTCCTAATCCATAGGGTTCAATATGACGTTGGTCCACCCTTTGCAGCTAGAACGGCTTCAACTCTTCTGGGAAGGCTGTCCACAAGGTTTAGGAGTGTTTATGGGAATTTTTTACCATTCATATATATATATATATATATATATATATATATATATATATATATATATATATATATATATATATGTATATGTATATGTATATGTATATGTGTATATATATATATATATATATATATATATATATATATATATATATATATATATATATATATATATATATACACACACACACACATATATATATATATATGTGTGTATATATATATATATATGTATATGTATATGTATATATATATATATATATATATATATATATATATATATATATATATATATATATACACACATATATATATATATACACACATATATATATGTATATATATATATTTATATATATGGTGATATACAAAGAGTGACTGACTGACTGACTGACTGAACAGGGGATGTTATAAACAAAAAGTTCAAAGCTATGTGGAAAAAAGAATTGGTTGGAAGAAACTGGTTGTTAACCACTGTCTTCACTGGAACACATTGAAGTCACTGAGATGCACCATGTTTGTCAACGAATCCCAAAATAGACTAGACATTGAGTATATATTCAATATATATTGATGACAAAAAAAATCATGTTTGCTTATTACTTGTATTGTAATACTTAAAACTGTCAGTATGTGGAAAAACTACATCGTTTTTTGTTTCTTACTCTCACTGACCTGTATTTGGCCATTTGCATGTCGATGGAGTGTAGATGTTGCTGAACAGTCTTCATGGAATGCTTGTTGTGTAACTCCACCATCTTTAGGCGGCTCTGTATGTAAACACAGATTACAGATTCTGGTTCAGTTAACGTTGAGTTCAGATAAGTGGTTCAGTGTACTGTGATGCAGTGATTCAGAGAAGAGAGAAAATATAACCAAAGATATTTTGTCAGTTAACTTTTAAAAATTGTGCAGCTGCCTGTGTCCCAAACCTGGAACTTCTTCTCTAGCTCTGTGCTAAATTGCTGGCACAAGTTTCTCTGCCTTACGGCTATTTCTGGACACTTCCAGTCATCCTCCATGTCCATGGCGTCATCTCCTGTTTTAGTCTCCCAGCAACCAGAGTTCAATGTGCAGGAAGAAGACATCACCTGGCTCACCTCAGCCTCAACAGAAAGCTCAGTATCTGAGGGTAAAAGAAAGACCAATTTGTCATTTAGGGGAAGATAGTAAAAATGTACTGATCTAAAACATAATATACATTGAGAATTTCACCTTGCTTTCTTATTTACTTCTCGCTATAACACTCTAGGCCATTCCACCACTAAGTCAATGACGAAGCTACTTAATACCCAAGATGAATCCCTATAGAATGCTTGTAAATCCTTGGAAATTAACTGTGGTGTGGTGTAGTGCTTTGCATTAAAAGGAAATTTTTAACCCAATACGTTCCTTAACAGAAGAGTTACACATTGTACCTTTTGTTAAAGAAGGGGATGCATTGGAACAACACTATGAATTATGTTAATTTTGATTTACGTAACAACTTTAGGACTGTTCATTACTGAATAAAAAAAAACATTTATTTTCAAAACTGTAAAGTTTGTAAAGTGTGTCTGTTAAAATATATACATGGAAACAAACAAACAAATAACCAGCAGTTTTGCAATTAACTATGCATAGGACATGTCAGTGGTTACAAGAGTTGTTTTAGTTCATCTTTATTTAAGTACTGTGTGAACTGAAAGGTTCCTGCATAAGTTTCCTGTTAGATACTAGAAGAATTGCATGTTTTTGCCCCAGGTTACTTAAATGAGAAAGTGGAGCAATAGTGGTCCCCATCTTGGAACTGATAGCCTCAGCAAGGCAAGATGAGAACGACGCACTAGTATACACTGTTATGCACTGCCAATCGTTGGCAAACTTTATAAGAGGACTTGTAGATGACCTAATGCTGGCTTGTCACAATACTAGAAGGTGCAACAACCTTAAACAATAGACAGACAAACTAGACAATACTGGAGCCATATTTTCCCCACTACTTCACTGGTAAGACTGTCACATAGGCTGTTTGATCATGAAAACGTAACAACTAATGTATTGGTGTGAAGTCCCTGTCTTCCCTCAATTCCAACTGACACTAGTGTCATTTTTATGCCATATGCACATGCTGTTAAAACAGCAAATGACCACGCGTTCAGGGATGTGGTTTTCTGAAAAAATGGGAAGTGGTCAGACATAAAGTTGGCGTAGAAAACAGAAGAAAACAGCTGTACAACAAACCCTCTTTAACATGGTCTAAAGTTTGTGCTGCAGAGTATTTTTGCTATTTTGAGGACACGGGTTTCATCTCACATCTTCAAGGTCAAAACACACAAAAAACAATACCTAGTGTTTTTATGTCCTGAGGAAGAGAACTACTCATCTTTTAATTGCTTCTTGTGATCTGGATGCTCAATGAACAAAGCACTTAAATCTAAGCATTAACTTATTTCATACATACTCTGTGTTCTTTGAACATAGTGGCACAATAAGGAGAGACATTTTAAAAAGTTGGTTGAGATTCAGACCACACATCTGGACCTGTTGTGTTAATAGAAAAACCCAAGCGGTCTGGCATACAGTGATTTAACGGGCATGAGGGGCACTCTGATTGGCCCTTGCGCCATCCTCTTTCTGCCTCACACCTGACTTCGTGATGAGAACATGCATCCTTAAGGTAGTAAAATATCTTGCCCTTAATTGGCTATACTTTAAGATTTTGATTTAACTACTAATTACTTATTTGTTTAGATTTTTTATTTAAACTGAGCGAAAGGGGAAACAAATCTATAAATCATCAAATTTTATCATACTACTTATTGTACGAGGGTAAAAAAAAAAAACACCTACACTTCCCCAACTGTGATCAATGGGACTTGTGGGTTAATAGCATATTGTTGAGTGACATTAAGCTCGAAGGTATCTTTTAGCTGTCTTGTTAGTTTAACAAAGTTTTAAATATGAAACAGCGTTGATATTGTAAAAGACGAAGGCACATATTCCTCATGGTGTTAAAAAATTCTAACTGGGCCAGTGAATATTCTTTGATATATAAGCTTGTTTGTAGTAAACAATTACACCAGAATATTTTTAAAACCATCATTTTGGAAGACCTCACTCCACTTTGGCTTTACAACTAGTTCTCTGGCTAACAGATCTTACAGGACTTGAACAACTTCCTTGGTTTTATCTGAGGAGAACACTGTCCCCTCTTTTGGCTTTTCATCTGTTCCTCCTCCTCCTCTTCCTCAGAGTTACTGGACAGGGACATGTGGCGCTTGCAACTGGGTCCTGTAACAAGAATCAAGGTTTACATACAGTGTCTTTAAATTTTGACTTTGTTAAAACACATCCATGACATATAATTCATGCTAAAATGCAAGCTGTAAAGGTTTTGCTTGGCAGTATGGTTAGATCATCAACTTGTGAAATAAGAGTTTGTATGCAGTTTTGCAAAAAAGGGCCACGCCTTCAGACTAAGAGAAGAACAAAGAGAGGTCCTCATTGAGAATCCTTGTAAGGCTGAACAGACAAATATTATTCATGCAAAAATTTTACTTCACCTTGGACTTTTCTTTCTTACAATGTACATATGCATTTGTACTTGTTCCTGACAACTGCACTAGAGAAGAGGACAAACTTGACTGTTTTTCAAGGCAAAGCTTGACACCAGTGACCCATCATGGTTCAAGTTAACAACAAACAGTTCTTACCTGAGACATAAAGCTGTGGAGGCTGTTGGTCTTCATTAAAGGTCGGGGTTTTCTGTCAGAAAAGGGAGTAGAGCACAAGTCTCTGAGTAATGTCTAAAGACAGTTGAAACTGACATTTCTAAGTCATTCATTGTGAATGTCCAGAGCTACTGACCATCTATCAAATCAATCCTAAAAGTCAATTTTTGAACAAAAATGTGTGATTCGACCATCTGAAACTTGAAACAGCTCACAACAGGCTTCTAATCAAGCCTCTCCCAACTTGATCAAGGTGCACAAATAGTCCTGCTCCTACCAAAACTCTTCAAGTGCACACCGATGCACGCTTTCGTGTTTACATGTAAGAGCAGACATGCTCAGAAATACTCAGGCAAAAACAAGTCACAAAATCCAAATATTAAAGACATTTACAAGTGTGACAAAAAGAATATTTATCACCTCTGCCTGGAGGTTATGCTTTGCAGGAGTTTGTCTGTGTGTGTGTGTGTGTGTCTGTCTGCTGAGCAGGTTGGTCATGGCATAAGAACGTGATTAGATTTTGACTGAATACAGAGGCTAAGCCATTGAATTTTAAAGATCTGTTAACATAACAAGATGGGTTGGTTTTCCAAATGTTTGCTCATAGCTCAACTGAGAATGTCTGAAATGCCTTTTCAGAGGTTTGTGCTTTCTGAGCACTTCTAGCTGATAACTAGTAAACAACATGATATCACAATGCCATCCTGCTGTCGCTGCGCCATCTGATAGTGAGATGTTTGAATGGAGGATTCTTGATACCAGATTGTGGATTATCAAAGTTTATTGCATGGTCTGCACAAATAGACATAGACACAATTGGATGCTGATTCAATACACCTCTGGGTCACTCTGAGTATCAAGTGATGCCGTTTGGTCTTACTTATGCCCCTGCTGTCTTCCAAACCCTCATCAATGCCGTTCTTTGTGACATGCTGAACCGTTTTGTGTTTGTCAACCTCAATGACATTCTGATCTTCTCGAGAACACTACAGGAGCATCATCTTCATGTTCGCCAGGTTCTCCAGCGTCTCCTTGAGAATCGTCAGTTTGTTAAACTGGAGATATGTGAGTTTCACGCCACCTCTATTAGCTTCCTGGATACGTCATTGCCAAGGGCCAGCTTCAACCAGATTCCTCCAAAATTCAAGCTATTTTGGATTGGTTGCTAGTCCTCTTCACTGCTCTCACCTCCACCAAAACCTCCTTCACCTGGACACCAGCCGCTTCTGCAGCCTTCTCCTGGCTTGAAGAATTATTCACCACTGTGCCTGTGCTTAAACATCCAGACCCAGCGCTCCCTTTGTTGAGGTGAATGCCTCTGAGGTTGGAGCAGGAGCCATCTTGTTTTAACGTGATCCGGTGACTCTCAAGGTACATCCCTGTGCGTTTTTTTCTAGACGCCTGTCTCCTTCTGAGAGAAATTATGATGTGGGCAACCCTGAGCTTCTGGCAGTTATCTGGGCACTGCAGGAATGGGGGCATTTGGAGGGGACGTCCCGTTTACCATCTGGACTGACCATAAAAACTTTGCCTTCCTTCGTTCTGCTCAACAGCTGAACCCATATAAAGCACGCTGGTCCCTGTTTTTGAGTAGGTTTAACTACCACCTTACCTATCGTTCAGGCACCTGGAATGTTAAACCAGACATCCTCTCTTGCTGACACTCCCCACCCACCAGTGCTGAGGATCTGGACCCCATTATCTTCATGCATTATTGGAGCTGCTCGTTGGGAGATTGAGGAGATGTTTAAGTGATGTTGAGTGGTGTTTGTCCCAGATTCAGTCCACTCTCAAGTCCTCCAGTGGGCTCACTCATCTTGTCTCGTATGTCATCCTGGAGTTTCTGGGACCATCCATTTAATTCTGCAGCATTTCTGGTGGCTCACCCTTAATAAGGATACTCGGGAGTTTGTGCTTGCCTGCTCTGTCTGAGCATGAGGCAAGGCCTCCCATCAGCCTCCAGTGGGTTTGCTGTGCTCTCGAGACTGTTAACCTGTTCCTTTTCATTCAATTATATACTTATATATACCTGGTACCGCCCCAGACACAGCCTGTGATGTTATTAACTCTGTTATTGCCAGGCTTCAAACACAACATCCAAACGCTTTTGTGGGGATCTCTGGATATTTTAACAACATCTCCCTCTCTGCAACTCTACCAACATTCCACCAGTTTGTCAGCTGCTCCACCAGAGAAAACAAAACATTGGACTTATTCTATGCAAATATTAAAAATGCATACAGCGCCTCTGCCCTGCCACCTTTAGGAAGATCTGACCATAATCTTGTTCTTCTCACCTCCTCCTACAAGCCCATCGTTCAGCAACAACCAATCATCAGAAAGACTATTAAAACCTGGTCTAATGAAGCTGAAGATGCTCTCAGAGGGTGCTTCGAGGCTACAGACTGGAGTGTCCTCTGTGAACCGCATGGAGATGACATCAAGACCTTGACTGAGTGTGTGACAGATTATATAAACTTCTGTGTGGACAGCATCATTCCAACAAGAACAGTGAGGTGCTTCCCCAATAACAAACCCTGGATCACCAGTGACCTGAAAAAGCTGCTGAACATCAAAAAGAAAGCCTTCAGGGATGGAGACAGGGAGTTATTGAAGTCAACACGAAAACAACTGAAAACACAAACGAAGAAGTGTAAGGAGGACTACAGGAAGAGGTTGGAAAGTCAGCTTCAGCAAAACGACGTGAGGGATGTGTGGTCAGGAATGAAGAAGATCACCGGCTTCAAGATAAAGGGGGATCAAACTGACGGAGGTCTGGACAAAGCTAATGAACTGAACATGTTCTTCAATAGGTTCAGCTCACCTCCTGCCTCTAACCCAACAGGCCACACACCCTCCCTGAACCCACAGCTTTCCTGTCACTGGCCCACTCTTTCACCCTGCAGCTCAGTCAAGGACATGGATAAAGCCTCATCTCCATCCAAATCAGGACTTCCTGAAACCTCCGCTGCCTCCTCCTCCACTTTGTCTGTCTCCTGTAATCAAGTCAAGAAACAACTGGATAAACTGAACCAGAACAAGGCAGCAGGTCCAGATGGTGTCAGTCCCAGAGTTCTCAAGACCTGGTCAAAACAGTTATGTCCGATTCTTCAGCACCTGTTCAACACCAGCCTGAGTCAGAAAAGAATTCTGGTGCTGTGGAAAACATCCTGCCTTGTTCCAGTGCCTAAAAAACCACAACCTGCTGAACCAAATGACAACAGACCAGTTGCCCTGACATCTCACATCATGAAAGTCCTGAGAGACTCCTACTGGCTCACCTCAACAAGCAGGTGAACACCTTTCAAGACCCATTACAGTTTGCATATCGTAATGGGCTTGGGGTTGAAGACGCCATCATCTACCTGCTTCAGAGAGCCCACTCTCATCTGGACCAGTCAGGCAGCACTTTTAGGGTCATGTTCTTTGACTTCTCAAGTGCCTTTAATACGATTCAGCCAGCTCTGCTTTGTGAGAAGCTCCATGAATTCCAGGTGGATACCTCCATATCCACCTGGATTTATGACTACCTCACAAACAGAATACAATTTGTGAGACTGAATAGTTGTGTGTCTGAGAAGGTGGTCAGCAGCACTGGAACACCACAAGGAACTGTACTTTCACCATTCCTCTTCACGTTGTACACCTCAGACTTCCAGTACAACTCTGAGTCATGTCATCTGCAGAAATACTCCGATGACTCCGCAGTTACTGGGTGTATCAGTGATGGACAGGAAGCAGAGTACAGAGAACTGGTTGGTCAGTTTGTAAAATGGTGCGGTAACAATCATCTCATCTTGAATACCAACAAAACAAAAGAGATGATTATTGACTTCAAGAGGAACAAGAATACACATAGATGTGTTTCCATCCTGGGAGAGGAGATGGAGGTGGTGGAGGAATACAAGTACCTTGGAGTTCAGCTGGACAATAGACTTGAGTGGAAATGCAACTCTGAGTACATCTACAAGAAAGGTCTGAGCAGACTCTACTTCTTAAGGAAGCTGAAATCTTTCAACGTCTGTACCAAAATGTTGCACATCTTCTATAAGTCTGTTGTTGAAAGTGCAATCAGCTTTGCAGCGATCTGCTGGGGCAGCAGCATCAGAACCAGAGACTTGTAGAGAATCAACAAACTGATCAAGAAAGCTGCTTCTGTGCTTGGAGTAACTCTGGAGCCGCTGGAGCTGATCGTCCAAAAAGGAATAGTGCACAAGCTGATGAAGATAATGGAGGACTCTTCACACCCTCTCCACGACACGGTGATGAGACAGAAGAGTGTGTTCAGTGAGAGGCTTCTTCAGGTCCGATGTAAGACTGAGAGGTACAGAAGATCATTCCTGCCAGCAGCCATCAGCCTCATGAACAAAGTCCAGAATTAATTATTGTTATTATTCTTGTTATTATCGTTATTATTATTGAACACAATCTGAACTACTACAATCCTGAATTTCCCTTTGGGAAAAATAAAGTATTTTTCATTTTATTATATGAAAATGTTTTATTTCAGATACATTAATGAAATGAAGTACATCTGAAGTTACCTGGGTCTCTCAAGACTCACCCCACCTTCCATGTGTCTCTGCTCAAGGCTCTCTCTAACAGTGACCCCCCCCCAAGGATTAATGATCACCCTGATTTTCGGTGTCTCGGATTCTGGATGTTTGACCCCAAGGAAGAGGTTTCCAGTTTCTTGTGTACTGGGAGGGTTATGGACCGGAGGAGCGCTGGATATCACGTAAGCTAATTTTGGATGATTCACTCATCAATGATTTTTATGCAGCTCATCCAGACAAGCCTGGTAGGATGCCAGGGGGCGTCCGTTGAGATGGGGTGCTGTTGTGATCTGCTCTGCTGAGCCTCCTCCTCAACTCAGCTGAGCTCCCCTCCCTTCCCAAGTCCGGGCTGTGACCTAATTAATCTGCTCCCGCACCTGTGCTGAATGCGGCACCTGCGCTGAATCAAGCTCATCCACCACAGTATTTAGGCGTCTCCTTGTGGAAGGATCGGCCCCGGAGAATTGCCCTTCTTCAGTGGTATTTCGGCTGCTTCTTTGATGTTCTTCATATGCTTTTGAGATTGCTGGCATGCTTATTCGAGTGTCTAACCCTTTTTGTGCTCTTTTCCTCCAGTGCCTCCTCGTGTTTTCCTGCTCAGCTGCCCAGCTCTACTACTCTGCCAAGCTCACTCAACGACAACAACCTGGGACCCTCCCCGGGAAATCACTCCTTTATTCAAACCTGTTACAATAAAAATTGTCAAAACTGCTTTGTTGTCCGTCTGCTATTTGGTCCAACTACAAAGACCTCCGGTGACATCAGAACCTTGACACTGTCACTTAAATGTTGTTGTTGCATCAAACATCTTGAACTTTGAACCTTGAACTGGGCTTAATAAATGAACAACAAGCTTTGTCCATGTCATACTCTACCTCTCCACGGTGAGACACAGCCAGAGCAGAGCTTGAGCCATCCTTAACTCTGCTTGTGTGAACTGTCCATTTAGTGGAAGACTGGCTCAGTGACACTGGAGAAACTTTACTCAAACTAAGAGTGCAGCCCATGCTGTCTTCAGGGAATGGAGACTGAGGAGGAGAGAGCGTGGTTGGTTTGTCCAGCTCAAGGAGTGTGGAGGTCAACAGAGGTTGAGGTAAAGGAGATTGAGGAAGTACGGGGGGTAGCTGCTGGGATGGGCTTATCTAAAAACAGATAAAAGAATGGAGAGCAATTTAAGTGATTAGAAACTGATGGACCAAAGGGAACTCAATTAGTGATTATCATCCCCCCATGGATATGTGACTGTAAAAATTACAAGGGCATGTTTCAAGGTGCGTAAAGAGTATCAGATAAAGTGTTGCAGTGCTGAAGTGTTTTGATGTGCTCTGTTAGAAGTTGTTTCAATCATTTTAATAACAATAATAATGCATTTTATTTGTAACGCGCTTTACATTCTTGCGAATCTCAAAGTGCATACAGAGAGTAAAAGCAGACCATAAAAGCATTAAAAACATATGAAGACAGTAGAAAAAATTCTAGTGTTAAAAACATATAGAAACAGTAAAAAACAAAACAAAATAAAAAAATTCAAGCAAAAGCTTTAGAAAAAAGGAAGGTTTTGAGTCCTTTTTTGAAGGTGGTCGTGGGTTGTGGTGCCCTCAGGTTATCTGGGAGGGCATTCCACAGGCTTGGGGCAGTAAAAGAGAAAGCCCGGTCACCCATGGTGTGGAGTTTAGTGTCTGGAATGAAGAGAAGGTCTTTGTTGGAGGAACGGAGGGATCGGGTGGCTGGTTTTGGTTTGATAAGTTCTTTCAGGTAGGGGGGTGCATTGCCATACAGGCACTGGTGTGTGAGGAGGGAGATTTTGTATTCTGTCCGGAAAGTTATGGGGAGCCAATGAAGTGAGCGGAGGATGGGGGTGATGTGTTCGTATTTCCGCACCCTCATCAGGATCCTATCAGCGCATTTTACTTACGATATGCAATCCAAACATTTTCCATTATTTCATGGTGCAGCTTAATGTGCCAAATTCTCACTATGGACCTGATTTTACACACATTTCTCATTCCTCTGATATAATTCCCTCACAAATGCAAAATTTTTAGGAAGTCTTATGCTGCGTTCACACCGCAAGCGGCCCAGCTACCAAAATCGCGTCGCCAAGTGACGTATCGTCGCGCGTCCATAAATAGGCTACCTCATTTTGGTCACCGTTGCCGTCGCTTGGTGACATCACGTCCACTCGAGTTTCTCCGCGATCATATCATATAATAGGACGTATAAGCGGCCATTATTCCAGCTGTATCCTTTTCACTCTCTTATCAAACACAAAACACTGCAGCTGATGCCCTGCAGCAGCATTATCTATGAGTTTCCCGTGGTCCGTCTAGGCGGAACTAATGTCCTCACTGACTAATGTTTCCAACATGGACATGGATTGTTACTCTGTAGTCCAGATGAATAACTGTCTGTCTAGGGTACCGTCACACGTGCGCACACCGCTGATTGATCAACTTTGTTTTACTTTCACATCGCACGACAAGCTATGTGGTAGTGTGAAAAGCGGCTGTCGCATCCCGGGAGGGTTAGCCCCGCCCCATCGCTGCTGTACATTGACTTTGCATGGGGAGTGATCGCCGAGGTAGTACAAGTAGCGTCCGGTATGTACGCACCTTTAAGATTCAGTATGACACCACTGCTGAAAGAACCTCAAAAGTGTTACTTTTCTATTCTATACAAACGTTTTCTTAGCTGCTGTGGGACTTGCGCACTGCAATGCTTAGGTCACTTTCAAACTAACTTGTGTTCCAGGTTACTCTTTGTGAAGGTCATCTACCAACTTGTTAGTCACATGTCTCATCATGTTACTCCAGTGTTTCTCACATGACAACAGTGAAGCATCAATGACTTCCAAGTACTGTCAAAGTGTGTACATTTGCTTCTTTGTGGAACTGCCCCCTAGGATGTCAAATACCAGCGGTATAACCCACAAGGGATTTGAAATGTGAAATAGGAACAGAAAGTCTCTAAGAAAGAGTTTACATGGACATCAAAGCAGTAGGTTGATTTTGGGAGACTGGGGAAAGAAGCTGGTTTAACAGCTATCAGTGCCTTAAAGAGGGGGAGAGGGAACAGTCTTGTGTTCAACTGTCCATCACATGAAGGACACATGTTAAATACACTGAAAGTCACAAAAATGCAGAATATGAGCTTTATGGAGGATTTGAAAAAAACAAAAACAAAACAGGCCTCTCTATGTGTGAGTTAACCCCCTATCCAGTGTATCACCAAAATTGCCACAGGGCTCTTGACTAGGACATTCAAGTCCTGGAAAACACACTCTGTGATTTTACTATTTTACAGAGAATGCTTAATTATTTTGTGATGTACAAATACGTTTTACCTCAGATTCCCTGGGTCCAATAAGAGCTCCAGGTGCAGGGATTTTGCCTCTGGGGGTCAATGGATGGAATGATCTTACAGGCTGAACAGATGAAGCCTTAGATGAACAGTGTTTTTTCTCTGTACTGTAGAAAGAGAAGTGGTTGAAGTTCCCTTTACTTCTTACTGTAGAGTGAGGTTTGGGTATTAGCAGGATTGAAGAGGGGGTGGCCTTGCAGGGAAGATCAGGGGAGGCAGGGAGTGGGGATCCCCGTGGGGTTAGGACCGGGAAGCGGGTTAAACCCAAGGTTGGGGTTGACCTCTCAGCAGCTGTGGGGGTCCAGAATAAGCACAGATGTTCAAACAGTCACAACAGTAATCAATTTAAATTTAATAGGTTAAAGAGTGTCAGGGTTATGCAAGAACTTAAAAACTTGCTGAACAAAGATGGTGTGAGAGGAACAGTACCCAATGTTAAAATATAACATCATGCTGTGTTTTTAAATGCTTTTTACTATATTTGTTTAAAATGTAATTAATTGTTAAAGAAATACCCTTTAAATAAAATAGGTGTATTCAATAAAATAGGGTTCATCTTTTAGGGCCAGATCCTCAATAGGATTGCACTGCTTTTGCAACCGCTAAGCCTGTGCAAATGACAGACAAAAATAGCATGCAATCCAAAAAGCATACGCAAAGGGTGAAATGCACACAAACTGAACACAAACTGCACTGCCACTCCTAGTTGTGATGGTCAAGTTTGCATTTATGTGAATGAAGGAAAATAGCCCTCTTGCTATGCAAATGAGCCACACTGCAAATACCACCTGATCCACAAAGACCAGTGCTGATTGCCTCAGGCAGTAAAGAGGTGCTACTTAACATCAGTGAGACCCGTGTATTAAATCCACGCAATTTCTCTTTTTTCCTCTCTCACTCTCTTTCTCACTAAAAATGACTGCAAATTGCACTGAGTTGGTGGTAACTGTGAAGCATAGCCTATATTAGGGTTGTCATGCCAGGACTCTCTGATAATCATGGCATCAATGATTGTAGTCTAGGGAAGGCACCGTGGCAGGCGAAATGGCAGGCGACATGGCAGGCACACACAAGAAAGGATTTATCAGAGGAGAGTATCACATTTTGATTTAAGTGACAATGATTTCATTTGCAGATAGCGGTTGCTAGACCGCATGATCATAAAGGATGACAGTAATATAACCTACTGTGTTCATCTCTGTGACCATTCCACCATTTTAGGTAAACATGAATAATTTGTCTAAATACAGTCTGCTAAAACCCCATGACCCCCTTGACCACTTTTTGGTTATTTGAGTTGTATTTTTTGAATTTATTTTACAATCACAGGTGCAAGGTGCGCTCAGCTGCCAAACTGTGTGGGTGTGTTAGCACCAGCATATGATTAATGCAAATTCTTTTGAGGATAGGGCGCTAAAATAGGGCAGATTGCGTGAGCTAATTCTGTGTAAATAAGGGTGCTACTAGCAGGAGCAATCCATTCTTTGTGGAACTGCCCCCTAGAGTATAGACCTAATGTAGTCTGGATCAACCTCTTGAAATTTTGAGTTGTTTTTTGTGTAGTTATAAGCCTTTCTTCACTCCAGGAAACATTCAATAACCACATTAAGAGATGCTCTGAGACATAAATAACAGTCCAAATAAATTAATATTTGTCAGTAACAGGAATCAAGTTACGTGGCCAAGTCTCAAAGAACTAAAATATCCCTGATGTAGCTTAAGTGGAATCAACAAACCAATTAACTAACCACAAAACATCTAATCATCATTTACTGGTATGAAAGTCAAATAAATGTAATGTAACTCTGATGGTGGTGAGTCTTACATCTCATTCCCTCAATGAAAGGAGGGGACAGGGAAAAGGAGATCTGGTCGGCTGCCCAGGAATCCCTCAGTGCTCTTGTTTGTTCCTCACTGGAGGAAACATCTTTCTTCTTTAACTTGGAAGTTTCTGAAAGGACCATTTCAGGCTGGTGCTGCTGAAAAACATAAAATGTCAGTAGTTATGAACCACAGTATGACACATTTGGGATTAAGGTCACACACAAAAAATATCTTGTTATTTTTTAAACCTTTTAAAATGTTAGTTGACATATCATTTGGTGAAAAAGGCTGTACCCGATGTTCAATAAAAATACATGACCTGCTGATATGTATTCATGTCTGTTGTCACCAATACATGATCTGTGGTTAAAACTCAATGCTGCACTTTCAGGTACCTTAAATACTGCTCTATCATCCACACAAATCACTTTGGTAGAATCCCCAACACAAACACAGACCAGATGGACTTTCAGTTTTTTCTACTTGTCAGTTTGGGCAACAGCCTATAAAAAATGTTTGTCAAGGGGCAGAACCTTTTATAGGCAATACCTGGCAGGTGGTTGGACAATCATTCCGTCAATAACTTTGGGATCGGGCTTTGCAACAACCCATTCTCCCCCATAGCAAAGACACGAGCCACATATGTTCTCCTGTACGTTTATTTGGGGCTCAGGCTCTGTTTTTTCTTCATCTTGCAGCCAGTTTTTTTGGTTCGCTTCTAGTCCTAGGGATTTGAGAAAAAACCCACAAATGATATATCAAATGTGTGGCTCGGTCCCGATAGGTGTCCTATCATTTTTATAAGAATTTAGGAGAAATTTGTCTGAAAAACTGTGAAAAAACGTCCAATTGAAAATGAATTGGGAGACTCCTTGAACACATAAGAAGCCCAGTTCTTCTTTTTTTTTTTTAACACTTTATCTATAGATTTTCAATTTAACAGAACAGTATAACAATGAGGAGACAGAAAAAGCCCAAGAACTAAGACAAGACAGACAGAATCATCAACTAAGAATGAAAGGACAGACATAAACATGGCATCACAAGGTCATCCATCATTACATGTGTATATTCTTACAATTCTGTAGCAAAACCAACAAGTATCCATAACTTGTGTTTCTGTATACTGAGGTAACAAGTGCAGGGAGGTTTGGCAGAAAGTCACAGAAAAGGGGGCATACGTTTAACATGCACACTCACATTTAACTATCTAAAACTGGACAACCTGACAGACCACTCTACCTTATCTGAGGTTACATTTCTACTTGACAACCATGAAGTACAGGAGTAACTATGATAATAAGTATGGTAGATATATAAGCAGTGATGACATGTTTATTAAAAAAAAGATAATAATAACAATAATAATAATACAAAAATAAGAAAATGAATAAGTTGAACAGCACTCAAATTTAAGATCAATAGATCCCTGTGTTGGCTGTCGGGCGACCTGAGAGTCAGACTGATGGAAGAGAAAGATTCTCCACATATTTAATAAATGGAGACCAGATAGTGTTGAATTTCCTGAGTGATCTATTTAAGGTGAGTCTCAGTTTTTCAATTTGAAGGCACACCATGACCTCCTTAATCCATTGTTGAAGGTGGTACATCAGCCTTCCACCTGAAAAGAATCAGTCGCCTAGCTAATAATGATGTAAAAGCAATAACTTTCACCTGGCATGACGTTAACCTCTGGCTCGTGTCAGGGACTCCAAATATTGCCATAAATGGGTTTGGGTGTATTGTTTTGTTACAGATATTGGAGTATTGAAGCCCAGAAGTAACTTAGTGTTGGGCATGACCAAAACATGTGTCCCATTATTGCTGGTGACTGTTTGCATCTGGGGCATCCTAATTCATAGTCAGGAAAGATCTTAGAAAGCATTGCATTGGTAAAATAAAGTCGATGTATGAGTTTAAATTGTATTAAGCAGTGGCACAAACAAATAGATGATGTATGAATACAGTCCATAACTAAGTCCCAAATCAGGGATTGTTACATTTAAGTAATGATTCCAAGCCCCCTAAACCATTAATATTATATATTCGGAGCTTCACTTTTCTTCTGCATTTTCGAGCCTGGCATTCCGCGTAAACCTCTATTTCTTCTCTCTGGTATCTCAAATTATATATTTTGTTGACGAACAGCTTCAAGAATATTGGTTTATTCTGTTTATACGAGAGTTATTGCTGTCTCATGTGGAGCTCTGGAAATCACGTCCTCACATATCGCTGCTCCGGAAGTAACCCCTAGTTTTTCTAACCACTACTGCTTCCCCATACTTTCACCTACCTACTCACTCAAACTTCAAAATGTAGCCGTTCTTCTCCTCTGTATTCGCTATGACCAGAGGGTTCACAGCTTATGGTCAGCGAGTCTTCAAAAGTCCTCTGCATTGGCCAAATTCTACTGAAAATCTGCCTTCTAAAGTGCAGGGATTTAAACGTCAGAGGGTGACAGACCTGATTACTTAATCCCAAAAATTTCTGAACAAATCGCAATAAGACCAAAACAGTACATTGGACAGGGAAAATCTTTTCGCAGGAAGCAGGTCTTGGGTCAAGGGCCTCATATAAACCCAATTTTGAAGCCCTAACTGTTTTGAAAAATAATTGAGAGCCAGCTGTTAATTCCAAAGTCCATGAAGATCTACCATTGTCAGCCATTGCAATCTGAAACTTTCTCCTTCTTTGGGACTGACTGTTTTTAAATTGCAATAACTGTCATTTCTCACACTATCTTCATCAATATTACATATTCATGATACCAAGACTTGTCTGACGATCACGGTCATTTTAAAATTCATGCAGCATTTGCTGTCCTGGAAAAACAAGCAGTTGGAGGACAATGTCAAGCGGCTATCTATCTTAAAGTGCAAACAAAGCGCACATGTATGTTCGGTGTGTGTGTGTGTGTTTGAATTAAGAACATGGAAGCTCAGTTTTAACAGGACTCCCACTTAAAAAGTGTTCGGAGACATCAGTCCGTTGGGGAGTGGAAACACCACCAGGAATATCAAGAAGCCAGCTCAAGGTCAGGTGCCAGGTGATGGTCATCAGCTAATCAGGGAAAACAAGACTGAAACACATGAAAAAAGTCAATTGCCATCTCTACAGTGTTAACTATTTCAGTGTCATTGTCCCGGCTGCATTGTTTTGCCTAAATTTGACTTCAGTTAACCCAGAATCATGATGTGTTGATGTGTTTGGTGACGTCGTCCTGACAAAGATTCAAACTCACTGCTTCTGTACCACTGACAGTAGGTTAGCATGACAATGGACCCTATCAGGACCTCATCTTAAAGACACAGACACATCACCTGTGAGCTTTTTGGCCTTGTGTTTGTGCTTGTGTAACAGATACTTGGGGATGGTATGTTTTAGTCATGTGTATCCTGATTCGCTTATGCTAATCACCTGGCATGTGATTTTCATGTGTGTGTCTGTATGACATGCTAAACCTTTACAGCTGTAATGTTACCTTAAATCATAGGGAGGGCCATCACCATCATGTATATCAAGAAGAGAACTAAAAAAATTATCACCTGGGTGCCAGGTGATTGGTATAAGCTAATCAGGATACACATAACTAAAACACATGAATAAGGTCAAGTGACCTCTCTTGTTTTTCTTAAATATTTCACTGTGTCAATGTCCAGCTGACACATACACACATCTATGTCACCAAAGACAGCAATGGTCATATTTTTAGCTGTAATGGAACCACAGCTGTTAGGGAGGGGAAACACCACCAGGTAGATCAAGAATACAGCAAGTTCAGGTGCCAGGATATTAGCATCAGCTAATCAAGCAACATAGGAATAAAACACGTGAAAAAACTCTCCTGAAATCTCTACTTTGTTGGTCAACCATTTCAGCATGTCATTGCCCAGCTGCCGACTGGACTGTGATAAAAAATTCCCTTCAGAGACCCAAGCACCATTCACAATTTCCGTGGAAATTGTGTAGTTTTTTTTTTTTATGAATCGATTTTTAATTTACATTTTTATTTTTTTTAATTCTTGATTTTTATTGAGAACATAGCCAGTACATTCCATATGACATCTTAACAAAGACTTCCTGTTAATTTTTTTCCAAACTAAAAAAAAAAGGCACACACAAAACACACAATATTAGTATTATTAACAATAAAAGTGATAACTATAGAGATTTTAGAAATTAATAATAGCGCCAAATAATTACTCAAGTTTGAGACCTCAGCCTTTCGGAGAATTATGCAAAATGCGCACCTTATGAAGATACATATATACCCATGCACCTACATGCATGAATATCCAAATACATACATACTTGCAAGCGCCCATAGATATACATAATTGCATATATATTCATATAAAATAGTATATGAAAAAGACAATATTAGTAACAACGCTAACATCAAAGAACAGAATAAAAAAATAAGTTAGAAACAAAATAAGACACCTTCAATCATGTGAAATTGTCCTTTTTTTTCCTTAATGAAATGACTGGCCTTCAACAACTATATACACTTGAGTAGCATAACAACAACAAACAAAAATAAATAAATTAGAGGGGATTGTGACACAAATTTCATTTTTTCTGATCAGTTAAAGTAGGATTTAATGTATAGATATACCTTGTCCAAGGTGTCCAAACACTTACAAACTTCTCTTGTTTGAGTTTAAGCCTGAATGTAAGTTTTTCCATGATGAAAATGTCATAAATCGCATCAAACTAATTTTCAACTGGTGGTGCAGCTACTGACATCCATTCCTGTAAGAGCTTTCTTACTTGCTAACATTAAAATATTAAACAGATATTTGTTTGAAAGACCCACAGTTGTCTCAGGTCTTAGGCCTAGGTACAGAGTGACAAAATTAAAAGGGATTTTTACTTTAAATACTTTTTCCAGAACACTTTTGATTTGAGTCCAGTAGTTCAAAAGCAAAGGGCACGGTCAAAATATATGATAGTGATTTGCTTTTTGTTCTCCACAGGATGTCCACGAGAGGTGTTTTTGTTGAAAAAGTTGTTCTGAAAGATAGTTGACTTCCGGTGGAACAGCCATGAGGGCAGCAGCTTAACTTCAGAGCTCCCAGACACACCTTTCTAAAATGCCATTTCTGAGTAGTTTAAACTGACCGAAAGTGGCTGAATATGATTCAGGCGTTGATGATATGACAAGGGGAAGAAGAAAATACCTGTGCATGTCAAAGGACAGTCGCAAATCTGCAGAAGAGATGCACAATGGCAGCAAACACGAACCAGAGGAGCTAACGGAACAAGCTAACGACATGGCTACAAACAATACCTCAGGAGCTAAGAGACTTTCATCGAGAAAACGCAGACTCACTCAGGGTAATTTAAGAGGATATAAAGACAACTAATAAGAGAATTGATGAAGCTGAAGGCTGAATTTCTGAAACACAGGACAAGGTTCAAGTGATGGAGGAGGCTCTGTTATAGATATTAAAACTACAAGAGACCCTAGAAATCAGGATCATTGATCAAGAGAGTCATTCTCGACGGGAGAACATATGCATCCATGGCATACCAGAGGGCTCGGAGGACAACTCGACTTCAGTGGCGGCATTTATTGAAGGCTTACTACAAGAGAAACTAGATATTCCCACCACGTCCGAGCTGAGAATCGAGAGAGCTCTGAGATCCCTCGGAACAAACCCGGCACCAGAGTATCCTCCGAGGTCAGCGGTGGTTAAATTTGCCAGCTTCAAGATTAAAGAGGAAGTTTTAAGACTTGCTCGGCGGAAAAAGGGGTTTGATTACCGGGAAAAAAAGGTGTTTATTGATCACGACTACGCCCCAGATGTTCTAAAGAAACGACGGGAATACACAGAGGCAAAGAAGGTCCTGAAGGAGAGTAAGCTGCGCTTTCAAACACCTGTCCCTGCCAAATTGAGAGTTATCTACGAGGAGGAGACGTGCGTTTACAACTCTGCTGCCCAGGCCACTAGATACATGGTGAGGCGAGGGTTCCCCTTGTCTGTTTTCAAGCCGTCTGCGAGCTGGTTAGAGAGGATTAAGATTTCGATGTGGCGCAAACCTCGGGCTCCGAAAGGTGGAGAGAAAATCTGCAAATGGGATATAAAAAGAAGCTGGAGGCTTACGGAAAACACCAACATGGTCTATTTAACTTGCACTGCATTACGACCAAAATACTAACATATGGAGGTAATATTTTATTTCATTTTGTTTTATAACATAACTTCATGAAAACCACTTATGTGATGTAGTAAAAAAAAAAAAAGAAGACTGCGAGGATTCATAAATGACTGTTTCCCTGCGATTTGGATGAGAATATTTGACGTAGGTGTCTCTGGGAAAACTGAAATGAACAAACGACTAAATGGTGCACGCTAGAGCATCAGGAGAGGGCTCTCTTTATCCTGTATGGAGTGGAGAATATCCCTCTGAGCTGTCATTCTATCGCAGTTCCTATAAGGTCACGAATAAGACCTCATTACTTCTAATGATATTTCCCAAACCTGAGTTTTTTTTCAATGTTTTATTGTTTACTGTAATCAGGTTCTTTTTCATATTTGTATGAGTAGCAAGGAGGGAAATTCTTATATGTTAATTTTTTCTATCAGTAAAGTATGGCAGGACATGCATCAACAGTCAGGGTAGTTACTCATAATGTAAAAGGTGTCATCAATCCCATTTAAAGAAACAAAATTTTCCAAAAGATGAGAAAAGAAAAGAAAGGAATAGTGTACTTACAGGATAATGTCAGATAATGAACATGTTAAATTGAAAAGAGAGGGATTTAACGAGGAATTCTTCTCATCTTATAGGTTAGGCTATAGATGAGGTGTTGCAACATTAATATCAGCTAAAATTCCATTTGAAAAAAAGTCAGAAGTCAAGGATAAAGACGGGAGATATAATATGGTGAGCGGTAGGATAGATGGAACTTTGGTTACATATGCTCAATGTACAGTATATGCCCCTCCAGGGGCTAAATGGGCATTTTACAAAGAAACATTTGATTTAATGATAACTAAAGCACAGGGAATAATAACATCCGGAGGAGATTTTAACTTGAGACTGTATCCACAGAGAGATGCATCTGGAACTAGTAACAAGCTAAACAATGCTTTGACTGGGAAAATGAGGAAATTGTTAAAGGAAATGGGAATATGTGACATTTGGAGAGAGTTTAATCCATCAACTAGGGATTAACCTTTTTTTCAGCACCGCAATCTATCCTATTCCCAGATTGATTATTTTTTCTGTTTAATATCGATGTTAACAGAATAAGAAAGTGTAAAATTGGACTGATAGACCTCTCAGACCACAGCCCAGTGTACATTGATATGGACATAAAAAAGAAACTTAACAGTTTTACTTGGACACTGAACTCTCACATACTTAAGGGACCACTCAAACAGGAGCTGCAAAGAGAAATTCAGACTTACTTTGAAGAAAATTACCATAGGGAGGTATCCCCAAGCATATTATGGGATACCAGTAAAGCGGTAATGAGATTGAAAATAATTGCAAAATTGTCACACTTAAAGGGACTGTGAGGAGTTTCTAAGTAATTACAAAAATAGTCCCACTTTTAGATATATGCCTGATTGAAATACACACTTTAAGATAAGTTTTATAGCATCAAAATAGGTTATCTATTAATGCTATTCCATAGGCTACCGGTTGGGTCGGACAGGGCTGGATACTCAACTTCGGGAACAAGACAATTAAAACTAGAGCAAATTTATATTATTCGGACACACGGCAACTAAAACGTCCCCTGAAGTCTGAATTTCCTACTGGGAACTCGGTGAAACCTCACCAGCCCCGAGTTGACAATCGAATATGGATGCCCCCAGTGTGAACAGTTATTTAGCTCCTGTAATAATTTATTTGCGCTTGTGACTGGGGTGTGTCGCTCTAGATCAGCTGTATACATCGTATTGTTAGACTTATATTTACAAAAATGCTTTACAAAGTCTCCTCCGGATGTTATTATTCCCTGTGCTTTAGTGATCATTAAATCAAATATTTCTTTGTAAAATGCCCATTTAGCCCCTGGAGGGGCATATACTGTACGTTGAGCATATGTAACCAAAGTTCCATCTATCCTACTGCTCACCATATTATATCTCCCTTCTTTATCCTTGACTTCTGACATTTTTTCAAATGGAATTTTAGCTGATATTAATGTTGCAACAACTCATCTATAGCCTAACTTATAAGATGAGAAGAATACCTCGTTAAATCCCTCTCTTTTCAATTTAACATGTTCATTATCTGACATTATCCTGTAAGTACACTATTCCTTTCTTTTCTTTTCTCATCTTTTGGAAAATTTTGTTTCTTTAAATGGGATTGATGACACCTTTTACATTATGAGTAACTACCCTGACTGTTGATGCATGTCCTGCCATACTTTACTGATAGAAAAAATTAACATATAAGAATTTCCCTCCTTGCTACTCATACAAATATGAAAAAGAACCTGATTACAGTAAACAATAAAACATTGAAAAAAAACTCAGGTTTGGGAAATATCATTAGAAGTAATGAGGTCTTATTCGTGACCTTATAGGAGCTGCGATAGAATGACGGCTCAGAGGGATATTCTCCATTCCATACAGGATAAAGAGAGCCCTCTCCTGATGCTCTAGCGTACACCATTTAGTCGTTTGTTCATTTCAGTTTTCCCAGAGACACCTACGTCAAATATTCTCGTCCAAATCGTAGGGAAACAGTCATTTATGAATCCTTGCAGTCTCTTTTTTTTAAATACATCACATAAGTGGTTTTCATGAAGTTATGTTGTAAAGCAAAATGAAATAAAATACTGACCAATTCCAGTGGGAATCGTGAGTGGGGCTCGGGCTGCTGCCGGACTTTATCTTTTTAATACAGGCCAGCCTCTAGCAGCAATTCAGCTGGATGACATGCTGAAATAGTTTTGGAGATGCTAGGACACTTTATTCATGTGTTTAAGTCATGTGTGGCCTGATTAAAGGTGTACTCAGTGATCTTCTAATCTTCTAATCAAATGCAGTATTTGTGAAATTCACCGTATGTCTCCTCTCCATCCACAAGATGTCACCACTGACAGCATGTTGAAAAAAAAATCCGGTCTCAATATACAGCCTTGACTCAGAATTTCAGCCGGTAAATACTGTGGCTCAGGCCGAGTTACCAAAACAAAGTAAACCTCCCCACGTCCAGGGGGCGATCATACTGATGCGCAGATCAGACAGAAGGGGGAGGGGGAGTCGTAGTTTGCGAAGCGTGCGCAGTTAGCGTAAGAGAGAGATACAATAGTTGCAGTAGCAATGACTGAAAACAGCCCAAAGTAAGAGGTCAGAGGAGTGAAAAGTGGAAAAGAAGGGCTATGACCAAAAGAGCAAAGACCCGGATCAACATTGGTGTTGCTTTCCGACGGTGGAGGGAACTCCGCGAATTGAAAGACCTGAAAACGGACGTGGATGTCGCCGTCCGTCTGCTGGATAGGTAAGCTAAGCAACATTAGCTTTGTGGTGCTTCACATAACAGTAGCAGCCGTCAGGCATTCATCTTATTGTATAATCTGCCAAAATGTACTGTTTTTGTGATGTTTTCAAGATTGGCAGTCGAGTTGTCTGACCAGTCGGGGTTTCCTTAGCTACGTCAGCTACGCAGTTTCTACGGCCGTTTCCATGACGATGCACGTCAATCAGCTTTCGGGAGGCGGGCCAAAATTCGAATAGAAACAAACCCTCCGCTCGTTTTCTCCCACATCGTTGAATACACCTTTAAGTGATGATCAGCAACTGGCACCTGACCTTGAGCTGTGTGCTTGATATACCTAGTGGGTTTCCCCAGACTAATGTCCACAAACATAAGTTTCATTTAGGGAGATATACTATACATCTATAGTATGTGTCCCTAATACTTTGTAAAGTCAAGGTGCCCCGTAATGTAATAAGCACAAGCACACACTCATACACACAGACCACAGAGACTAATGTCCACAAACACTTTATAAGTGGGCTTGCTGTTTAGGCTTCAATGTCTTTAATTCACACACACACACTCACAAACATGTGTGCTTCGCACACAATTTTGTATATAGGGACACATACTATACATTTATAGTAAGTGTCCCCATTAATATTATGTGTCCTCAAATACTGGCGCTGTGTAAAGTCAAGGTGCCCCGAATGTCATAAGTACAAACACACACACACACACATACAGACCACAGAGATCAAACACCAGGTAATATGTATCAACTTCAAAGGGAGAGAGAGATTGCAATCAGTCACACAGGTGTTCTAATTTCAATCAATCTCAATCTTTATTTGTATAGCGCCAATTCATAACAAGTGTTATCTCAAGACACTTTACAATAGAGCATAAAGCTCTTCATTTAATGGATACACATATATGCATGGATACATATATACATATAAAATACACATATACATATATATACAAATATATACATCCAACACCCAACATGAATCCAAGTAGCCAATCATGGATCCCTCCATCATGGCGGCAAGAAAAATCCTTCTGTTAAGCAGCAGGAAATCTTGAATGTGGATCCCAGTCTCATGATGAACAGCAAATCCACACGATGCTGTGTCGGGTGTGAGGGCAAAAGAAGGGAGGTAAGAGGAGACAAGTGGACTAGAATAAGAACTAAAATTAGGGACAAGTTCATGAACCATAGATCTGTTGTCTGATTTATTAGAGGTTAGCCTCTTGAGATGCTACATCTCATTTTCAAGAGGGTCCTCATGTCTGAATGGTTGTGGCGATCATTTTCTAGAAGTATAATCTTAGATGTTCTTACTGAAAATAAGAATTTATGGTAGTGACGAACTCATGGGTGCCGAGACCACAAGTGCATCCCAACCATATTTGTCTCCGTTAAATATAAATGAGTTAAAGGCCTCTTGAGATGTGACATCCCATTTTTAAGAGGGACCTCATGCCTATGTGGTAGTAAAATATAGATACTGTAGATGTATCGATCATGGATATGGAGATCATGCTAGTATCTGTATAAATAGCTATAATGATAACGGGAATGGAGTGTTCCTAATAAAATGGTCAACTATGTGTCATGTTTATAATTGTAGTTTTGAGGCTTCATGGCTCCACAGCAGCAGGCAGTCTCCACCAAGGATCCCAGGCCACCTACAAGACAAGAGCCAGAGACGAGTACAGGAGCAAACAAACAGGGCAAAAGCAGATGCTGAGAGAGAGAGAGAGAGAGAGAGAGAGAGAGGGAGAGAGAGAGAGAGAGAGAGAGAGAGAGAGAGAGAGAGAGTGATAGAGCCCATTGTGCCAGACGCCCCCCCCGGCAGTCTAGACCTGTGACATCTAAACTATGAGTCTAATTTATGAACTAATTTATTTATTTATTTATAAACTATGAGCTATGAGCTGGTCCCTAACTGAAAGCTTTATCAAAGAGGAAAGTTTTAAGTCTAACCTTAAAAGTAGAGAGAGTGTCAGACTCCCGAACTGTGGTTGGTAAATTGTTCCAGAGAAGAGGAGCCTGATAACTGAAGGCTCTACCTCCCATACTACTTTTGGAGATTAATGGTACCACAAGTAGGCCGGCATTTTGGGAGCGTAATGTTCTAGAGGGGTTGTACGGCACTACAAGCTCTTTAAGATAGACTGGTGCCTGTCCACTGAGAGCTTTATAGGTGAGGAGAAGAATCTTGAATTCTATTCGATATTTAATGGGAAGCCAATGCAGAGAAGCTAAAACAGGAGTAATGTGGTCTCTTCTCCTAGTTCTAGTCAGCACACGTGCTGCAGCATTTTGGACCAGCTGAAGCGTCTTAAGTGACTTGCTGGGACAGCCTGAAAGCAGAGAATTACAATAGTCCAGTCTAGAGGTAACAAAAGCATGGACTAGCTTTTCAGCATTGCTCTGGGACAGGATAGGCCTGATTTTAGCGATGCTACGAAGATGAAAAAAGGCTGTTTTTGAAATTTGCTTTATGTGGGAGTTAAAGGATAAATCCTGATCAAATAGCACTCCTAGATTTCTAACAGTTGCGCTTGGTGCCAGACTAATGCCATCTATGGCAGTTAAATCACTAGAAAAGGATTCTCTAAGGTGTCGAGGGCCCAGCACAATAACCTCTGTCTTGTCTGAGTTAAGAAGAAGAAAATTTCTGGCCATCCAGGATCTGATGTCCTTTAAACAGGTATCTAGTTTGTCTAACTGGTTTGTCTCACCTGGCTTCAGTGATACATAAAGCTGTGTATCATCAGCGCAGCAGTGAAAATTAACAGAGTATTTCCTCATGATTTCACCAAGGGGAAGCATATATATAGAGAAGAGAATTGGACCTAGCACCGAACCTTGAGGAACCCCGTAACTTACTTTAGTGTACACAGAGGACCTGTTGTTCACGTGTACAAACTGATATCTATTAGATAAGTAGGACTCAAACCAATTTAAGGCAGTCCCTGTAATCCCACGTAACATCTCTAATCTCTGTATAAGAACATCATGATCAATGGTGTCGAAAGCAGCACTTAGATCTAACAAAACAAGAACAGAGAGCAGTCCTTTATCTGAAGCTGAGAGTAGATCATTGGTTACTTTAACTAGAGCAGTCTCTGTGCTGTGATGAGCTCTAAATCCTGACTGAAAGTCCTCAAGCAGGCTATTGTCTTGAAGGAAGTCACCTAGCTGATCAGCTACTACTTTCTCCAGGATCTTTGAGGCAAATGGAAGGTTAGAAATAGGCCTGTAGTTAGCTAATGTCCCTGAATCGAGGTTAGGTTTTTTAAGGAGGGGTTTGATTACTGCTGTTTTAAAAGACTGTGGTACGTAGCCTGTTGATAGAGATATATTTACTGTCTCCAGCAACAATGGACAAACTAGAGGGAAGACCTCCTTGAACAGTTTAGTTGGAATCGGGTCTAAAAGGCAGGTTGATGATTTAGAGGAGGAGACCAGAGAATTTAGCTCCTGAAGGCTAATCGTAGAGAAACTGTCTAACTCAGGTCTAACTACTACTACTTTTAGTACAACAGGTTCAGCTGGAGATAGAGAGTTACTAATTTTATCTCTAATTTTCAGAATTTTATCATTGAAAAAGCTCATAAAGTCCTCACAGCTCAGGGCTAGAGGAATCACAGGCTCAATAGAGCTCTGACTCTGTGTCAGCCTGGCTACAGTGCTGAAGAGGTATCTAGGGTTGTTTCTATTTTCTTCAATAAGTGAGGAGTAGTAGGCAGCTCGAGCATGTTTTAAGGCTCTCATGTAGTTATTATGACTCTCTCGCCAAAGTATACGTGACTCTTCCCTTTTATTTATCAGAGCGCCACATTATCTCTAATTTACGGGTTGTTTGTTTAAGTGTACGAGTTTCTGAGCTGAACCAAGGGGCTGTCCTCTGACATTTAATTCTTTTTAGTCTCAGTGGGGCAATTGAGTCCAAAGTGGATCTTAGTAGACTGGCTGAGTCATCAACAAGCTGATCCAGCTGAGTGGGGCTAAAGCTAAAATCACAGTTATCAGTTGGCCAATTTATTGAGCTTAAGGCAGTAGGAATGGCTTCTTTGAATTTAGCCACGGAACCACTGGACAGATTTCTACTGCTCACAGTTTTGCTGCAAAATGCAGAATCTTCCAGGAGGATGCTAAAAGTTACTAAGAAGTGGTCGGATAAAAATGGATTTTCAGGAAAAACTTTCAGTTCATCAATATCAAGGCCATATGCTAAAACCAAATCAAGACCAAATTTAAGATGTAATTTCACTCACTTTTGTAATGCTTTTTCTTGCTTCTTCAATGGTGTCGAACATCCACTTATATTTCACAAACCGTAAAAGATACGTGAATTTTAGGCACACCGTGAGTGTCAGGAGAGTATTGGGATCGTGATTATGTAAATTTTATGAAGATAGTGTGAAAAATACAGAGTTATAGCGATTTAAAAACAGCCCGTCCAGCATGAGGACTTCATGTTAGGTTTGAATGGACGTTTATGAGAGAGATTGATGGACTTTTGAGTAAACAGCTGGCTCTCATTTAATTTCAAAATGAGTTAGGGCTTCTCATTTCGTTTTACATAAGGCCCAAGAGTGTCAGATCCATTTTTCTGAAAAAAATTATTCCGATTCGATGTATCGTTTTTCCGTTATTGCAATTTGTTCGGGGATTTTTTCGAGTGGTGACTGACTGCTCTCGCACTCTGATTGTTTGAATGTCGTTTGAATTCAGCCTCCTCAAAAGAAATTTTGGGCCAATGCAGGGGAGATTTGAGGACTCGCTGACTGAAAATCGTAAGCCCTACAGGCTTACTGCGTTTTGAAGTTTGAATGAACTCTGTAGGTGCCAGGACAGCAAAGCAGTAGTGCTTAGAAAAACAGTGTTTTTTTGGTGTGTTCTGGGAGTTACCCCATTCATTTTCAATGGGACTTTTTTGGCAGTTTTTCATGAATAACTTGGCCACATTTTCGCAAAATTCTTATAAAAGTCATAGCACACCGATCGGGACCAAGCCACATGTGTGAGATATAATTTGTTGGGGTTTTCTCAAAGCCCTAGGACTAGATACACATCGAAATTTCTGGTTGCAAGATGAAGAAAAATACAATAAACAAATGGAAGAACACATGTCACACAAGCCACTCTCTCCATAGCTGCTATGGAAAGAGTGGCTTCGCCACGAGCCACAAGCCACTCTCTCCATAGCTGCTATGGAGAGAGTGGCTCGTAGCAAAGCCAGAGCCCCAAATTACCTCGATATGTTAGTATTTCGGTCATAATGCAGTGCAAGTTATGAAGACCGTGTTAGTCTTTTCTGAAAGCCTCCAGCCTCTTTTTATATCCCATTTGCGGATTTTCTGCAGACTTGTCGGGGCATCGGTGGCGCAGTTGGATAGTGCGCTTGGTCAGTGATCGGGAGGTTGCAGGTTCAAGCCCAGCTCCAGGCAACACATGCCGATGTGTCCTTGGGCAAGACACTTAACCCCAAGTTGCTCCCACTGCTGCGTCAGTGGCGTGTAAATGGGCATGAAAGCACGTGAATGTGTTAGAAATACTGATGGATAACTAACATAGAAACTCTGAACCATCAGTGAGTGAATGTGAGAGCGAATGGGTGTGAATGGGTAGGTGTGACCTGCGATGTAAAGCAGCTTTGAGTAGTCCAAGACTAGAAAAGTGCTATATAAGCTTAAGTCCATTTACCATTTACCATTTGTCTCCACCTTTCGGAGCCCAAGGTTTGCGCCACATCGAAATCTTAATCCTGTCAAACCAGCTCGCAGATGGCTTGAAAACAGACAGGGGGGGTCCTTGCCTCGTCACGTCTCTGGTGGCCTCGGCAGCGGAGTTATAAACGCATGTCTCTTCCTCGTACAAAACTCGCAGTTTGGCAGGGAAAGGTGTTTGAAAGCGCAGCTTACTCTTCTTCAGGACCTTCTTTGCCTCTGCTTATTCCCGACGTTTCTTTAGAACATCTGGGGTGTAGTTGTGATCAATAAACACCTTTTTTTCTTGGTTTTCAAAGCCCTTTTTCCGCCAAGCAAGTCTTAAAACTTCCTCTTCAATCTTGAAGCTGGCAAACTTAACCATCACTGACCTCAGAGGGTACTCTGGTGCCGAGTGCTCTGGTGTTTTGTTCCGAGGAATCTATGAGCTCTCTCGATTCTCAGCTCGAACGTGGTGGGAATATCTAGTTTCTCTTGTAGTAAGCCTTCAATAAATGTCGAGTTTTCCTCCGAGCCCTCTGGTATGCCATATGTTCTCCCGTCGAGAATGACTCTCTTGATCAATGATCCTGATTTCTAGGGTCTCTTGTAGTTTTAATATCTCTAACAGAGCCTCCTCCATCACTTGAACCTTGTCCTCTGCTTCAGAAATGTGGCCTTCAGCCTCATCAATTCTCTTATTAGTTGTCTTTATATAATCCTTAATTACCCTGAGTGAGTCCACGTTCTCTCGACAAAAGTCTCTTAGCTCCTGAGGTATTGTTTGTAGGTTAGCCATGCCGTTAGCTTGTTGCATTAGCTCCTCTGGCTCGTGTTCGCTGCCGTTGTGCGTCTCTTCTGCAGATTTGCAACTGTCCTTTGACATGCACAGGTATTTTTTTTTCTTCTCCTTGTCATATCATCAACGCCTGTATCATATTCAGCCACTACCATTTGGTTTAAACTACTCAGAAATAGCATTTTAGAAAGGTGTGTCTGGGAGCTCTGAAGTTAAGCTGCTGCCCTCATGGCTGCTCCACCAGAAGTCTTGTCTAGTTTTCATTAATCAATCAATCAGATATCAAATATTGTCACAGGCTGGTGCTACTGTCATGTCAAGCAAAGCGTAAGCCCCTCCGTAGAACAAAGTCCTGCCAAAGCATGTCAAAGCAAAAGCAAAGCAAAAACCTTTCTGTCTAAGAGTGCTTGATTATAAAAAAAACATATGAAAAGAATAAATCATCACATTTTGTTATTCAGTTATCCTAGCCAGGTATACCTACTGCATTTCCTTGAAAAGTTTTTTTTGTACTGTTCTGTTTCGTAGTAAATAGTAGTTATAAGAAACAATAACATGCTAGGTATTGGTATTGGATTTGATATCAGCTGGTCTAACTTACAGATAATTGACATTGTGCCTCTGATACCTGATCGAGGTATCCCTTATCATTAGATTTCTCTGTGCAGAACAACAAATCAATTTTTTTATTAACCAGGAACAATCCAGTGAAGAGGTTCTCAAATGGGGAGTAATAAAGGATCAAAAGAGTGTCACAGAACCCTTTTCAGTGGGATTCAAAGAAGATTCATTTAAATAAGTTCATCTGCTTCTCTCTTACATAACATCTAACACATTCAGAGGGCAACAAAGCAACATTTTTCAAATTAACTTGTTACCATTTTGTTTTGATCATCAATTGATGTTGGTGGGGGGTCCTCAGAATAGACAAGGTGAGAACCACTGCAGTGATTAATAAGGCTTTTTTTGTTCGAAAAGTGGCTAAAGTGTTTAAAAAGGGAAGGATTTCCAACCTTTACTCCAAAGTGCTTTTTTTGATCCAGCTGCTTGTTGTTTTCTGATATGTTGGTATTATTTGATGATTTCTTGGCAGAGGTTCCATTTCTCCTCTTTACCTCCCGTACTGCTGAACTGGTCCCCATGTTTTTCTGCACAACAAAAGATTTCTGTGGCAATAGGACAGAAACACAAAAACATGTAAACTTCTAATGCAGTCTACAATCTTACAGTTCTTTAAAAGAGGTGGCAATCTGTCTCCAGTAATTCAAACAGTGTCTCGTTGGCTCATGTGCTCGTTAGCTTAAGTGAACATGACATTTTCAAAATGACGAGTCAGTCTTCAGGAAAAAAAAACAAAAAAACATTTCTGAGCAGTCCAACTCTTGTTTACTTACTTTTTCTAAATGATAAATTCATCCTGAGGTTTCCTTCCCCTATCTCTTATTCTCCATGATATAAACAGAATCAAACCCCAAACTGAGGCATTGGTTCTCAACCTGTGGATTTTCTAAAGCCTCTTTGTGAAAAAGGTTGTTTTTTCAATCTTACATCCAAACTGGATACTGGAATGCATTTTTTCACTGAACAAATTCAAGTGGTTGATCTTTTTGAGATTTGGGTCATGATGAACATTAAAGGATAAGTTCGGTTTCTACAGCTTCCACACTGTTTATAGAACGAAGTAGAAAAATATACTCACCCAGAAGGCTTTCCTGATCCAAACAGTGCTTCGGGAGATATTTAGATCCAAAATCGAGCGGCTGACATCCGTATAATGGTAGTACACGGGGCATGACAGCGCCTCCTAAAACTGCATTAATCGTCCAAAAAGTCACGCTACTCCTCCATGACAGTCCGTGTCACTCCAGACATGTTGTGTGACTGTACTGACCTCTGAACTGAAGAAGAAGAACGCTTGCCTCCGCGCATGCGCAGTACTCTCTGGAGAGCTGCCTCTGCGTCCTCCTTTCGAAACTGTAAGGACTGATAGATATTCGTCCATTTTGCACAAAACTGGAAGAAGAAAGTTGTTGTGTAGCCAGCTGTCTTCCCCTGAATCAATGGGCCGTACTGCGCATGCGCAGAGGCAAGCGTTCTTCTTCTTCAGTTCAGAGGTCAGTACAGTCACACAACATGTCTGGAGTGACACAGACTGTCATGGAGGAGTAGCGCGAGCGGACCATGATGAAATATTGGTGAAACTAATGAGTTTTTGGACGATTAATGCAGTTTTAGGAGTGGTGCTATACATGCCCTATGTGCTACCATTATACGGATGTCCGCCGCTCAATTTTGGATCTAAATATCTCCCAAAGCGCTGTTTGGATCAGGAAAGCCTTCTGGGTGAGTATATTGTTCTACTTCATTCTATAAACAATGTGAAAGCCGTAGAAACCAAACTTCAAGATATTGCATGTTTCTCAGCATACAGCTGTAAAAGCCATTCCTCCAGCGTATGTTGTCACAGCCTGCTCTCCCCCTCTCCTGCTCCGCTGCTCAGCCACACCTAATCAGCTAAACTGCTTCCACCTGCTGCTGTCACCTGCTCACCATCTCCAATCAAGCCAGTATATAAGCAGCTTCACTCCACTCATTCTTTGCCAGATTGTCTCAGCTCTCATGCCTGACTCTCCAGCACCGTAAATCCACCAGCCTTCTGCCCTCGACTATGAGTATCAACTGCCTGCTTCCTGTTCCTCATCTGCCTGTGACTGGTCGGCACTCATTCCGCTCCTGCTCAGCTTAAAGACCCACTGCTTCAGCTTCACCTCACCAGCTCCCCTCCTCAGGTGTTGTCTGCCTCGCCGACTCCTGCTCAAGGTCCAGCTCTACTCACAGCCCTCTTCTGAACCACCTGCCAGGAAGATTTCCATCAGCAGTGAGTCTAAGGCCCCATCCACATGAAGCCAAACCAAGGTCTAAACGCATAAGTTTTTTGCCGAATCTGCGTATCATCCATATGAAGACGGTGTTTTGGGGGTCTGGAAACGATCATTTTTGAAACCAGGTTCCAGAGTGGAAAGATTTTGAAATGCCGTATACGCAGCTCCGTGATAACTGGCTTTCCGCAAGTTTTCAGATACTCTTACGTCATAGCATGCGCCACACGCGTCAACAACAATGGCGGCGTATGTGAAGCATATGTGCTGATGAAGCTAGTGACCCTACTATCCCTGTTGCAGCAAAATCTCCTTCTCAATCACCACCGAGTTGAACAAATGATCATAGCACAGGACAGATGTTATTCCTGCTCCTGCTATGGCCTGTCGCACCTCCTTCAGTGCCAAAGCGGGCAGCTGCAGGGTCGTCAGCTGGAGCCTGCCGTTCACTGATGTTTCGCCCCCTATACCAGTACATCTCCCAGCAGGGGGGGCAGTGGCGTTTGGGGACGTCTCCCCGCCACTCCCTGCAGCTGCCCTTAAGCGGGTGTTTGTCCCCATCGATTTTCCTTCCTCCGAAGCCACAGCCAGTAGCTCGCCTTCTCAGCCTCCTCTCCCAGTTCCTTCACCGCTTTCCGCAGGCTTGTCCCCGTCATTCCAGCACTGCGGAGCAGCTGAACGACCAACTTGACGACAAAACCCCTGCTTCCAACCTCCACAGGATGTACTCCGGCTTTCCAGCCAGCCTCTTGGCACTCCGCCACCAGCTCAGAATACTCGAGGTGTTTCCTCTCGTGGGCTGCTGTCATGCCCTCTTCCCAGGGGATGGTAAGCTTAATCATGTGGACTGATCTCTCTACGGCAGACCACATGACAATGTCTGGTCTGAGAGTGGTTGTTAGGATCTCTCTTGGGAATACCAGCTGTCTTCTGAGGTCTGCCAGCATTTGCCACTCCTTGCCTGGTCTCAGGATGGTAATTTCCTGTGTGGGTGCTCTGCATGTTTCGCCTGGCTTGACGAAAGCAGCTAGCGCACGCCTTGCTGGCTCCAGGGTGCGGTTTGCTGCCACCCTGCATCTTTCCAGGAGCTCCGCCAACTTGGCTAGCACTTAGTCATGGCGCCACCTAAAGCGTCCCTGGGTCAGCGCCACCTTGCATCCTGACAGAATGTGCTGGAGGCTAGCCTTGGTGGTACTGCACAGTGGATAGCCTACCTCGCTCCCGAACCACTGAGTAAAGTTACGGGGGCATGGGAGGGTGTTGTAAGCTGCTCTGACCAGGAAGCTTATTCTGTTCTGCGGTGTCCTCCAGATGTCTGCCCAGCTGATACGCCTCTGCACAGTAGCCTCCCATCGTGTTCAGTCTCCTTGACTAACCTGGGATATGGCCTTTATGTGGAAGCGCTCCTGCTCCACCCCGGTGACCTCGTCCACCACCATGGTCTTCTGCTGCCTCTTGACGGCTTTTGACCAGAACTGTCGTGGAGCAGCCCTGCCTAGGCCAGCACGACCTGTCTGGGTTGACCCCATCACCTCTTCGTGTTGCAGGCTGGAGATGGCATTCTCTACTTCGGCAGGCGCTTTCCACTTGCGGCCTGTGCGGATTGGGACTTTTGCACTTCTTATGAGTTGGTCAGAGGAGTCCGTCATCTCCAGTACAAGGCGTGCCTTCTCCTGCTTGTACCCGAGACTGATGGATTTCAAAGGGAGCTCCAGCATGTTCCAACCAAAGAGGCCTGCATCAGAGAAGCAGCGAGGCAAGCCCATCCACTTCCTGATGTACCTGTTGGCTAGGCTGTCCATCCTGCTGACCTCTGACATGGGGACCTCACAGATCTTTAGTGGCCACATCACCCGTTGGTATAGCATGACGTCGTCCATGTAGCTCCTTAGCGGTGGGAGCCTCTCCCCTGATGGTAGCCTGATGCCTCCGACAACCTGCCTGGCCCCTCTGAGGATGATTTCAAAGGCTGTCACAAACAGGATGGGGGAGATGGCACATCCCATGGAGATTCCTCGCTCCAGCCATTGCCATCCAGTTGTGCAGCTTTCCAGTGGAAAGCACATATGCAGGTTGTTAAAGTATCTGGTGATGATGTTCTTCACACACTCAGGGACATGAAAGAAGTCCAAGGCGAAGTCTATCAACTTGTGCGGCACTGAACCGTATGCATTGGCAAGATCACAACGTGCAGGTCCTGCTTCTCCCTCTTCGCCTGTTGGATTTGTTCCCAAACCATGGAGAAGTGTTCAATACATCCAGGTAAACCAGGGATTCCCGCCTTCTGGCAGCTTGTATCGATGTACTCATTTGCCATGAGGAAGTTGACCATTCTCCTGGCCAGGACAGAGAAGAATATCTTCCCCTCAATGTTGAGCAGGACAATGCTTCTAAACTGGCTGATAGTACTGGAGTTTTCCTCTTTTGGTATGAATATACCAATTGCTTGCTGCCACTCTGCTGGAACTTGCTGGTTCCTCCAAGCTGTTCTCATGAGTCTCCACAGTATCCTCACAACTTGGGGGCAGTTCTTATACAGCTTGTATGGGTGTCCGTTTGGCCCAGGGGCTGATGCTGACCTTGCCTTCTTGATGACATCCTCCACTTCCGCAACTTGGGTGGGGTGGTGTCAAACTGAAGTGTTGGAGGATTTGGGCGTGGTACATGTCCTGGGGATCAGAGCGGAGTGGCTCTTCTGTTGTCTTTGTACTGGCTCTTGATGTACTGTAACTCTCCAGCTCCTCCTTGGTGGTGTCTAGCTTGCCACTCCGCTTTTGGTCCAGCAACTGGCGTGCATGCTTGAAAGGGTCTCTAAAGAAGCTGGTTCTCTCCTTCTCTCTCTTCTTCCTCCTCCTTCTGATCCTCTCCACTCTGCTCAGCCTGGCGAGCTTTTGCCTGAGCTCGTCCCACAGCTCCTTGAGGCCAACTTTCTCTTCAGGCGTAGCTTTCCGCTAGTTCCGGCGGAGCTGCCGCCTGTCTCTGACAAGCTGCTCGATGTCCTTCTCCCTCCTTCCTTTCTCTGGGGCTGTGGGCTGCTTCTTCTTCTTGACCTCCCCGAACCTCTCCTTGCATTCTCCAAAGATAATCTCACCAAACATCTTGAGCTTGCTCTCCACACCTCCTCGCAATATCAGCTCCAACAATTGGCTCAACTCCGCATCGAGTTTCTGCCAGTCTGCCCGGTCGCTAGACTTTGGCCACTTGATCCTGCAGGGTCTACTGGCTCCTTTGCGACTGGTTCTGTGGGGTGTACTTCTGGATGGGCCTTCGTCTCCATTGGGGTCTGCTTCCCGCACAGGGCTGCTTTCCGCTGCTTCAGTCATCCCAGCACTGGTGGGTCCTGTGGCGCTGTGGTTGCAAACCTGGCTTTGGGTCCCTGTCGTCTGATCTGCTTGCGCAGTGCGAGGTTGCTGGTCTGTCTGCTTTCTACACTTCTTCCTCCCCTGGTGGATATGCAGACCCCTGCGTGATGTCACTTTCTCCCATCCGCATGTACATTTCCGGAGGATGTACTTGTTGTCATTAGCCGTTCCTGTCATTACCGTTTTATCAGTCCTATTTGGCCCATCTTCCACCCCGCCTATCGAAGGGCCTTCGGGTTGTTTTCTGTTTCGTTGCTTTGTAGTCATTGGGGGTGCTTCCTAGGGGTTTCCAGGTCGCTAGTGGGTTGGGTGACTGGCTGCCCACTCCTGGTGAACAAACAATTATCAAGGACACATAACGGCACTTAATGATCACTTTATCACAATCTCTGTTTACAACTTTTGCCGCAAGTGCACATGCCCATGCCCACTGTTTTTCGTCTGTTTCCGTCATATCATTACAGCAGCCCTAGAGGTCTGGCATGTGTTTTACAGTGTTTTGATGCGTATCGAGTGCATTCATGTAGACGCACACATTTTTTTAGATGCCTTTGTCTTTATGACAATCGTTTTGGAAACTGTTCAGCGTTTTGTCTTTGTGTGGATGGGGCCTAAGCCTTTCTACTCCACTTCATTCACTGAGCCTTTTGAGAACTGTTGGACATTCACTTGCTCACGAGTCTCCCGAATCCAGCTTAATCAGTCAGCTCTGATGCATCTTGTGGTTAACTGTGTTTCTACATCAATCTGTTGAAATAAAGACTGTTCGTGAAACAAATCTGGTTGATTTGTGCCGCAATTAGGTTCACTCCACACCCGTTTCAGTACAATCTGGCCAGCCATGGACCCAGCACACAATCCCTCACCACTTCACCACCTTGAGATGATTCAGGGCGTCCTTGAAGTAGGACAGGCTGCTGAGGCTCAGGAACAAGCGCTATCAGTGTTGGCCGGACAGATGCAACAACTAGCAGGCCAGCTTTCCCAGATCTCTCCCTCCGCTGCTTCTGCTCCCTATTCTGAAACATCTGCTCTTGCTCCTGCACCAGTACCAGCCTCTTCTCCGCCCAGAGATGCTCCTGAGCCCCGGGCCGGAACCCCAGAGTGTTACGATGGCAATAGAGGGACTTGTGGCTCTTTCCTCATCAACTGCTCCATTTTGTTTGCCCTGCAGCCCCGCACCTTTGCCTCAGAGCCTGCGAAGGTAGCACTTGTCATTAACCACCTGACGGGCAGAGCTCAACTATCCACATAGCGGTCTCCAGCCTGTGCTTCTTTTGACCTGTTTGCTGCCGAGCTTCGCAAGGTTTTTGGTTTCGAGAATTGTGGTTCTGAGTCAGCAAGGGGACTGATGGGACTGAAACAAGGCGAGCAAACTGTGGCAGATTACTCCATTGACTTCCGTACCAGAGCCAGCAATAGCAGTTGGAACAGCTCGGCCCTCTGTGAGGCCTTCCTCCATGGCTTGGCTGATTACATTTAAGATGAACTGGTTTCGCATGACACCCCCATCACCTTGGACGGGGTGATCGACTTAGCCATCAGAATCGACCTTCCAATCCAGGCTCGTCGATGAGAGAGGAGTCAAGGGGGGAACCAACGTGCTCCTCCATCTTGTTCCCGTGGGGGTGCTGCTGCTATCAACTCCGCCTCATTGGGTCAGCAGCCTGGGGATCCAGAGCGCATGCAGTTGGGTCAAACCTCCCTCTCCTTGGAAGAGAAGTCCAATCTCTGCCTCTACTGTGGGGGAGCGGGACACTTCTTCTCCAGCTGTCCAGTAAAAACCAGAGCTCACCAGTAGTTGGAGAGACACTGGTGAGCTCAACTGCCCTGTCATCTCCCCAAATTCAGAGACCTGTGTTCCAAGGCCGCTTTCTCCTTCCTGATGGTCCTCACACCTTGGCAATCTTCACTGACTCTGGGGCCGATTGCTTTATCATTGATGAGGAGGTGGTTCTTCAGCTTGGGCTTGAGAAGATTCCTTTGCCTCACCCGGTTCCTGCTAGAGCCTTAGATGGACATAACTTGGGCACCGTCATGCATCAGACCTCTCCTGTTCTCTCCGGCTGCTTTCTGGAAATCATCATGAAACAGTCCGGTTTCACATTCTGAACTCCTGCCTGCCACTCATCCTGGGGTATCCATGGCTTCGTCTTCACAACCCACACATCGACTGGGCCACTGGGGCTGTTCTGGAATGGAGTTCCTCCTGTCATCAGAGGTGCCTGCAGCAAGCGTCAGCTTCACTTCATTCCTCCAGCTCCAGCTTTTCACCTGACCGCACCGGGGTACCACCTGAGTACCATGATTTCCGCCAGGTCTTCAGCAAAGCCAGAGCCACATCTCTGCCTCCACAACGCCCCTACGACTGCGCCATAGTTCTCCTGCCTGGTACGTCCCCCCCCAAGGGGCGCCTGTACTCTGTCACAGCCTGAGAGAAAGGCCGTCCGACTTCATCTCCTGCTGGAGCAGGGTTCTTCTTTGTCGAAAAGAAGGACAAGACATTGAGACCCTGCATCGACTACAGAGGACTTAATGAAATCCCCATCAAGAACCGATACCCACTGCCACTCATCTCCACTGCTTTTGAGCTGCTCCAGGGGGCAACCATTTTCTCCAAACTTGACCTGCGCAACGCCTACCACCATGTCCGCATCAGAGAGGGAGATGAGTGGAAGACGGCATTCAACACCCCTACTGGACACTACGAATATCTCGTAATGCCATTCGGCCTCACCAACGCCCCAGCCGTCTTCCAGTCTCTGATATATGATGTGCTCAGAGACATGCTCAACCAGTATGTTTTTGTGTATCTTGATGATATACTCATCTTCTCCCGGTCCAAAGAACAACGCATTCCTCATGTCCAGTCCGTCCTCCAACGCCTCCTAGAGAACTCCTTGTTTGTGAAAGCAGAAAAATGTGAGTTTCATGTTTCATCTTCAGTGTCTTTTCTGGAGCACATTGTGGCTCAAGGCAGCATCCAGATGGATCCAGCAAAGGTCTCAGCTGTTACCTCCTAGCCTGTTCCTGAAAACCGTAAACGGCTTCAGCATTTCTTGGGGTTCGCCAACTTCTAGTCACCTCCAGCTGCAGCAGCCTTCCAGACCTTCAAAGATTGGTTCACCTCATCGCCCATCCTCCAGGTGCCTGACTCTGAACGACAGTTTGTGGTCGAGATGGACGCCTCAGATGTTGGGGTGGGGGCCTTCTTCTCTCAGCGCGTTGGAGGGCGCCAAGGAGCCTTTTCTTGTGCGGACAGATCACAAGAATTTGGAGTATATACGCTCCGCCAAGAGACTGAACTCTTGTCAGGCCCGCTGGTCCCTGTTCTTTGCCCGTTTCAACTTCGTCCTCTCTTACCGTCCAGGGTCCCGAAACGTCAAGCCCAACGCCCTTTCCCGACAGGTCCATAAGACAGAGGATTCTGTTGATCTACCTGAGCCCATCCTTCCTACATCCTGCCTTGTTGCCACATTGACATGGGACACAGAGGAGAGGGTGAGAACAGCCACACAAGGTCAGCCAGGTCCCAGCTCCTGTCCATCTAACTGCCTTTTCATCCCTCCAGCCTTGAGGTCAGAGGTGCTACAATGGGCCCACTCCTCCAAGCTCTCCTGCCACCCTGGTGTTCTACGTACACGGCACGCCCTCCTCCAACATTTCTGGTGGCCCACCTTGCAGGAGGACGACCAGGAATTCATTAAAGCCTGTCCTACTTGCAATCAACACAAGACCTCTCGCCAGCCACCTGCTGGGCCTCTTTAACCTCTTCCTGTTCCTCACTGCCCTTGGTCCCACATATCCTTGGACTTTGTTACTGGTCTTCCCAAGTCTGATGGCCACACTGTCATCCTGACTATTGTGGACTGCTTCAGCAAGATGGTTCACTTGGTGTCTCTGCCCAAGCTCCCCACTGCTAAAGAGACTGCTCAGTTGGTTCTGCTCCATGTATTCCACCTGCATGGCCTCCCTGTTTTGGACCGTGGAGCCCGGTTTTCTTCTGTGTTCTGGAGGGAGTTCTGCAGCCTGCTGGGTGCTACTGCCAGTTGGTCCTCTGGATTCCACCCCCAGACCAATGGACAAACTGAGCGTATGAATCAAGAACTGGAAACAGCCCTGCGGTGCGTGGCCTCCCAAAACCTCTCCTCCTTGTCGTCACAACTATTGTGGGTGGAATATGCTCACAACTCCCTTGTCTGCTCTGCCACCAGCCTCTCTCAATTTCAATGTGCATATGGCTACCAACCACCTCTGTTCCCAGCCCTAGAGGAGGTTTCCTGTCCGTCTGTTCAAGCCTTCATCTGTCGCAGAACATGGTTCCAAGCTCGCTCCACCCTCCTTCGTTCTGTGGGTCGCTATGCTGCTACTGCCAACCACCACCATTCAACTGCTCCTACCTACCAAGCAGGTCAGCAAGTTTGCCTCTCCACCTGTGACTTACCTCTCCGAGTGGAGTCCAAAAAGATGGCACCCAAGTTCATCGGGCCTTTCACCATCCAGAAGGCTATCAACCCAGTGGCTGTCCGGTTGAAGCCTCGCGTTCCATGAGAGTTCATCCAACCTTCCATGTGTCCAAGATCAAGCCAGTCCACAACGGTTCCTTGGTCCCTGCGGCACCACCCCCTCCCTCTCCACAAATGGTCGATGGCAGCCCAGTGTTTGCTGTGCGTCGCCTGATTCGCTCCAGTCGGCAGGGTAGAGGTTTCCAGTACCTTGTGGACTGGGAGGGTTATGGTCCTGAAGAGTGGTCCTGGGTTCCTGCTCACCATATTGTGGATCCCAATCTCGTGTCCAACTTTCATCAGCAACACCCCGACCGGCCAGCTAATGAGTCTGCTCGTCAGGGGACCTGCATCGTGCTACCACCTGTCCAGGATATTGAGGAGAGGTCAGATGTTGAGGAAACCCTCCTCCGGACCCCCTCCACTCACCCAGCTGAGGAGTTGACAGATCCTCCTCCCAGGAGTTTAAGGCCCACCTCCATTCCCCCTCCTCACATCCAGTTTTTGGATGTCAGGAGCCATCTCTTGTGGAGCCATCCCTTGCTGCCTGCCCTGTTGGTCCTGTGGTGACATGCCTGCTTGCTATGCGGGTGAGCGGGGTTCGAACTTGGCCTAATCAGCCAGCCCCCATTCCGATGCATCTTGTGATTAACTTCGTTTCTACATCAATCTGTTGAAATAAAGGCTGTTTGTGTAACAAATCTGATTGATTTGTGCTGCAATTGGGTTCACTCCACACCCGTTACATATGTTTTACCTAAAAACAGAAAGTATCATGTTTTTCTTTCAATTCCTAAATCAACTCTTGATAAAAGCTTTAACACATATCCTGATAAAAGGTAATAATTTACCTTTTTTTGTCATCATACCAGACGTCAGTGCTCATCAACTGCTAGCCTTGAGGCCACATCAGGTTTCCCACAGCTTCCTAACCGCTCCCCAGAATATTAACAAGTTCAAAAAATGTGAGAGGGGATTAGTTGCAGTTTGAAAAGTATATTTTTTCAGTGATTCCCTACAGCTGTAAATGCAACCTACTTTGAGGACCTAATAATCACTTCTATTGCCATACTGAAAGCCATTGGGGAAGTTGTGCATCACCTCTAGTCTCTACCAAGCTGTAGTGAAGCTTCTGGTACATATACACAACCTGTTGTCTGTGAAGTAAGCTTTGACCAAGTTAACAATTACACCTGGTACCATAAAGAAGTCAAAAGTGGCCCAAATTAGTCTATGCGGTACAAAGCCAAAAGGTCTGTTATCATGTAATATGCCTGTGAGTCATCTTCTGCCCTTGTTCATGCAGATTTTAGGGAGTATTTCACCTGTATTGGTTGTATCTTTGTTTTGTCAAGGCAGAACTATTAACAGCTGCCACTGTTGATATGGGTAGTAACCCATTACTGCTCCTGGGGTCTATTTCCCAAAGTCAGCTGTCTTTCCAAGCAGTCACATGGTCTTTCTCTTGTTGTCAGCTGTCCTATTTACAGCAGTCGCTGGCTAGGCCAGCAGTTGCATTTCAAAGAAATACAAGACATGTGTGCCCCACTGAAAGGATAAGTGCAAAATGAAGACCAGTTTAAGAATCCCACCAGCAATACTTACAAGTGGATAAAAAATAAGTAAAGGTTTGAAATTAAAAAAGTCCTATGACTTACACCATTGTCCTTTGCTCTTGTAGCCACAAGTTTCTCTGATTCTGATTGGCTGTCATCAGTATCTGCCTCTTTATAGCCCTTGGTAAATGTTGCTGCAGCTCTCCTGGGCCTCCTGCCCACTGCTGGTGGTCTGCTGGACACTGCTGCTGGTTTCACTGTCTTCTTTGGCCGCCCTGCACTCTCTTTCACAGGTGGCTTGATCTAGTTAAACAATGACACACTAGAGCTGACTAGGGTAGCACAACAGACTATTCAAGAAAATAAATAACGGTACTAACCTTGTTAGGTGCATCTTTTATTTGTTTATGAGTTGGCAAGTGTATAGCTGAGGATTCATCTGCAAAGACATAAAGCCTACTTTGTTTATTGAAATCAAGTATTCTCACTGATGTTTTGGGATTTTATGAAATTTGAATGAAAATTTAATTTATCCAGGAGAACCTCATTGAGATTCAGAATCAAGTGTCAGAGCAAAGACAGTTTAGCGACATTTGGCAAGTTACAGACACAAGGCAGTAACTATCACAAAACAGAAATTGCCACTTAAATCAGTGTCAGAACAAGGAAACATTAAAATAGTTTCAGAGAGGCACTTGGGGCATCAGTGGCACAGATAGCACACTGATAGTGTGCCTGGTCAGCAATCGGAAGGTTGCAGGTTAGAGCCTAGCTCTTACTGTCACATGGCGATGTGTCAACTCTTGACCCCAAGTTGCTCCCATCCCTGCATCAGTGAAGTGTAAATAGGTATGAAAGGGTTTAAATGTGTATGATGATACTGATTGAAACTTGACATGGAATCTCCAACCATCAGTGAGTGAATGAGAGAGCAAATGGGTGTGAATGGGTAGATGTTACCTACGGTTTAAAGCTCCTTTGAGAAGTCAAAGACAAGAAAAGTGCCATAAGCTCAAGTCTATTTGCCATTTACCATTTGAGGCTGCCAGTACATCCTTTCCCTACACCGTCATATTAGGTCATGAAAGGAAGCCATGTTACAAGACCATACAATCAATGTACAATAGAAGGTTTTAGAGCACTGGTTTCATGCTATATTTACACAATCTTAACATTCTTACATTTAATTTTACTTGTCAATAACTTGGGTCAATACTCTCCTCATGTAAGTTTCATAAGTTACGGTTTATGTCAATTTTTCTCCTCTTTGAAAAAGGAAAGAAGCTGCTTTTGCAGCTGACTGTACCTCCTCCTGTCATATAATGCTGGATATCACTGTGCAAAAACGAAGTTAAGCTAAATGATTAACACTGTCTGTTTCCAATAACTCTTTACATAGGGCATTCAAGTTCAAACACCTCAACAGGATACAGGGACATTTATAGCAACAGCAACTTTATCAGACTGAACACAACAGTCTGAACTCAGCAGTCTGATGTGTAACTCTAACTCTAAGCTGTAAGGCCTGAATCTAACAGAGAAACCTTACCAACATTTTTTAATCATTTTCAAATGGAGTAAATGCCACACAGAGGAGGTTTGAAGCGTAAGTTGTGATAGGCAAAAACTAAATAAGAAACACACTAAAACACAAAAATTATGAGTTAGGGCCTTGAGACTTATTACAATACCAAAAGGTTCATGACACATCCAAATATTTCAGATGCTGAGAAGGTGCATCCACAAATAAAACATCATCATAGTCAGCTAGAGGCATAAAAGTGGCATCAACAAGGGGTTTTTGTGTGGCATATGAAAAGAGAGACTTATTTCTCAAATAATAGCCAAGTCAAGGATCAGCTTATAAGTGATGAAGCATGACTGAGTGTGTGTAATGGCCTACATGATGCATGAGATTTCACAGTTGGCTGTCTGGAGTATTTAGTAACTTTTGGTTTGGGCTTCCTGCTTGACTCCCTCAGCCAGCTGACCTCTGTCATGGCATAGTCTGTGTCTGGATCAATGAACAGATGTTTCTTCACACAGCACTTCTCCTAAAATATAAAAGTTGTAGAGAACATGAAAAGGACATGGAAAAATGATGTGCTATAAGCAAATAAAATCTCTAACCAAGTATAAAAACAAAACATATAAATACCTTTGCTATTTGGTGCTTATTTGTTGTCCTCTGGGGTGCTGAGGAGTCACCAATGCCACTGTCAAAGAAGTTCATTTCTTTTTTGCTTGTTTTAGTGCAACTGGTTAGTTGTTTTACAAAAAGCCTCTACAAAATGTTCCAGCTTAAAATGCTTTATTTCCAGAAATACCCTTGAGCAGGTCTTTAACTCCCTGGCTTTGGATTATTTAGAACCAGGACCAACCAAAATAATAGTACCGTAACTACTCTTTTGTTTAGACAATTAAAATACTCATCGGCACCATGTTGACTTAATAATTATAATAATAATAATAATCCACTGTTATGATTTTACTAGTTACTGTGTCAACTAGTCATTTTGGCCAACTGTGTTCCTAGATGTTGTTATAGATACACACTGTGAGCAAAGCAAATTCTAGTAAATGTCTCTTACCTAAACTTTAGAAAAAGCTTATGGCCCTCACTGATACCGAGTTATATTAAGTTATATTTAACATGCACAACATGTGTTTGTTTGTACAATTTAGTAATACATCTTTAAAACTCAATATATTTCCCCATGTTAGTAACAGTAATTCTCAGCTGTGAGACCTACCTACTGGACATTGCAAAAGTGTCATTGAAGGTTCTGTTCTTTCCCTGCAGAAAAAATGAGGCAGGATTTAATCACTGGCATAACGAGTCATCAAGTATAAATCAATTATAATAAACAACAAAAAATTGTAATAGTTACCACAATGCTTAATGGTTCATCAACGCTGAAAGCATACACATCACCCCTGTAAACAAAACAATACTGACATTGTATTCATCTAGGAATGTCATAGATTTTCGTAAGTGTAGATGTTTTAGAATTACCTTTGCATTGTAAAGGAATCTGTTGTTTTGCTGCTAGGTTTGGTCAGGTTTACAGCCACATATTCTTTTTTCTGTTGCAAATGATACCATATTCAGTAAGACAATACTGTTGAAAATAAAATTAAAATCAAACCCACACTTTTTTTTGAAAAATCAAAAAACACACAATCACTTACTGAAGCAGCTGATAACCAGCTCGAATTAAACATCTGCCTATAATGAAAACAAAAAGTCATTCTGTGTCATAAACTATTTGTATTTTGTATGTCTATATAAGAACAATCATTTCAAAATTGTGATTCATTTGTAATATTTCAATGTGAAATGCAAGCACTGTTTTTGGCATGCTTTATAACATTTCAAAGTCCATTTTAATTAACTTAAGAGGGTTAATTTTGTGAAACGCAGTATTTAAAATGTTACAGGCCAGTTGGTCACTTTAAAAAAAAAGCCTAAAAGCTATCAGCCAAACTAAAGAGGAATCTGGAGAATAATAAATAGTACATGAAAAAAAGGATAGGTATAATGGTCAAGTTTTTGATATCACCAGCTGCAGGCTACTGTAGACTTGACCATTAAGCCAGTTGGAGTGACCCTTGTCACATCTCCTGGTCAAGTTCCCTTTCTAGGTTTTATCCTTTTTGTGTCATTCTTGTTTGATTTTGAAATTCCTCACCAATGTCTCTCATTACAGGCTGCATTTCCTGCCCTCTCCACTTTGTGTGCTTCCTCGCTACTCCTTGATTATTATTGTCTGCACCTGTAACTCCTCGTGTGCTACTCATTTGTCATTACCCCTGTGTTCATCTAAACAACTCTTCCCCTCTGGTTCTTTGCCAGTGTCCCTGTGTGTCCCTCCATGTATCTGAGTTTGATGAGTATATTTTTTACTATTCTTTTGCCTACCAATTTTGATATCTCTGCCACTTTAGAGCTGATCTTTTGTGTACTGAATATTGTTTTAAGAATTTAGAATGTCCATCTGAGTTGTGCTTTTGGGTTTTCTGGTTTGGGTGTGACAGAAGTAATGTGCTCCTACAAACCAAATCTCTTTTGATCCAAATGTAGAAATAAATGCATTCCCTTACAGCGATTCACAAAATATTGCCAACCCCAGTTTTTTATAACAGTACACAAAGATGTAAGCCTACTATTATTCATCTATATACCTGTTGAGGTTTGGAGGAATCCAGTTTACAGGGATGTTTTCAGCTATATCTTTTGCACTGCACCTGGTCTTAGTCTCAAAACAGCTAGATATGAGCTTCACTATGCTGCCTGCAGCTGCTGCATTTCCCTAAATAAGTAAAAGTAGTGACTATTAGAATGTAAAGGGCATCAAAACAGAGACAATGAGGATTTTCAAAGGTTGACAACCTTTACCATTTCCTTCCTTGACAGAGCCTTGCTGGTACCAACTTTATTGTCTGGAAGTATTTTCCCATGTTGAACTTTGCCTGTTGAGACCTCGGATGGAGCTTTGACTACACCATCACCTTGTTCTACCAATGCCTGCCTCTTCTGTTTAGTTGGACCATCTCTCTGGACATTCTGTTGTTTAGATGTACACTCATCTGCAGAGCTTTTGCCTTTAGAGTCCAGTTTAGCATTAGATAGTTTTCTCTTGGGTGCAACAGCTTCCTCTTGAGGATCCGAATCTCGTATCTTCTCTTTGAGAACCTGCTGCAGGTGCTGGCTGAGTTCATAATGGAATTTTTTTTGGCTGAGGGGACTGTTAGTTGGAACAGACATTCTTTGTGCTGAGGATAAGCGCTCTTTCTTCAGTTCTAGACTTGAAGGTGCTGCAGAATGACAAAAAAATATATTTCTATAAAACCTTTTTTAAACAATTGTTCCCTACTTGTATGACATGATGGGATATATACACAACATTTGTGGTTGAATACAATACTCATATAATACTACTAGGACCACTTTCACAATCTTAATGCATTTAAAAAAACTACACTGCACTTTCAATTTATTTTACATTGATTGCAGGGATGGACTAGTAATGAGGTATATGTTCTTGAGTACTAGAGCTGGGACGATACGCTTTTCTCCCGATTCGATTTTTAAATTTTACGATTTTTTAGGTGGCAATTCAATTTAAATTGCGATTCTACGATATTTGCGATTTTTGCAATCTTTAGTAAGCTTTTTTAACACCAGCAAAAAAGATGAACAATGATGATGCCTACAGACAAAATCAGGAAAAATTTACATCACAGGTGAGTCCATTTTTAGGATTTATTCAGCAATATATTTCCACCAGCTGTTTATACTTTCTCTTCAAAAACCTGGATTGCATTTAAAAGTGACTTATTAACTTAATTAATTAAATTAAGCATTTATATTAGAAAAAAATCGATTTTTGAACAAAAAATTGATTTAAAAATCACCAAACAAAAAATCCAGATACTTAAGTGAATCCATTTTTTCTTCCACCCCTATTGAGAACTGTACTTAAACCAACACTAAGTAGCTTTTTTTTTTTTGAGGGGTTCTGTATCGCCTTTACTGGCACAATGTAACTTCGATGTGGATGGTGGGAACATTGTGCCAGTGTGGAAGTCCACACTTAAAAACTACAATTTTTTTTCTGCTTTGACTGCTTTACAGCATATGTCACTTTCCCCTTGAGACAAAAGTTAAACATTGGGAAAAGGAGAATACATACATACATACATTACATTTAATTCTTGACAACTAAGTCAGCTTAATAATAATTTTTTATAACAGATTTTTGAAAACAGGCAATGCTCCTCTGACTCTGGATGCCACCCACTGATAAATAGGAAGAAGTAGAAAAGGAAGAAAGCTAAATGTAACATTGTTTTCATGGCAGAAGCACCAAAAACTCGAAGAAAAAAGTTTTATCAGAGAAGACAACAATAGGAAAGCTTGAGTGTAGCAAGCTAAATGCCACACAGGAGCAGGTCAATACATTCATTAGGTTGTACTCTCTAAATTCATTGTGGCAACATTACAATAGCGTGTTGACATTAAAACAAGATGTATTTTAATACTTAAGTATTTTCAAAAGCACATACTCCAGTACTGTACCTTCAGCAAAAATTTGACAAACTTTCACTTGGGTTGGAGTAATGTTTGACCAGAATTATCTGTACTTTGTCCACCACTGACTGACTGACAGATTGTACCATTATTTGGATTTTTGGCTCAGCACTAAGTGAGAATAATAGTGGAATAACAAAGCATATAAATTGTTTATTTTTACAAAAACAAAGAATAAAATAAGGACCTTCCGAAACTTGCCTTGTATCACACTCTCTTGCTCCCCCAAAACCACATGGCACTCAGAACAACTAATATCACATCCTCCCTGGGGCTAACATTGGCTTGAGGCATAATGACGGTGAAGTTTTATCACAGCACATTCACATAAATGTGCTGTAAATAGGTCGAAGGAAAAAACCTTCATTTAGCAAATGTGGGCCTTCTTGATAAATCTAAAATTGAAAACAGCTATTAAAATTAAAACCCACCTTTTTATTCAAGACTTTATGTTTTCAAAAGTCAGTTTTTTTGATTAAGCATTTTTTCATCATTTAGTACCATTTAAGACCCAGTGGATACCCTGAGTGAGCATAAAATGTTAAAATCCTCTTACCAGTTCTAGGCTGTGAACTGGTTTTCTGTGTGGACATGGTCAGCATTTCAGAAACTGACAGTTTGCACAAGTTAGAAGATCTGAAAAATAACAGTTGATAAAAATATTCACAGTTTTTGTATGGAAACATTCAAACAACAGTTAAGTACTAGATTTGAAAAGAGCGAATACACTTTTAAAAGCACTTACATCTTTTTCCCAGATTTCAGTTGCGTGTCGGGCACAAAAGTTTTTTCTGGAAGGAGAACATCAGTAACAGATAAAAAGAAAACCTTTATGACTTTTCAGTCTTTGACAATAACAGAGCAAAAGTCAGTCTTGCATGCAATACCAAGCAAGTGATCTTGATCAACTTGGACTTCATCTGATGCTGTTGTTCTTGTGTTCTGTTGGAAAGTAAGAGACAAGATGCAAAGATGTGTTTATTTTGAATATCCTAAATAGAACTTTCTTAACTGAATAACAGCATAGGGTTTCTGGGTCTGATTTCTAAACATCTGCTTTTCAATTACAAGAGAGAAGGATGGCATTTTGAGGGTGCTTTTTATGGACAACCAGAAACATTACCTAGGCCTTAAGATGATGAACTAAGTACAAGTTCATCTGTGCTATTTTAGTTGGATTACAATTGTCTCTCTCAGTCATATGAAGCAGTATCTTAGACAATATACCTCACATTGTCAAAATAGGGCCCTTCATTTACTTCAGTGTGTGGAGCACAAGGGTTAGGGTGCAAAGAGGATACATTATGTTTGACCATACATACAGTAGGTAGGTTTTGGGCATAGCATCAATCAAACCAATTCGAGTGTTTGCTCTCATTCCCTTTAAATCAGTGTGCCCCAGGCAGGTGGCATTTCTCTATTTCCTGAGCAGGTTCAGTTTTTTGGTCTGTATTTAGGATGGATTATATAACTCCTCTCATTCATTATGCCACTACACTCGAAGAGCAACACACAAGAACAATGTATGATACTGCTCAGATTCAAATGCCTTTTTCATTTAAGCATCAAGAGCACAATAAACTGTTTAAAAGAGGAGTCAGAAAGTTCTGTATAAAGACACCTAATTAATTGCTGTAATCTCTTCTTAAATCTGACCAGATCAGATATACGTATATATTTACGATAGATAGGAATCCTTGGCTATATTCTCTATTGCATTCCACTTTACAGGCTGAGGAGTGCTGGAAAAAAAAAACCCTCACTGCTCCTGTAGCTATTTATCTCATTATGAACTGAATTTTTTTTAACAAATGCCCCTATATTTGATGGTAGAGGTATACTGCTGTGCATCATGTGTGAATGTGCATTTTGATCTTGTGGATGTGTAGCAACCATAATATGGTTGCTACACATCTCCTTTCTAAAGACAAGCACATCCCTGGGCACAAACAAGAACACATGTTGACATGCTATTTCAACAGAGTGGGCACATGGTGTATAAATAACACATGCATCAGAAGTAAATTAGGACTGACACTTTGGTTTCACATCAAAACACTTTGCACAGGTCACAAAATAGCACCCATTTGTCGTCACATATTAACTTTGGTCTGATGATGTACAGGGTATCCATAAAGTCGCTTTGCAAATAAAAAAAGTATTACAAAGACAGTTGATGAGATATCTTAACAGATTTGTTTAATTTTAATCAGTGTTTATTAAAGTTTTATTCACATTAAAATTTTGTGTTTCAGATACTCTGTTAATGGAAGGAAAACTGTTAAAATAGAAAATTTGCGCAGAAATCGTACATGGGGCTCGGGCGGCTGCCGGGAATTTTTCATCACAATCCAGCTGGTGGCAGCCGGTGGCGGCCACTCTCTCCCATAGCTTTGCAATGGGAGAGAAACCCTATAAAATGGCTACTTCTCAAGACAAGGCACAATGTGTATCCTGGTTTACTGAGACAAAATCGGATGTGCAGACTCAGCAAAACTACAGAACTGAGTATGGAAGAGATCAACCATCACATCCTTCAATTAGTGCATGGCACAAGAAATTTATGGAGACAGGGAAAGTGTTGGATAAAGGGAGGAATGGGCGACCAAGAACATATGAGGAAAACATCAGTCGTGTAAGACAAGCCTTTCCTTCCATTAACAGATTATCTGAAACAACATATTTTTATGTAAATAAAAACTTTAATAAACACTGATTTAAATAAAACAAATCTGGTTAAGATATCTCATCAACTGCCTTTTAAATAAATTTCTTTATGGACACCCCGGAATGTTTATTTAGATATTTGCGAGTAAGATACCTGTTAAATGAAATTATGTCTGAGGCATCTGGAAAATAGATAATGCCACGCTAAAGTCTTTGTGATAGACTATAAATCTGACAGTGGGCAGGCATTAATATCCAGATTATATAAAGTATTAATGAATCTCCAGTATAGTGCAGTGCAATTTCAGTATGTTCATTCACCCTTAGCTGTCTGCTGCACAACTTGATTTTAAACATGACAGCATTATATATCACAGACAAAAACAACCTCAAACTGGAGAGTGAAAAATTACTTTTTGGGAAAGAAAATTGGACTTACCCAAAAAGTCAGTCTTAGGGAAGTGCTTTAATTCATCAAATCTAAGCTAATCAGAGTAGTTACTTTAAAAAATCTTCTTTGGTCTGCAGAAAAACAAGTCACTATCTCACTCAGTGGTATTACTCTAGCACAGCCATGCCTATAAGGTGTTCATGTACATCTGATACATGGTTTTGTTTGTAAAGATAAATGAATGTACAGATATATAAAAGTCATTTTTCAGGTCATGGTGGGCCAAAATGAATCACATCATAGTTACCAATGCAACAGTTATAATGTTGCTTGTCTAACTTTCAGTTACTTGTCTATCTAATGAACAAAGTCACAGACAAACAATTCAAGTACAAAAGTATTTCATTTCATGCACATATACAATCCTACTGACTTCACCAGTGCAGTTATGGTTCACACCCATTCAGGACAACCAAAAAATTAAAGGTGGATCAAATCAGGGAATTATTTTGGGCTAGGAGATGCGTACATTTCTTGAATTCCTTCTACCAATGACACTAGACTCTAAAACAGTGGTTCCCAAACTTTTCACAGCCTGTATCACGTCTGACACTTGACCTCCAGGCATGTACCCCCACTCTCATGCACATATAGCAGCAAGAAATACAAATGCATCTGTAAGGCTGCCGCCAGCCCTGCCTTCTGTATTTAACGTGCATAACATGTGAATAAAACCTCTTATAGTGAATTATTTCTAACAAAATATATTTATTTACCAGCAATTTCAGTGGGCAACACCAGTTCACTTTTGAAAAAGAAATTCACATTTCTGGAACATTAATTAATGAACCTGAAACTGTTGAGCACGAACTCACAGCAGCTTAGTGAGAAGGCTGTCTGACTGAACATATGTTACTATAAGAATCTTAGACTATTCAGGACAGATTTCCTTCTCCAAGATGCCTCACAAATCCAGCCCCCAACCTCTCTGCCAACACTTAGGGCCTTTATCAAATCTCACAATACAAACATTGGCCAGTTTGAACTTTAACTACTGAAACAACTGTTTGAAATCTGACAATCTGTATTTGAGTACCCCCATGTTACTTTGAGTACCCCTGGGGGTACGAGTACCTCAGTTTAGCAATCACTGCTCTTAATTTATGGTAGCATGTAAACTGTGCCCAGAAAATTCTCCACTACTTAGAACTTGAGATCAATAGCACATACTAAGTACTCCAACACTAAAAATGACAACTAAAAAAGTATGAAGCCATTTAGAGTGCATATAGCTTGTTAAACATGGTATATTCAGGGTTAAATATCATTACCACTGGATAACAGTGTTGTGGGATGAAGGAACATGGCTGCCGGTATCATCAGCCAATCTTACCTCTCCTGGGCCAGTTTCACTTCCCCATTCACTTGAACGAACCATCTCCAGGGGAGGTTTCCCTTTACCATTAGCTAGAGGGACAAAAAAAAACAGAGTAAGAAAAACACACTAATACAATGAACATTAATAACAATAATAATATTAATAATTGTAAAAGCCAGGTCAAACACAGAGTGGTCATCTATCAGGCAGGATGACCAACCTGAAATTGTTTGAGCCAAATACAATAAAAAATACAATAAAATATGTCCTGAAGTTCATATTTTATTTTGTTTTCTTTCAAAATGCCAATGCTCTTAAGGCTGATCTAAAAAAAACCCAACAACAATAAGCATTATAATTGGCCCCCAGTATCCATTAGACAGCTGTTTCCCTTCAAAACAAAGAACATGAATAGAAAGACCAAAACCACAATACACTTTCACAACAATACACAATGGACTTTTCCTGCCTGATATGCAAGAAAAATAATGCTTTTTCAAAACAATATAATCAAGAATCATCACTGGATTAAACAAGAGGACACTCTCAGGGCAAACAGAGAGGAGTAGAGAGGGGACAGTGAGCTCGACAAGCAAATTATTTTCCACAAAGACAAAAGGGTATCTTATGATTCTGCAGATAAAGTTCCTGACTTGTTGAGTGAATTAATTGCAGGTAAATGAGACATTTTATCAAGGGCTTCATTCATCCTGACCTGCAAAGTTATGTTTTATTTGGCCTTATTAACCAAAGTGTGCAGGAGTGTTTATAGTTATCACATTTGTGACAGTTCAGGCAGATTTAATGGCATTTCAGGCTGTCATGGCCAAAAATACTCACACACAGTCACAGCATAATGTATAACAGAGGGGACTCCAAGAATTTCTGAGCACATATGAACCACACACCTCTCTGTTGCTCACCAATACAAGCCTCCTCCGCACTTCAAGTTATTTGAAAGATTACCAACTTATTCTATAAATTCTAACATCCAGCTATGCTGTGTGGTCATATACATGGATCAGATGTCTCTAACTTAACTTAGGTTGGAAGCCCCTGCAAAATTTCAGCATGTACTGTGACTCTGCATGATGTTATAAACATGTCACACATTGAAAGGAAAGTCATTGGTAATTATCTGTTGTAGAAGTGCCACACATCAAGTCATTTAAATGCATGATTACTAAGGTGACTGTGATAATTTTTGTGCTTGCTTAGATTAGCTTAATAAAAGTAAACATAAACGAACAATGTTCTGTTAGTCATTTCAAGTTTTTGAGTGATAGCAGCTGGTGCAAATATTCATAAAATTAACATAGCCATTGATACGGAAATCTTTGTTTATTAACTTTTTTGACTAAGATAAAGCAAGACCAACGATTTCAATTGGAAGATAAGAGACAAATTTGTGTAGATTTCAAATAATGGCAGCTAATGCCTGTTGGCCTGTGGTTTATGATAGTTACTCAGTGATTGGCAAAATATGCTCTCCACGTCAGTTTGCTTTGTAGGGATTGTGTTTGACAAGGTCCATGTCACATACAGTGGGTAAGAAAACTATTCAGACCCCCTTAAATTTTTCACGTTTTGTAACATTGCAGCCATTACCTAAAATCATTTAAATTAATTTTTTCCTCATTAATGTACACAAAGCACCCCATATTGACAAAAAAACAACAGAATTGTAGACATTTTTGAAGATTTGTTAAAAAAACTGAAATATCACATGTTGATAAGTATTCAGACCCTTTGCTCAGTACTGAGTAGGAGCACCCTTTTGAGCTAATACAGCCATGAGTCTTCTTGGGAGTGATGCAAGAAGTTTCTCACACCTGGATTTGGGGATCCTATGCCATTCCTCCTTACAGATCCTCTCCAGTTCTGTCAGGTTGGATGGTGAACGTTGGTGGACAGCCATTTTCAGGTCTCTCCACAGATGCTAAATTGGGTTTAAGTCAGGGCTCTGGCTGGGCCATTCGAGAACAGACACGGAGTTGTTCTGAAGCCACTCCTTCATTATTTTAGCTGTGTGCTTAGGGTCATTGTCTTGTTGGAATGTGAACCCTCGGCCCAGTCCGAGATCCTGAGCACTAGGCCTGTCACGATAACAAATTTTGCTGGACGATAATTGTCCAAAAAATTATTGACGATAAACGATATTATAGTCAACATTATTTTGATTTTTTTTCCCATTTTTTCATTGATGTAACCAGGGCTTGACGTTAGCATTTTACCAAGTAGCACTGCGCTACCAAGTTGAAAAATCCAGTAGCATACAAATATTTTTAGTAGCATGATAAAAAGTTACCAAGTAGTGCATTTTTCTTTAATAGAAAGATATGCGGTCAACAAGGAGGCATTTGTAAGCAGAATTTTAAAAAAATTATTTGAATAAAAAACGTACAATCGAAAGTGACATAAACATACACTTAAAGAGAATTAAAGTGAATTCATGTGCAAAGTGCAACCGAGGAATGGTATAAAAAAACAAGTTGATACAGAATATAATAATATAACAATTGTTTGTTATTAACCAGTAATCCTAACCCAATACTATTCTCCAGCAGACTTAAGCTTATTTGAACTGTGTTATAATATACAACATTCATGAAGTTTTTACAGAAGGTGCTTGAACTTTGAGGGGAGGGTCCACATCAATGTATTAGGGCTGTCACTTTATATTTGATTTTCGAATAACCGATCGAAAATGGGGATAAATATCCGTAACCGAAGCGTAAATAAATATTTGAATGTAAAATATTGAGTGTATCAGCACATTAGGGCAGTAGCATCCGGCTGCAGGCACGCGAGCAGCACTCTCAAGACCAACCGCACTCTCAGGACTGTCAGTTTTTTGCAACAGTGCCACCAAGTGAATTGGAGCTGTCTTTGCTCTTCTTAATGAAAAAATCCTGAATGTCTCCCTTGCGTTTCATTTTGGAGTCTAGCTTGAAAAAACATCGAAAAATACAATAGAAAGCAACAAACAGTTAGCTCATGTTGCTATTTAAACAGTGCATTATCATAAACTTACATATTTCAGGTTTACAGATTAAGTACTCTTACCTGGAACACATGAAAGCCAGCAACGATCACAATCACAATGTCTTGGCCGAGGTGACTGTCATACAGTCGTCTGCTGCGACTTCCTGTTTGTAGAACTTCTAATTAAAAGCCCCATGATGTTTAAACATGGACTTTTCTCATTATAAAGTCGGATTTTGTGTTTTATTCTTGCATCTTCTTGATGATTGACGAGAGGGTCGCACGCCTTGACTGACAGCTTCAAGAGCCAATGACATTTAGGGTGGCACACAGGGGGGCCAATCAGATCGCAGGGGGGGCGGGTGCCCCCCTGTGCACCCCCGGTAGATCCACCACTGCTTTGCAGGACCGCAGAAATAGGGATAGACGTGTATTTGTTTAAAGCTAGGTTCAGGCAAGTTCTTAAAGCTAAGGTTACATTTAGGGCAAGGGATGGGGCAGGGGTGCTTTGTCAAGAGTTTAACCCCGTGTGACTGTGTTTTTTTTTTGGCAAGGTCTTGGGAATGCTTTCTGCCAGTCAGCATTAAACTTATACCTCGTACGACTGGGAACAGCAGCGGCGTCATTAATTGTCTTTCTGGCATCTTGAGACATGGCGTCTGAAGCTAACACTAACTCTACCTTCCCGACAATTTCGCCTCCTTGCTCCATTTCGTCCTCTTGCCTCAATTCAGAGTCCACATGTCCTGGTTTTGTTGGTCTTTAGAAATAATAACTGATAGGCTTCATGGTTATTTGGTTATTGCTCGTTTGGTCTTTCTTCTCAAATAATTTAAAATGCTGCTCACTGTTCTGTCAGCGTATGTTGCCCGGCAACCAGTCCCACTGATGCACTGTGATTGGTCGAGATGAGGCTTTGGGAGCGCCTGCTTATGTTCATCTGTACCTCCCACAGGGTGGTGCAGGCATGTCAGGTGTACCGAAGGCTAGCTAGTGGCGCAGTTAGGTCAATAAAACAAACATTTCAAGCTGAACTTGTTTCCAGCTGAGGCTGCATTCAGGAATACAACCGGCCACAACTTCCAACGTATTCAACATAAGATACAACATATTTTGAACGGTCATTTTTCATAGTTGCACGGGTGCTACCAAATGCAAATCACAATTCGCACTGTAATATTTTTAGTAGCAAATGTGAGTACCTCCTCGCACTGTCGAGCCCTGGATGTAACTATGATATATGGTATGATAAAGTGAGTACACCATATCAAAAGCAGAGTCTTAATTCAGAGAGTCTTATTTCTCATGATCTAGGAGCCCTTAAAGGAACATTACACCCAAACAACGATTTGGCCTCATTTTCTACTCACCCTCATGCTGAACAACACTGTGGAGTAGTTTTGGAACATCTAGGATGCAGCCGGAGATCTGGGGGGATACTCGCTGTCCACTGGCATTGATATCATGACTTCGGTAAAAGCCCGAACGAGCAGTGTCCTTAAAAGTCCACAAAAAGTCGGCAATATTCGTCCATACTGCTCGTGCGCTGTAATCCAAGTGTCCTGAGCGGGTAACGTCCACCATTTACTCGAAACGACATCATTTAGCACATGTTTATAGCCTAAACAGTACTACTTCGCATTTCTATGATACACTTACGGGTGCCTACGGAAGCTGCGGCTGACCAAACAAACGAATGCGCACTCTGCAACAACTAGGAGCGTAGAACAAGAAATCCCACATTCTGCTGTGAGCGACGGAGCCGTGGACAGACACAAGAGGGGTCAGCAGAATGTGGGATTTCTTGTGTTCTTGTTTCTTGTTCTATGCTCCTAGTTATTGCAGAGTGCGCATTCCTTTGTTTTGGTGTTTTGGTTTAAGTGTATCATAGAAATGCGAAGTAGTACTGTTTAGGCTATAAACATGTGCTAAATGATGTCGTTTCGAGTAAATGGTGGACGTTACCCGCTCAGGACACTTGGATTACAATGGTTGACTTACTGTATTTTGTGTTAAATGATACACCTGTGTGGTACAATTTAAAGTGAAATGATAGTCTTAAGGTAGTTCTAGTAAACAACTAACAGCCTTTAGTCGCAACGGCTAAAGGCTTAAAAGGGGAAGCAACTGTTAACGGCCATTAGCTGTTAGCTGTTGCAGCTAACAACAGTTAGACACTACAGCTAACAGCCGTTAACTGTTGTTTGCCATTGATCCCTCTAGGTGAAAGTATGGCAAAGCAGTAGTGGTTCAAAAAAATTGATTTTTTTGGTGTGTTCGAGGAGTCTCCTCATTCATTTTCAATGTGAATTTTTTCGCAGTTTTCAGTGAATAACTCGGCCAAAGCTTCCCGAAATAATGTAAAAAAAGTCATAGCACACCGATCAAGACCGAGCCACAGTATCGATATATAATTTGTGGGGTGTTCCTCAAAGCCCTAGGACTAGAAGCGAATCATAAAACTGTCCGGAAGATGAAGAAGAAAAATTAAGAAAGAAATGAACACATGGGAGAACACATGTGGCTCTCTCTCCTATAGCTTTGCTCGTGGGGTGGGTGGCTCGTTGCAAAGCCTGAGCCCCAAATTATCCCATCTGTATTCGTAAATTAGTACAATCTTTTCCACCATTATCCTACTCAGAACATATTTATATAATATTATAACAAAATTTAGTGAACACTGCCCACTATGTAATACAGATTTGCTCTCCTCAAATAATCACATACAATCGCAAGAGTTTTTGTAAAGCTGATAAAGCAATATTCAGTAAATGATTAGTTACTGTGATAATGACCCTATGGTTGTAAATAAATTTACAAAAACAAGTGAAAGGCTTTGTATGTTTTGGTGAGTTTTTTTTTTTTTTGTTCTTAAGTAGGAGCTTGCAGTAAGCTATGAAAGTAGCAGTGAGCTTTAATTTGCTTCAGGTTATGTGGAGTGTGTCACTGTGGTGGCTACATGCTTTGTCATAAATGTGCATGTTTCAGTGTTTAATACTAGTATATTGGTTGCCAGGGTACTGAATAAAAAAAACTTTACTGTGGCTTATACAATGGATTCAATAGTAAACTCTTGACCCTCTTCTGTCTATTACATACTTGGTGCCATAACAGCAGAGGAAAGACTGGAGTACTGAACTCTTCTTCCTGCACTGCCAATAATGGAGATGGTTGACTCTGATATCCTCATCTTCGCTGAGGTCACAAGCTGAAACAGGAAAAAAATACATGAGACACTTATTTGATCCTATAACATTACATATATTATTGCTTTCAAGGTAAGACCTCTGAGGAAAAGGAGCATGGAAGAAAATGAACACATATTTTTCAATTGTCATATGTGTTGTCAATAGAGTTTCTAAGACTTCACAGTCATCAACTTTATATTGCAAATCATGTTCAGCAAAATGCTTAATTTCAACAAAATCCGACTGTATGTCCACTATGCCATCTTCTAGTAGTTTCCTCTAGTTTTCAGAACAGCTTTTCTAACCAATGTTAAAATTCATTCATTTATATATTCATTTTCTGTATCCCCTATCCCTTTAAGTGTCGCTGGGAAGCGGCTGCCTATCCCGGCTGTTAAGCATATTTAAAATCGATCCCCGTTTAGACAGAGACGCTGAAACGAAAGAAAATGCTTTCGTATGCATGCCGGTTCAGTAGATGGCAATGTAGGTTTGCAGAGAGGCAGCGCAGCTACAATACACGCACACAAATGAAAAACTTTTCACAAACAACAATGGCGAGTGGAAGCACAAAAGCGCAGGAGTTTCTTTTCTGGACAACAAATCTGTCCTGACAACTAATCTTTTTGTACCATTTTGTCTGGACAACAAACCGAGCATGGTAAGCGGCACACGTTACTTGGTAGACGGCCGAAATTGTTGTTGTTCCTGGTATGCGCGTACAGCCTTCATGTGAAAGAGTACTGTGCATGCAGGGAGGTCAGCTTTTCACCCTGAAATGCTCTGATTTTGGTTTACACTGTGCTGCATGGAGAGCGTATTGAAAACTCTTCACTCTGGATCCTGGTTTCAGAAGTTTCTGAATTTGGGGGGGCCCTATTGAGGTGTCAATGGAGTAACACATACGTTAACGAGCTCCTGCCTTAACTTTCGAAAAATACAAGCATATCATTCTAAAACAACGTTCATATCATGGGTGTGAAGGAGGGACCAGGCTCAAGCTCCGCTGCCTCCATTTGCAAGCTGCTTAGAGAAGCTCTCAACTGGGACAAGGATATCCTGATAGAACGCTTGCATAGAGGTATGGGACAGAATAAGCATGGAACACCTCGGGTTATCATCGCCCGGCTGCATTATTATCAGGACTGTCTCAATGTACTGCGCTGCGCCTGTGAACGAGCTCCGCTCTGATATCAAGGGGAACAGATCATCTTTCCTGATTACACAGAAAGTGTTGCTAAAGCCCGGGCCTTGGTCAACAACGTCAGGAACATCCTTCAAGGCCGCCGAGATGTTGACTACGGTATTCTATTACCAGCTCGACTCCATATCTCATACAGGGGAGATAACAAGGAATTCCAGAGCCCAGATGCGGCTATGACCTGCGTGAAGAATACCATCACAATGGAGAGTGAAAACACAGGCTAATATCCTGCATGCCTCAAGACTCAGAGGACTGACATTTGCATCTGTCTTTTTCTCCTGGGACATACATAGACACCAGATATGGACCTGGGAGGTCTGATTTGCATATCCTTTTTGCTGCACTGTTATTTTATTTTGGTACAGTTCAGGGGAATGTTATATTAGTCCTTTTGTTAGTGCAGGTCATCTGTATTTCTGCTTGAACATGTTGGTTTTACATGATTGCATTGTAACACTGAAGTGACATTTTAGTTAATGTTAGAAGTTTAAATGCAGGACAGCAGGGATTATTTCTACCACTCTTTCCTATCTTGAAACATGCAAATTAATACTGATATTTAGATTATTCAACTTATTTACTTTTTCTATTATTCTGTCATCTGAGCTTTGGATAAATCCTGATGGCAATCATGTTTCCATCACTTTTTATTTTGATTATCTGTTTGCACCTTTAGACTGCTGCACTGACACAGTTAGATGGTATCTAAACTCGTTGCGCAATTTTTAACATTTAAATTATTTTTCAAAGTGAGGTGTGGCGGGAGCTGGTTTGTTTGATTCCTGATTGGTGACTGCTCCCTTTTACCATTGCTTAATGTGTGGCTTTTTTGTAAGGGGTATTACTATTGCCATGTTCTCTGAGACGTCAAGGGTTGGAGACTTACTTGACTTAAGTTATTTCTTTGTTGTTCAGTTGTCTTACATGCTTCAGCTTATAATGCCAACACAATTTGGGATATGTAAACTTAATAATATCTGTAACTATTATTAATGCCAGACATAAGCGATTTAAGAAAGGCTTTAGGTAACCAGGTAAACTTTGTAAGCTGGAATGTAAAATCTCTAAATTACCCTGTAAAACGTAAGAGAATAATTATGCATCTTAGTCATCTTAAGACTGATACTGCATATTTGCAGGAGACGTATCTCCGCACTGCTGACCAATTCAGATTGAGAGGTGGATGGATTGGACAAGCACATCATTCTAATTTTACTTCCTGACTCCATGGGGCAAAATGTCATTGTGGTTGGTCGGTTGTACGGACTCCCAGTTATGCTAGCAAATGCTTTCCCCACACCTTGACTGTAGTTCATCAAGGGTAACATCAGAGTCCAAATCAGCACAAGCCATCCAGCTTTTTCTAGAGATATATGGTATGGCAGACGTTTGGCACAAAACCTCCCCCTTGGTGTCCACCTGTGGATATGAGTCTATTGTCATTTCCGATCATGGCCCCTGATCATGGGAATACATTTTCCTGATGCAGATATAGGTTATCGTCAGTGGAGGCTTAACCCATCACTTCTTTTAGATGGAGCCTTTGTGAACTTCTTTAATTATTAATTATTTCTTGCTAATAATTAGACCCCTGGTATGTCAGCTTCAACTATATGGGCAATGAAGGCATACGTAGGAGGACAGGCCATTTCCTATTGTGCAGCACAAAGAAAAGCAAATAGTGAAAGCCTTAAACAGATGACAGATGATATTTTGAAATTAGATACACTATGTAGTCTTTTGACTACATACTTAAGCAATTTCTAATACTGAAAATGGAATTCGATCTAAAGTCTAAACATAACTCGTATGAATATGGGGAGAAAGCAAGTAAAATTTGAGCAAGACTGCCAGTCAATACATATCTGAAGTAGAGGATGAACAAGGTTGAACTCACACTGACCCTTCACAGATAAACTTATGCTTAAATCACTTCTATTCCAACCTTTATACTTCAGAGCCACCAACAAACCATTCAATTCTAGATGAGTTTTTCCACAATCTTGAAATCCCTAGAGTAGACCCTGAATTGGCCACAGAATTAGATGGAGACATTACTAGCACAGAGGTTGTGGAGGCTATTAGGAGTGTGCAAAGTGGTAAATTCCAAGGGCCTGATGGCTACCCCTCTGAATTTTTTAAACATTCTCAGAAAGTTTAGCACCTCTTCTTCTCGCTGTATTTGAGGAGTCATTCCTTTCTAGTTGTCTTCCTGCAACTATACGAGAAGCAACAATTTCGCTCATCTGTAAAAAAGATAAAAACCCATGGCAGTGTAGCTTGTACCGTCCAATTTCTCTTCTGAACTCAGATGTAAAGATTCTTGCTAAACTCTTGGCCTGGTGTCTTGAGGTTCCACTCCCTTCAGTTATTTCAACTGATCGAACAGGCTTCATGCAGAATAGATACTCTTCTTTCAATATTAGGTGCCTTTAAAATATTCTCTATGATTCCACTCCATCCGACATACCAAAGGTTCTACTTTCACTTGACGCGGAGAAGGCTTTTGATCAGGTGGAGTGGGTTATTTGTTTTAGACTCTAAAATTTCGGCTTTGGCTCAAAATTCTTATCCTGGATTAAAACCCTGTATTCCTCTCCAGTAGCAGCAGTTTGTACTAACAATAATATTTCGTCCCATTTTCATTTGCAAAGAAGTACGAGGCAGGGGTGTCCATTGTCTCCACTCCTTTTTAACCACTGCAATTGAACCACTGGCATTAGCCATATGTCAGGACTTTATTTTCAGAGAAATCACAAGAGTCAAGATTGTAAAGTTTCACTTTTTGCAGATGATCTGCTATTTTATTTATCAGACCCTCTGCTGAGCCTTCCTAGGCTCTGGGACACTGAAGAAATTTGGTGAAATATCCATTTATAAGATTAACCTTCAAAAAAGTGAACCATAAATGAAGCAGCCAGGAATATAGCATATAATTCAACCCCTTCTAAAATCATTACAACAAAGCTTAGGTATCTTGGAGTCTGGATAATGCACAATCACAAAGATTTTTACAAAACTAAGTTTTTGCCCTTGAAACAGCATTTGAAACAGGATATTAAACGTTGGGATCAGTTGCCCCTCTCATTAATGGGTAGGATCAACACAGTTAAGATGAACATATTGCCTAACACAGCTACACACAGCAGCAGCAGCACACAAACAGGTCAAGAGCGCAGAGAGAGTTAGGGAGACGAGGGAGAAAGACCGCAAGGAGCAACGAGGAGCGACAAGGCCATTCTACACAAACGCGGACAGGTAAAAGTAAAGAAAATGAGTGACAGCAGGAAAAGGAGTATAATCAGGACCCACTTTAATTATGTTGATCAAACAAAAGCAGATTGTAGAGTCTGCAATATTAAAATCTCCCATTGTGCCGGCTCCACAAACAACCTTCACAGGCACATGAGACCTGTCCACCCATCAGTGCCATTGAAGAAAAGACAAACAATTGAATTGTACGTCTTTTATTAGTAAGGGCATTTTATCCGATATTTGACAAATCTGGGAACTAAATCGTTGCCAAGAAATTTCTTCACCAATGTGTTTCTAAAGGTGTCTAATAACATGTACTAAAAGTTTGAAGTTCAACTCCTGTGGGAAACCTCTCAAAAAACTGCCCAAAATCAGGATACCAATAACTGTTTTTTGAAAATTTGAAAGTGTTTAAATTGGACTTGAATAACTTGCAAAGGGTCAAACTAGGGATTTTTCATGATTCTGAGCTGATTGCAAACAATTATTTTTCAGCAAGGCAACTCCCTAGTGAAAAAACTCCCAATAACCCCCACTCACACATACCCTGCAGGGTACACTTAAATAAAAAAACAGCATTTTTTATGGTAAATAGGCCTAGTTTCTGTTTAATGGTGATTGCTGTAGTTGGTTGACATTCAAGTTAACATTAGCACCTGACATGCTGAAGTCAAATCTTCAAAAAATTGGCTGAAGAACACCTGCACTCTGGGTGCAGTACCACCACATGGTTGATGTTATTAAGATGTACATCCGAACCGAGCGGCTTGCAGACCACAATGGGCACCTGTCCTGCATTGTGACCAGGATGCTGGACATTTTTGCAGCTGCAGGCCATCATCAGTACGCCAAAGGTGCACGGCTGTACTGTCAACTCATAAAGGACCTGGAAACTCTACCTGTTTACAGAGAGACCTTGGAGCGTTTCACTGCTCATGGAAACCAAGTTGTGCGTTTTTCCAGCCACGATTGGTCTGGCACCTGGTGTGACATCTGCATTGAGCAGACATTGATGAAGGCAACCAAATCCGAAGGTGGACTGATCAGAGGCAGGATGACAAACAGCAATTCTGGCCACAAATGCTGGGTGCTCACCCACAGCCACTTCTCTAACATCAACCAGCATATGGAGGAAGATGTAAACCAACATGCTCCACTCCACAGAGACCTTGGAAAAACGCAGATGAAGCGAGATGCAGAAGCTGTTTAACTTGCCCTTCAATGGTTCGAGGAGAACAACCCATTCGACCATGATCGAGACAAAGAGATGTTTGTATCTTTCTCTACAGGATTCACAAGCACAGGAGATGACCCAGTTAATGCTGAGAGAGCTGCTGAAGTAGGGAGAGAGATACAGAAAAAGCTGGATGGACAGTCAACGACATCAACCATGGAGGTGAAGTCAAAGGTGCAAGCCCTCTCTTCTCTCAGAAAGATTCCTAAGATCAACGAAAGGAAGATTCACCTTGACTCACTCAAGTTCTTCAACAGACTGATCATTTTTGCCCAACGGGACATGACAGTTGAGACAAGCTTGGAGTATGAGCTGACTCATGTCCCACTGTCCCTTTTCAGCAACAAAGATCAGAAAATGAACAAGGCAAACAAAGCAGGCTTTTCCAAGACTAGCCTGAAGGAGTTGACTGATCCGCTTGACCTCACTAACTAACCCTGCTCCACTTTGGTGGTTGATGGCGGATGGCTTCTCTACATGGTGAAGTGGGAACAAGGTCAGACTTGGCAGGAGATTGCCAACAGTTACCTAAGCTTCCTGCAGTGTCTTGGCCGTAACTCTCAAAAGATCATTGTGGTCTTTGATGGCTATAACAGATCGCCAAAAGATCATGACCACATCCGACGTACCAAGACGTCATGCTGTGATCTCCAGATTCGACCAGATATGATACACTGGACACCAAGAGCAAAGTTCTTGGACAACACTCAAAATAAGAGTCAGCTCATTTGCCTCTTCAACATTCCAAAAACTTCACATCACTGTGGAGCAGAGTGACAACGATGCTGACACTTTAATTGTGAGAGAGGCAATGGCTGCTGCTACAGATGGCTCTGTTGAGGTCAGTAACAGACAATTTTAAAAGTAAGAGTTTTGACTATTTTTATATATTTTCACATAGTTGAACATGCATTGCATATCTTATTCTCTTTTCAGGTGAGGGCAGAAGATGCAGACGCGCTGGTAATGTTGGTGCACCATAGCTCAAGCGCCAAGCATCCACTCTTCTTCACAACACTGAAGGGCTCTTATGATGTCAGGAAGATTCGAGAAGCTCTCTCTGAAAAATAGAGACACTACCTGATCTTTTCTCATGCCTTCACTGGGTGTGATACGGTTTCTGCTATCGCTGGCCATGGGAAAACAACTCTGTTTGACAGGTAATAATAATAACAATAATAATAATAATAATGATAATAATGATAATAATAATAATAATAATAATAATAATAATAATAATAATAATATATAATAATAATAATAATAATAATATATCATAATGAAATATTTGTATACTAAAAGGTCTGCAACAAGCCTGAAGTGCTTTCTTTTGCAGATTTTTTGCGGGGGACATTGATGAACATATGGACATCTTCCTGGACATACGTGCTAACAAGGATGCAGTGATTCAGGCTGGGTCTGCGATCTTCCACTACATTTACCATGGATCAGGTCCTACTCTGGGTGCAATTCGATACAACATCTTCTCACGTGAGGCAGCGGCTGGGCTAATCAAACCGGGGACTCTACCTCCAACAGAGGGTGCAGCTGCACAGCATTAGCTCCGTGCCTACCTACAGACTCGAGACTGGCTCCTTCTACAGAGCATGTCTCTGGACCCCAGAGACTATGGATGGATATTAGGTGTTCATGGTTATGAGCCAGTTCCAACTCTAGACCCCATGGCTCCTGAAGAGCTACTCCAGTTTACAAGCTGCAATTGTAATGGAGATTGCAGCAACTGGCGATGCAGCTGCAAGAATGGAGTCAAGTGCATCTCAGCTTGTGGAGTCTGTAAAGGCATTACCTGCAAGTATGCCATTCATGATGGTTTTGAATGATGACTCAGACATTGACACCTAAAGCATTTCAGAGCATGGATTAGTATTTGCTCTAATTATTGTGCAACTAATTGAAATAAATGCAACTTTATATGTAAATGCAAAGGTGGGTGTGTCATTTTTTCCACTAAGGAATGGTTGTGGTGAAAAATAAATGATAGCAATCAACTCAGAATAATGAAAAAACACTTGTTTGACCCTTCACAAGTTACTTAAGTCCAATTTAAGCACTTTTGAATTTTTGAAAATCGGTTATCAGTATCCCAACTTTGAGAAGTTTTTTGAGAGGTTTCCCACAGGAGTTGAATTTCAAACTTTTAGTACATGTTATTAGACACTTTTAAAAACACATTGGTGAAGAAATTTCTTGGTAACGATTTAGTTCCCAAATTTTCAGATCTTTCCCTTACTATATATTTTTGTTGCACTGCTGAGAAAAAAAAGTTAAGGCATCTTTATATAATAGGCATATATAAATAAAGTATAATGCAGGTTTTTTAACATTATTATTCCTTTTGTGCAAAATTTTACATTATTATTGGTAATACATTGATTAAAGCAACAAAAAAATCTGAAAGCCGAATTTGAGAGCCGAAAGAGCCAGTTCTCTAAAAAGAGCCAGAATTCCCATCACTAAAGCACAGCAGCATTGTCTCCAGGCTCTCATAGCCCCTCCGTACAGAAAGGTCTGATTTAGTGGCCGTGACCTTCATATATTAATGAGCCACTGCTGATACCGCTACGATCTTCCGTGTCGGCCAGGGCAGCTGTGCGTAACCATGACGACAGAGCCCTGAGAGAGACTGGACATGGCTGCACTCACGGCTGCAGCATTTCACGCTATAGACTGAGTCTGAATATAAAGAGGAACCAGGAGAGAGTCGAGGATCAAGGAAAAATGGGGATGTTTCTCAGTGGTCTGTAAATGAAGTTTGTTTCTTCAATGCTAACATGTAGACGAATGTTCCTCTCCCTCTCCCCCTCCCCCTCCATATGTTGATGTCGATATGAAGCGCGTGGTTGTTCGCAGACATGCAGTGCTTACCAAAACTTAGACTGGCGTGAAAAAGAGCCTAATGAGGTGTAATGTAGAGTGAGCGGGTTACTACAGCGACATAAATCCCGACGGGATTAGTTAAAACTCTGACGTGAATTAACTTTCACTTCTAAGTAACACTGAACGGGCCTTTGCTATAGATAGTGAAATAAAACAGAGAGAGGGGGTCTTCTCTGTTGTTGTGATATGTAAATAATGTCTGGGTTCTTCAGGGCCGATCAGAGTAACAGTCTGTTATACAGAAATAACATTAGTAATGCAACTGACCCATCAGAATACAGCATTTAATAGAGCTAAGCCTTTAGTGCACCACAGTAACGCGCTGCCACTGAGAAAATTTATTATCTGTAACTCTAAGCAGCCAGCAGTTTTCTGTGAACCTTATTTTTAAAGGTTATTTTCTTTTCTATATGCCACACAGTAGCTGTCTTAAAAATCTCTTTACTTGCATTATTGTATGTTATTATGACACAGATCTGTGTATATTCTTAAACAATAACAGGATATGATTGCTTATCTAGTACATTCCTTCATATAAATTCTACTGAACATCCTGTTTTCACTATTCTCCTACATAGGTGCTCCTGTGGCAATTGTATGAAAATGCCTAGAGCCTGAAAATGTCTGTTGCATGGAGATACCAAAGGTATTGTGAAAAATGAGTGCTACATAACAATTTAGTACATTACCTTTCCTGTACTATGTCAATGACTAACCTATTTTAATTAACTAGGTCAGAGAAAGACTGCAGGAACTCCCAGACCCACCATCCTGGACTTGGACCAATATGCTTGAATGTGTTTTTCACTGTAACATACATTCTATATTTATAGAGCAGAGTATGGGCCTTTACATCTAAGAGGAATAATGCAGAAGTATTTTGACATAATGCTTCCATAACTGTTAAACAAAACTAGTAAAGATTAAAAGTACATTGCTGTTTCCTCCATCTTATTTTTTTTCTTTCTTGTTATTTTACTTATTAACACTACATGTAACATATGGAAAACTGAAAAAACACAAAACAGTTCATGTAGGCTTTATATTGTCAAAAATATTTTTAATTATAAAAACACCAAATGAACCGGCTGGTACTGTAGACATTTTTACATAAAGGAGGTAAGAAAGACATGAAAGAAAGAAAAGGAATTTTTAAACACAAACCATAGAACTATATTGATAAAAATATGAATATATCCTGATGCAGAAGACCAGTATGAGGGGTTCAGCGCTTCCTGGTATTTGGAAAAGGAGCATATGGTCTGGTATTTTCTGCAGCTCCTTCAGGTGTGGAGCAGGGTTCTGGAAAATCTTCTCAAAGACAAGGTCCAACAGTGCATCTGCATAATCAGAAATGCAAGACACAAAAATATATGTTTACAAGAAATGGCACTAAAACCAAAACACCACACTGCAGTGTTGTACACTTTTTTCAGTTTTTTATTGACACAATGTCCTTATTGATTATATATTCTCAATTCCATTTTGATAACATTTATATTCCAGTTTCCTTTATCTTTTCCTTTCCATGCTATGCCTATTTGCGAATGTTTTTAAATTTGTAGATCTTTAATAAAGGCTTGTTTACAGCAAAGCCGGATGGATGTACAGCAAAGCCAGTGAGAACAGTCTCATTGGCTTTGCTGTACATCCTTCCTCCTTGGATTTTGAGAAGCTGACTTTATATTATTTTACGTTGTACTGAAATCTAAATAAATTACATAAGATGTCACAGTAGTTTTTGTACCTCATTAGATACATTAGGTGTTTCTGGCAACTGATAATTCAGCTGAGGACCTTTATTTTTATCATTTATCTTACTGTATTCATTTGGGGTTTTTGTGATATTTTTTGATCATTTTGATTAGACACAGGTATCAAAAGTATGTCTCAAATAAAATATTACAGGCTTTTCAGGGGTTAATGAGTTTTTACTTACAAATGTCCATTATGTGATGCATTATAAAATGTCTATGCCTATACATTGTTAGTAAATAAAATGGGAGGATGATTAAATCACAAATCTTATACTATCTTATAAACATACTGGACCACTGCTACACTGTGATTAAAGGAGCATGCCACTCTGTTCCCCGGGCAGCTTTGGGACACTCTGATCACTGCCTGGTCCATCTCATCCCCACTTATAGGCAAAAGTTACAAGCTGAAAAGCCTGTAGTGAAGACTGTGAAGAAATGGACCAGGGGGGCAAAGCAGAACCTACAGGCCTGCTTTGACTGCACAGACTGGAGTGTCTTTGAAGCTGCAAACGACAACTTGGATGACCTGACAGACACCGAGGCAGCCTACATCAGCTTTTGTGAGGACATGTGTGTACTGTGTACCAACAAAAACTTTTAGGACTTTCCCAAACAATAAGCCATGGTTCAACACCAGACTGCGCCGGCTCCGCCGGGCAAAGGAGGAGGCTTACAGGAGTGGGGACAGGGTCCTGTATAAGCAGGCCAGAAACACACTGAACAAGGAGATCAGAGCAGCTAAGAGGAGCTACTCTGAAAAGCTGAAGAACCAGTTTTCAGTGAACGACCCTGCTTCAGTGTGGAGGGGCCTGCGAGACATCACCAACTACAAGAGACCCTCCCCCCGCGCTGCAGCAAACAAAGACCTGGCCAACGACCTCAATGACTTCTATTGTAGGTTGTTAGAGGGACAGCTTCACACCTCTTACCCCTCCAAGCCCACCTCTCACCCGGTTCACAACAACCCCTGCCACACCTCCACCTGCACTCCAACCTGCCCCCCTGCCCCCCTCAGAGTGTGTGAAGAGGAGCTCAGCCGGCTGTTCCAGAGACAGAAGGTCAGGAAAGCACCAGGCCCAGATGGTGTGTCCCCCTCCTGTCTTAAAGCCTGCGCTGACCAGCTCGCTCCAGTCTTCACCAGGATCTTCAACCGCTCCCTGGAGCTGTGTGAAGTTCCATCTATCTTCAAGTGCTCCACCATCATCCCAGTCCCCAAGAAACCCTCCATCACAGGACTGAACGACTACAGGCCGGTGGCTCTAATGTCTGTGGTCATGAAGTCCTTTGAAAGACTAGTGCTGAGCCACCTGAGGACTATAACAGGACCCCTGCTGGACCCCCTGCAGTTTGCCTACCGGGCAAACAGGTCGGTGGACGATGCTGTCAATTTGGGGCTGCACTACATCCTGCAGCATCTTGACAGCCCTGGGAACTACGCGAGGATCCTGTTTGTAGACTTCAGCTCAGCATTCAACACCATCATCCCGGACATCCTCTCCTCCAAACTCTACCATCTCAACGTGTCTCCGTCCATCTGTCGGTGGATAACCAGCTTCCTGACAGACAGGAGACAGCAGGTGAGGCTGGGAGACATCACCTCTACAACCTGGACTGTCAGCACTGGCGCCCCCCAGGGGTGTGTCCTGTCCCCACTGCTCTTCTCCCTTTACACTAACGACTGCACCTCTAAGCACCCAGCTGTCAAACTCCTGAAGTTTGCAGACGATACCACAGTCATCAGCCTGATCCAGGACGGGGACGAGTCTGCATACAGGCAGGAGGTGGAGCGGCTGGTGCTTTGGTGTAGTGGGAACAACCTGGAGCTGAACACGCTCAAAACTGTGGAGATGACAGTGGACTTCAGGAGACAGCCCTCACCACTGCCCCCCCTCACCATCAGCAACAGCCCTGTTTCAACTGTCGAGTTCTTCAAGTTCCTGGGAACCACCATCTCGCAGGACCTGAGGTGGGAGACGAACATCCACTGCATCCTGAAAAAGGCCCAGCAGCGGATGTTTTTCCTTCGTCAGCTGAAAAGACACGGCCTGCCACAGGAGATGCTCATCCAGTTCTACACTGCTGTCATCGAGTCCGTCCTGTGCACCTCCATCACCATGTGGTTTGGAGCAGCCACACAGCAGGACAGACAGAGACTGCAGCGCACAGTTAGGACTGTGGAGAGAATCACTGGCCTCCATACAGGAACTGTACTCCTCCAGAACCAGCAAGAGGGCAGGCAACATCATCAGAGACCCCACTCACCCTGGACATAACCTGTTCTCCCTCCTCCCCTCTGGCAGGCGCTACAGAGCCCTGTGCACAAAAACCTCTAGACTCAAAAACAGCTTCTTCCCCACTGCCATATCCCTGTTAAATAACTGACCTGTCTGCACTGTTGTATACACAATTGTTTTGGATATATATTGTATAGGATATTGTATATTGTATATTATATTGTTTATAGTATAAAGTATATTGTATAGGAACTTTATCCTTTAATGTTCAATACTTGCACATATTCTTCCTTTTCTCCAATATTTAAGTATACAGAGTTTGATATTTTTATATATTTTTTATTGTTATTATTTCTTCTTTCCTGTGAAGCAATACCACCTGCCGAAAAACAAATTCCTTGTATGTTCTGAACGTACTTGGCGAATAAAAGACGATTCTGATTCTGATTCTGATTATTTGCCTCCCTCAGTTTTTCGTATCACTGACGTGCTATAGTGTTAGTTATTGTAACTTTTCCTCCCAGTCACACAGCATTCTGTGGGCATTTCAGAGCGTTTAAACTCAGAAATCAGATTAAATTAGTTTGGTGATAACAATGCTGTGGCCACAAACCCAGAGATCACATCTGCGGATACACTGATCTGAGCCGACGTTAGCGTTTCATGTTATATAGTTTCCCCTGTTGTTATTGATGTTTACATGATATGCTGCAAAACACAGAGAAACACAGCCTTCACTGATCGTTTCCCTCAACCACAGTTTAGACACAAAATGAGTTTTGATACCTTCTGAGATAATTTACTGATTACATTGCCTCAGTGAATGCAGAGCAGCAGGCCTCGTCCCCAGATCTCTATACATTTAACAGAAGCCAGCAAAGTAACAGACAACAGTGACTTACATTACAGTTCAGAAAAGACACGACTGTAAAGTCCTCATGGTTAGAAAACAGCGAAGCTCATTTATCGTGACATTACAGGCTAAAACAACAGGATAACCGCCGCTAAGCTTAGCCTCCCAAAGCTAACGCAGAGCGGGGGGAAAAGAGGGGCTGTATGAGGAATAATTCTAATCCCTCAGCTGTTAAACCTCCTCCTCTTGACTAATGTGGGAACATTCATACATCTAAGTTTACACTGCAGACTTTCAGAGTAACTTTTAACACTGAGGAAAAGCTTACATCTGCTCCATTTCCCTCTGCTGATAGCAGCTCGTAGCAAGAAGCAAAATAACAGCACACAGCATTTTAAATACTCACATTTCCATAGTCCGTGGTTTGGTGGAAGATAGTTGGTACTGAGACTGGAAATCAGGAACAGTCTTGTTGCAAGTCCTCTGTAAAACTGACCAAAGTTGGAGAAGCAGTCAGCCGTGAAAAGATCGGCACACACAAACAGATTCTTGCCGACTGTAGCTGGCCATTTCCTTCATAAACAAACTGTATATACTTAGTCCTCCCGTCTTCTGAGGTTGGAAGCCTATGTAAAGAAATGTGTGGCTGTTTACAGCCAACAACAGAGCAGTTATAGCTTCTGACCCGAACACATATTTGCGAGTGAAACCAACATGGCTGCTGTTCACACAGAAATCTCTCCAGCAGCGGAGAGGGGGGGTGGGCAGGGGGGGTCCAAAAAAATGATCTGTTACATCACAGGCCCTCCTCACACGGAGACGGCCCCATATTGTCTTGGCGTCGGCATCAAAACATGGATCGCTGTTTACACATCGTATTGTACATAGGCATGTGCATTTACATGAGAACGCCAAATCCACGCAAAATCCTGTCGGGTTGCCCGTTTGGTTCTGCTCTGAGATGGATTCCACGTCAACAAGTGCTCATGCACGCGTAACATGCTGTGTCTCTGCATGAGCACTTGTTGCTGTTGTTGCCGTAGCTGGTGTTGTTGGTGTTCAGTGAGCAAATGTTGGTATAAAAGTCGTAGCAATATTTGCAGCTGCTGGAACAAGACCAGAATCAGCCCGGCTGCTGCCATTGTTGTTGTTGGTGTGTGTGACAGCGTGGGCTGAGGGGCAGGGAGGAGGAGGGGTGCGATGAGGTCAACGTCTTTTCCGGACTTTTCTGTTTATACCAACTACGGCATGAAGACGAACACGCAGATATGCACCTGCAGACCCATTTTCAAAAAAGATGCGGAGTCATGGAAACAGTTGATAAACTATCGATCTGGTGTCAATATCACCAGATCGATAGTTTATTTTAGCGGAGTCTTACAAATTCGTACTCGTGTAAAGCCCACCACAGACTATCCATAAACTCAACAGCTCGTTGAAGGTCATGATTTTACATTTATACTCACTACTAAATACAGGTTTGGTCATTAAATATCACATTTTGTGGGCTGGGAGGAAAGCCAAAGACCCAAAAATTTCACCAAAAGACTTAATAAAGTGGTTTTTGCATAATATGGGACCTTTAAAGAAGGTGATTGGTAAGATATATAACCTTCTCAATCATCATAATTCAGCAAATTCGATTGAACTTAAGAGCAAGTTGTAGGGGGACTTAAATGAGCGGATCTCAGAAGAAAGTTGTGCAAAAATATTACAAAGAATTTACACATCCTCCATCTGGCAAAGACATGTTGTTGTTCAATTTAAAATTGTCCACAGACTCCATTGGTCAAAGGTCAGACTGTCTAAAACCAGGCCAGACCTGGACCCTTCATGAGGCAGGTGCAAACAAGCCCCTGCAGACCTACTCCATTTGTTTTGGGCCTGCCCAAGAATATGCACTTTTTGGAAATCCATTTTTGATACTCTTTCCAAAATATTGGAAGTGCCAGTAGATCCATTCCCTCTCACGGCCTTATTTGGTATCATGTCACAGGGTGTACATCTAAAAAACTATAAGAGTAATATGCTAGCCTTCTGTACTTTGCTGGTCAGGTGCATTATAATGTTCAGGTGGAAAGACCCCCTTCCTCCTAAATATTCCCACTGGATTAAAGTTATTATGCAATATGTCAATCTTGAGAAGAGAGGATACTCTCTTAGAGGGTCTCTCTTAAGATTTTCTGAAACCTGGAACCCTTTCTTGATGTTTGTTGAGAAGTTAGGAGTGGGAAGTATAATCCTATAATGTTTTACACTTCTTTCTGTGCTGCCAAGTGGTAATGTGGGATGACTGATTAATATGGTATATTGTCTGTCCAGTGGGTGGGACTTTTTCTTTTGTTTTTTTATGTTTCTGTTCTTTTTTGACAGTTTGTATGTTTTTTTCTATACACTCTGTTTATATTTTATTTTTATACTGCAAAACTTTCAATAAAGAGACCTTGATTAAAATGAAAACGTTTCTGGATTTGGGCACTCTGTATAGAGTTCCCATGTAAACACAAGGCCAAAACACAATGAAAACTTATTGGATTTGACCATTTGAGGCCTTGTGTAAACGGCCCCTCAGTCTGTTTGCCTTACCCATTGTCCCCCCTTTGACACTGGTCTCGTGTTGTGGCCTGTGACAGTTTTCACAACTTCCATTTAACCAGCATTTAACCTCCTGCTGTGCTTCTTTCATCTCCTCCCTGTCTCTTCTCCTGAAGGCGGCCTTCTACCTGTTAAGGACAGCTTTACCCACGATTTGTTATTAGGGTAACAGCGGACAGTCTTGTCAGGGAAGACCATGTCTGCACAGAAGTTATGGTAGTATGCCAGACAGTGTGTCAGTCCCTCTATGTCAAGGGTCAGCAACCTATGGTACTCGTGCCACAGTTGGCACGCCGCTGCATAATCATAGGCCCGGTAACAACTCTCTGTGTAATTCAAATTCTTCCACTAACGACGGTCTCATCTTTAAAAAAAACAAGCCGATCCCAGCCTTGGCTGCGTTCTTGTTTGACTGACAGCAAGATGTCCCGCCCACCTTCCCCATACCGCTGTCTTCCCTCCCGCCCACATTCCCAGGTACCAACGCACCAGAATGGAAATATCGTGGTGAAGACGTAGCCATGGCAGCGCCCCCCGCTAAAAAAGCTGACGTTAGGGCATTTCAGCCCTCATGGACACAAGATTTTGCTTTTGTTATTTGAAAGACGGTGCTGTGTGCACTCTATGTTTTGAAAATGTTGTGTGCCGAACGTCAAGTGTTAAGCGGCATTTTGAGACGAAGCACGAGAAGGCATTCAAAGACCAAGCAGATCAAGCAGAATCCATTAAGCGTGCTGTGTCCAGGTATGAAAAGCAAGCCAGCTACCTCAAAGTTTTTGCCACAGCTCAAAATCACGCACAGAAGCCAGCTATTGCATTGCTCACTGCATCGCTAAACATGGGAAGCCCTTCACAGATGGCGAGTATATAAAGGAGGCTTTTCTCAGTTGCTCAGATACTCTTTTTGAAAACTTGCCAAACAAAGAAACAATCAAGACAAGGATAAAGGACATCCCCACGTCAGCTAGAAGTGTTCAGCGACACATTGATGAAATGGCCGAGAATGTCCAAGTTCAGCAAACAGCAGGGTTGAAAAATGCTACTGTTTTTAGCATAGCACTAGATGAGAGTGTGGACGTGAATGACATCCCACGTTTGGCAGTCATGGTAAGATACTGTGATACAACTGTGAGAGAGGAACTCTGCTGCTTGAAGCCTATGCCTGATACATCAAAGGGGGGAGATGTAGCCAAGGCTGTATTTGAGCATTTTGAGGAACGAGGGATTAACATCAGTAAAGTGTTTGCAGTGACAACTGACAGTGCACCCGCCATGGTGGGAAGGCAAAAAGGAGCGGTCAAACTGATTGAAGAAAAAGTCGGCCACCCCATCATGAAGATCCACTGCATACTACACCAAGAAAATTTGTGTGCAAAAATGTCAAATTCAGATCTGAATGAAGTTATGGCTATGGTGGCAAAGGATGTTAACTTCATTGTTAAAAGATCCGCACTTAGGGCGGACATTAGCTCAGTTGGTAGAGCGTCTGCCCCATGTACGGGGGCTGCCAACCCCCAGCAGCGGCTATAGGTTCGAATCCCGGCCTCAGCCCTGTGCTGCATGTCATTCCCCCTCTCTTCACCCGCTTTCCTGTCACAACTTCAGCTGTCCTATCGAATAAAGGCCATAAAAAGCCCAAAAAAATAACTTAAAAAAAAAAAAAAAAAAGATCCGCACTGACACACCGTCAGTTTCGATCCCTGCATGGGGAGATGGACAGGGCGCACACAGATCTACCACTTCACTCAGCAGTAAAATGGCTGAGCTGCGGTAAAGTTTTGGAGCGATTTGTCAGCTGCTTTGATGCTGTCAAGGTCTTTCTGACTGAGAAGGGCCAAAATTATCCACAACTGGAGGATGAGAAGTGGATTGTGAAACTTATGTTTCTCGCGGACATTACTGGACACCTTAATAAACTCAATCTCCGACTGCAAGGTGCAGGACAAACTGTTTTGTACATGTTCTAGACATGGACGACGTTATTGGTAAGCTGGCACTTTTCTCAAATGACATCTCTTCCTCCACTTTCCGCTACTTCCGACACTTGAGAGGGCTGTCCTCCCAGCGCAGCATCAGCACCACTGAAATAGCCGCGTACATGCATGAGCTGGAGTCGGAGTTCACAACGCACTTTGGGGATTTTAAAAGGTACGGACCAATGTTTTCTTTCCTGATCAAGCCTGACAGCTTTGATGGACATGATTTGGATGCATCTCTGATAGAGTGGATGGATATACAGGACATGGAGGTGCAGCTGATCGAGCTGAAGAGCTCAACACTGTGCGTGACAAAGTTTGCAGAGCTCCGAAAACAGTTAGAAACCACAGCTGGGCAACACCATGGTGCCTGCATTCTAACATGCTTGACATCTGCACCAGAAAAGTTCAGCTGTCTCCGCAATATCGCACTGGCTCTCTTGACGGTCGTTGGCTCATCATACCTGTGTGAGCCGGTATTCTCACACATGAAAAACGTGCTCAGCCCCTCCCGCAGTCGTTTAACGACGGACCACTCTGAGGCATGTTTACAACTAAAAGTGACGAACTACAACCCCCAGATTAAAGAGCTCAGCCAAGCAAAGCAGGGCCAGGGATCACACTGACTGGTAGGCATCTGTAAATTTGTTAATTTGTTTCAGCCCACACTTATTTTAGTGAAATATGTTGCTGTTTGCCCATATCTTCAAAATGTTGCTGTTTTGCTGTAATGTAAGCTAAAAGAGACTTTTTGATGAGCTGCAGGGCGTGCGTTTCTATCCAGTGCAATATGTTTTAAGCAAGGTTCTGAGAGCAGTGTTTTGAACTTAGATCCAGGCCCCTTTTGTAAATAACGGAAACATATCTCTGAAATGGGATAAAATTCAAGGTATGTTGGAAACATTCTTGTATTTTCTGTCATAATTCCACATTTTGCTGTTGTTGATAGTGGCACACTCATTGACAAGAAAATTTCAATCTGGCACTGAGTGTCATAAAGGTTGCTGACCCCTGCTCTATGTCCTCACCGTGGGGGTTGATCAGCTCACCCCAGGCTGTGGTGCTGAAGCAGATAACACAGCCGCAGGCTAATGGTCAAGATCTCTGCTGCACAAGACCGTCAATACGGATATAAGTCCTGGCTTACACCAGTGGTTGTTGATGTACATGATTGTGTCTCTGTCTGCTCTCACAGCAGGCATTCATTAGTGTCCAGTACAAGGTGGGTTAGCCATGTCTCCATAAAGATAAACAAGCTGCACTCACTAAATCCACCAGTTGTTCAGTGTGGACAGCTTGTCTATCTTAGGCTGCGTTTACACGGTGCCAAAAACGGTCAAATCCTATAAGTTTTTGTTGCGTTTTGGCCTTGCATTTAGATGAGAACGCATTGTGTTTCCATTAAAAACGGAAACTTTTGAAAACGGGCTCCAGAGTGGAAAGATTTGAATACGCTCTCCATGCAGCTCCGTGTAAACCCCTATCAGAGCGTTTCAGGGTGAAACACTGAAGTCATGCACAGTACTCTTTCACATGAAGGCTGCGCATACCAGGAACAACGACAGCTTCGGCAATCTGCCGGGTAACGTGTGAGCCTCTTACTGTGCTAGGTTTGTTATCCAGACAAAACTATCGGGACAGATTTGTTGTACGAACCTAATACCGGATGATGATCGGAGCATGCGCGCCGTGAGAGGACGTAAGGGCTGAGAGCTCCTCGCGGCGTGAGAAACTTTGGCTTAAAAAGTGCAGTTTTAAGCCCCCCATAACTGATTTCTTTGCGTCGGATTATAAAAGATTGTCACGGGAAAATATAAAAAACGGTACGAAGGAGAAAAGTGACTCTATGTCAAAGAAAAGGCCTGCAACAACGAGACAACAAAAGAGAATGGAAGACGTAGCAGCTGCAGCCGCCTGTCCTGATTACAGCGCCAGGTTTGATGCGCTCGAATCGAAGCTCAACAAGGTACTACAAGTAAACAGTTCTACCAATACACTCCTGGACTCTGTGGTGAAAAGGATCGATGCGTTGGAAAATAGATTTGAGACCACGCTGGCAGAAGTGCACGACTACGCCGTTTCAGTTGAGGCGCAGGACAATAGGACAGGTGCGCTGGAAAAGAGACTCGAGGAGGCTCTGGACCGTATCGACCAACTGGAAAGCCGTCATCGCCAGAACAATCTGCGCCAGCTGAATATACCAGAGGGTAATGAGAAAGATTTGCCCATGTCCGCTTTCCTGGTCAAAACTTTCGCGGAAAAGTGGAAACTGGAACTTTAAGAAGAGGACTTCGAGAGGGCGCATCGTGTTGGACCTGTAAGGGAAGCGTCTAAGTACCCGCGCGCTATCATCTTTAAGGAGCATCACTATCAGAAGAAGTTGTACATCAGGAGAGGTACCCGCGGACCAAGAGAGGGCAGCAATCTGAGAGTGGTGCCTGACATGTCAACATCTGTACGTCAGAAGAGGAGGGAGTTTTGGCCTCTAAGAGAACAGCTTCACCAGATGAACATAAAGACTTTTCTGAAACATCCAGCGACACTGCATGTGCAAGATGGAGATCTGGTGACCACATTCACCTCACTGGAGAAGGCTAGACTGGAACTCAGAAAGAAGTATCCGTCTATAAAATGACCAAACAGTGACTGGTAAGGAAAACTAAAACTTGTAAAATGTTTGTGTGGACAAATAAGGTTAAAATATGAAAAAATAAAAGAGAAAAAGAAAAAAGAAATTTGATTTAAGTGGTGACATTTAAGATTGCTTGGCAGGAGATTTTTTTTTTATTTTATTTTTTTATTCTTATTTTTTCAGAGCTGGAAATAATTATTAGAGGAAAGCTTTGTTTAAATTCCTTTCTTTTCTTAACGTTCCTTTTTTATGATTACCTTATTTATTCTTTATTTTTTATTTTCCTCTTTCATGATTTATAGTTTAAAGATATATAAATATTGTTGATGTTATAGATGATTTATTTACTTCATATTATTATTTACTTATGTATTTATTTTTTATTTATTTATTTTTTCTTTCTCTTCAAATGTAGACATTAATTTACCGATGTAGTTACTGGGGCAGGGGGAAAATAATAATTAGTATATTAGTTTAGTCATTGTTTCCACGTCAAATGGGTTAGGAAGTGAAGCTCTAACAAAGCATGTTCTTAGGGAATAGCAGGGGGAAGAGGGAGGGAGGAGGGAAGGGGTATTTGTTATGTGTTTATATGTTTTTATGTTGGTTTGGATGGATGAATGTGTGGTTGAAGTTTTATGGTGCTTACTGAGGCAGGTTGCGCAGCAGGTGGTGTTGGACTATGAAGTTTGGCATATTTTTTATAAGAATTTAAGTAGGAAAATCCAATTAAAGAACTATCATAAAGCAATAATCAAATCAAATGCATACAACCCATACTAAGAGTATGCTTAATACTTTCAAAATAGTAATTTGGAATGTAAATGGTTTACGAGAGGGCACAAAAAAGCATAAAGTAATCTATCACCTGGAGAAAATGTCCGCTGACATAGTTTTCCTTCAAGAACTTCATTTCAAAGCCGGCCAAATCGAGTATCTAAAAAGACGATGGGTGGGGGAGGCCTTTGAGGCAGTGTACACTTCTAGAAGCCGAGGAGTGGAAATACTGATTAATAAAAGAATACCGTTTAAATTAGTGTCACAGTATTCAGATCCCTATGGTCGATTCCTAATGATTAAATATGAATTGTTTGGTAGTCTTTATACCCTCCTGAGCATCTATAGACCTCCTGCCTCTAGTATGGCTTTCTTAAAAGCTCTACAAACCAGACTGGGCAGATCACCTACAGGATTGATAATTATGGGAGGGGATTTAAACACTATTTTTAGTCTTTATGATATCACAACAAAAAACAGGAAAGTCAATGTTCCAAAAAATTTAAGTGACATTTCTTTCAGCTAATGACCTCCACGACATATGGAGAACAGTACACTCAAACTTAAAAGATTATACTTATTATTCAAATCCTCAAAGCAGCTATAGCAGATTGGATTACCTTTTTGTGTCTCAAGGAGGTATTAGCAACTGTATTTCATGTGAAATCAACAATATTGTGATATCTGACCACGCTTCTCTCTCCTGTACCATGCTTCCAAAGGAAAATATTCGGATGCATAGACAATGGAGAATGAACAGGAAATATTTAGTGGATAAAGAATTTGTTGACTACATAAGAGAGCAAGTTAATATTTTTATGTTAACTAACGTGCATCATGCAGATCCCCAAGACAAGCCAAGTGCCTGTATTATCTGGGATTCCTTTAAAGCTTATATCAGGGGAATGATGATAGCCTTTGCTGCAAAAAGGAAGGCTAAATTTGAGTGTAATCTAGCTCAGTTAAAACAAGAAATTAACATAATGGAAATGCAACATAAAAAAGGAGACCAGACAATAACAAATAAATTACTCGGAAAGAAAATGGAAATGGATAGATTACTGTTAGAAAAAGTTAATGATCTGAGATATAATTCCAATAAACTTAATTATATTTCAGGCAATAAATCGGGTAAACACCTAGCCTCAATTATAAAAAGAGTCACAAAAAAACAGCCCATATGTTTGAAGGAGGAGGACTCAGGAAATATAATTACAAACAATGAGGCAATCAACAAAAGATTCAAGCAGTTTTACGAACAGTTATACACATCAGAAGTTAAGGATGTGGATCCAGAACTGTTTCTTAAGTCAGTCAAATTAAAATCTTTATCAGAACAGCAGAAGCAAGATATTAAGAAAGTTGTTACCAGATCGGAGATTGAAATAGCAATTAAGGCATTCCCACAAAAAAAGGCTCCAGGAATGGATGGTCTCCCAGTTGAGTTTTACTCAACGTTTTGGCCAGATATAAGTTCATTGTTTCTTGAAGTTGTAAATACCTTTGTTAATCAGCAAAAATTACCAGAAAGTATGTACCATTCAACTATCTCGGTGATACCCAAACCAGGTCGTGAATGCAATAAGCCTTCTGATTTTCGGCCTATCAGTTTAATTAATTGTGATAAGATAATAATAACAAAAGTAATGAACAATAGATTAGCATTAATTTTACCCAGTATTATCCATCAAAATCAAGCTGGATTTATCCCTAATAGGGATCTCAAAACTAATGTAAGAACTTGTATAACTTTAACACAATATGCAAAAAAACATAATATAGATAATGGCTTTGATGGCGGTCGATGCTGAAAAAGCATTTGACCGCCTCGAGTGGTTCTATTTGTACAAAGCTCTTGAGAATTTTGATTTCCCAGTAGAATTCATAAATATGATTAAAACTTTGTATAGAGCCCCCAAAGCACAAGTTTATACAAATGGCGTTTTGTCTGAGATATTTAGGTTGAGCTGAGGAACAGCTCAAGGCTGCCCTTTATCCCCGGCATTGTTCGCAATTGCAATCGAACCACCGGCTGAGAAAATAAGACAGACAGAAAACATGACTGGAATTACCATAGGAAAAAAGCAATATAAATTAAGTTTATTTGCTGATGATTTATTGCTGTATTTAAGAAATGTGGATACTTCAATACCATCTTTACTTACTATAATGAATCAATTTTCAAAAATTTCTGGTTTTTAAATAAACATCAGCAAAACTGAAGTTCTAGTTATTGGGGAAAAACAGTTAAACATGGATAAGTACAAACAATTTTAAGATTCAAAGCAGTAAAATTAAATACCTGGGTGTTTACATTAGCCCAAACAAAAAGCTGCTGTATAAGAATAATTTTGTAACCTTAAAAAATGACTTTAAACTTAGTCTCAACAACTACAGCAATTTTAAGTTGAATATAATTGGTAGAATAAACCTTATAAAGATGATGTGGCTCTCTAAGTTTACATACCTGTTTCAGTGTTTACTGTTGATGCCACCAAAATCTTATTTTAAGGATATAAATTCAATAATAATTACTTCTTTTGTTTGGTCAGGCAAACCCCAAGGATAAAAAGGAATTTACTGTTCTATCCTAAGCAGGAAGGAGGGTTGAGCCTCCCCAATATGGAACTGTATCAAATAGCAGCCCAGATGTTTTATATCGACCGTATCATTAACAACACTAATGAAGACCCATGGCTAGATATTGAAAACCATCAACTACAACCCAATAGTCTATTGTCCATTTTATTTTCTAAAAGAAAAGTGAAAACAGATAATTTCGTCATTAACAGTATAGTTAATATGTGGAGAAAAACAAAACAGCTTTTAGGAGTGGAGATAGGTACTCCAATGCATATCAACCTCTGGAATAATCCATCTGTTAAAATTCAAGGTACAACATTAATGTGGGAAACATGGAGGACTAGAGGCATTGAGTTGTTATCTGATATTGTGGCATCAAATAAAGTATGCTCATTTGACACGCTTAAAGATAAATTCCAACTCACAGACTCCGAAATATTTAAACACATTCAGTTAAACTGGATTAAGGAGAACTGTGACATTGAGAATGACATACCAACAAAAATAAAGAGTCTTTCGGAACAAAATGGGAAGAAAAAGAAATTTATAAGTGTCCTTTATACCTGTCTCATCAATGCAGGAATCAGCAGTGATTTATTAAATAACATTTATGAGGGTTGGGACAGAGACATAAAGAATTTAAAGGCCAAAACAAAATGGAATGAAAGTTTGCAGCTTACATACAAAGTCACAACAAATGAAAATCTTAGATTAATTCAATATAAGTTAATGACAAGAGTATATTATAGCAGGGACAGAATTCATAAGTTTGACTCTTCTTCCCCTTTCACTTGCTTAAAGTGCGGTAGAAGTGACTCCCTTATTCATTCCTTTTGGTATTGTGAAAAAGTACAGAAGACATGGTTGGATATTGAGAAATGGCTTTCTAATATTTGTAAACAGAAATTTATATTTACACCAGAAACATGCTTATTTCAAAATGTGATAAAAATGAAATACCCTATGGGATGGCAATTAATATTTTCCTCATTAGTTTACAAGAAATCGCTGTTACAAAACTGGAAAAATAATGAAGCTCCAAGTGTAGACAAATGGAAAATCATAATGAAGTACTACTTGAGTATTGAGAAAACTTTGTCAGAGGACAAAAATAAACAAATGCAGTTTGACTCCGTGTGGAGACATATTTTTGAAGCTTTGTAAACAATTTAGCTATATTATCTAAAGATCTTGCCCAGCACCACCTGTTGTCTATATATATGATATATGTATCAATATATATTTATATATATTGTTTTCTTTTCTCTCTCTTGTGTTTCCAACAGTTGTACGAGTACAAGAACAAAAGAACCACCAGAAATATAACTGCGTGAATGTGTGGGTGTGAATGAGTGATTAAGTTTGTTTTGTATTTTTAGTTATTTCAATGTGAGTATGTTGATTTTTTTTTTTTTTTTTTTGAATTGTCTTGTGTGTCTGTTTTGTTTGTTAGGTGTCTTGTCTTGTTTGTGATGTTGTCTTGTGTCCGTTTTTTATTATTATTTTTTTATTTAAAAGGGAAAAAAATAAAAATAAAAATGGGTTATGTTTGTTGATAAACAAATGGAATGTGCATTGTTTAACTTTGTTTCCCCTCTGAGCGAGGGAGGAGCTTCATTGCTGTTTTGTTGTCAAATGCCTTGTACAATCCTCAAAATGTGAAATAAAATATTATTAAAAAAAAAAACATATTTATTGTCCGAACTGATGTGTTGTCCAGAAAAGAAACTCCTGCGTTCTGTGCGTCTATTTGCCATTGTTGTTTGTGAAAAGTTTTTCTTCTGTTCATGTGTTGTAGCAGTGCTGTCTCTGCAGACCTACACCGCCATCTACTGAACCAGCATGCACACTACAGTGGATTAACTCATATCTGAGCGTCGTCGTCTGAACACAGAAGAATTCCAAAACGCAAAGGACAAATCTTTGCATCTTTAAGTTAGGAGTGTCCGTGTAAACGCAGCCTTATTCTGCAGCAGGTGTACATTCCCCATCATCATGAGGGGCACTAATGGTTTGTATTGGCCCTAATTGTCCACTATCCTAGACTTTACCTTAGCCCAAGCCTTGAAGCTTCTGGGCCACCTCCTCAGCCAGGATGGGATGTCATAACCCAGTTCATTCCTCTGTTCTCAGAGCCAGTAGTTTCACTCTTGAATGCCATTAGATTGACTCTTGATAGCCATGGAAACTGTTTCCTGGAAGCATTGGAACTGCCTCCTGGTAGCGATGGTAAGTTGAAAAATATCCATGGGATATGTACAAAAACTAAACAAACAAACAAAAAACTAACAAATAAACTAAATAAACAAATAAAAACTGTTAAAAATTGGATAAATAAACCTGGAAATTTGAAGAAAAAACAACAAAAATAAAAAGCAAAAAACTGTAGAGCTACTAGTTAGGCAACCATTTGTTTACAGCACAAAAACAGCATAATAACATTACTTGGACCTGCTAGGTATGACCAGTCTTGGAATCACTGTGAAACAGTGAGACTACGTTATCAGGGAGACAGTGCCTTAAATGCAAGCGTACGTAGCTGATTACTGATTGACCAGACCAAGTTAGTGGTCTTTTTATTCATTTTAATTTAAAGTACTGCTGTTACTATTGTTGTCCGTCAGTTTGCAGTGCAGCCGATATGCACATGAACATTTGATCTAAATGCCTCCCGAAACGCTCAGCGTGTTTGGGCGCGCTCTTCCGTGTGCCAGTGACCATAAAGACGCAGACAGACGCACATCACAGGGACAGTGATGGATCATCAGTCACTTGTTCTTCATCAGTCCAGCTCTTAGTCACTGTTTCACTCACTCGCTGTTTTCTAAAATATAAATTCATCCAGAGGTCTCCTGCATCACGCATAGTCCATGATATAAAAACAAACTTTAAAGGATCAAACTCCAAATACAATCTCCTACTTCAGCAGTTCTCAACCTGTGGGTCAAGGCCCATCTCAGAGCTCAGAGCTGTTTTCAGTGGATGGTGTATATATCAGGTAAAAAAAATTTAGATTATCTTGTCTCGGGCCCAGCCAAGGCTGTCAGCTGGCCTGCATGTATGCATGTGTAGTTTGGCTGATATATGTATATCTATAACATTATGAGTATGGCTTTGACCTGCTCTGTTGTAAACTGTCCTGAGATAACATTTCTTGTGAATTGGCATTATACAAATTAAGATTGATTGTTAATATGCGATCCTAATAAGGCTGACTGGACTTCTCTGTCTGGGCCAGGTTTGAACCTTGTTTCCTAGTTAAACATATAAAAATTTAAATCTTATATTTGATTTATTTTGCAGCCTCAGATTCTTTTACCTGTGCAGGTGGGGCAGGCAAAAGGGAGGTTGCAATATGTTTTTCACTGTCACCAAGAGACACTTGACTCTCTGGAACAACCTGTATTGAAAAGTAGAAATGTGCTGAGTTTTTCAGGATAAAATTCAAAATGACAAGAACTCCTGTCAAAATACTTATGAGACATTGTAAAATGTATTTTATCAGAAATAAAGATTTAAGTTTTAAGATGTTTTTTAGCTCTGCAGTCATACTGCATCCCATAAAAAAGATCTTTTGGTTTACACTCTTGACAATTTTGACCAAAACCAATCCATCCAAAAGTAATAAAGTCCCATTTATTTATGGTCACAACCCAAATGCCTATATTTATGGTTGCTATTGTGTGCAATGATTTTAGGAGACAGCACACATAAACAACCAATATAGGTGAACATCTGAATAATGAATAAAAAAAAACTGATTGTAGCTAGCAGCTAATTTCAGTCCATTGCCCTGAACATGCTACTGATAAAAACAACATGTGTGCACTGAAGGAATTCCTTTTGACTGATTTACATATATATATATATATATATATATATATATATATATATATATATATATATCTATATATATATATATATATATATATATATATATATATATATATATATATATACATATATATATATATATATATATATATATATACATACATATATACATACATATATATATATACATACATATATATATATACATATGTACACATACATACATACATATATATATCTACATATATCTATATATATACATATATACATATATATATGTGTGTATATATATATATATATATATATATATATATATATATATATATATATATATATATATATATATATATATATATATATATATATATATATATATATATATATATATATATATATATATATATATATATATATATATATATACATTAAAATATAACTGCCAGGCACCAAAATATATCATGGCTATTTATGAGATTATTATTATTACAACAGTCAGCTGTTAACCTGAGAGTTGTTTTCTTCCATGATGATTTTAACTGTAGTCTTCACAACAGATGTGCCCGTCTTCCCCAAAAAGCCCTGAAAGAAGAAATGCTTGTTAAGTTAGAACTCACAATATACTAAAAAAACCCAGCTATAAATGTACGGATGAAATATTTCCATTGAAGAGAAGTTTAGTTTATGTTAATGCATATCTAAGACCCACGACCTTTTATTTAATCTTCTTAAACTGAATAAACTTTTATACTGCAGGAAACAGGAAATTTCTGTGAAACCATGTCATTGCCTTTCAATACTCGATGGAGACCCAATAAACCCCAAAATTCTCCTTATAGCTCTTACCATCGCCTAAAAAACAATCCTCATGAATTGGAAAACCCGAAATAAAATCAACAGAAATCAATGGAAAAATATACTCATAGAGTTTATTTCAATGGAATATACATCCCCACACAGTCACTCAGAAGAACTCCATCTCAACACACCACTTCTCGATCTCATTCATCTTTGATCTCTCTCTCTTTCTTTGTCTCATATCTATGCTGAGAACCACTGTCCACATAAAAGCACAAGCACTTCCTAATCCTTAGTCACTTTAAAAGGGTGGGGGAGAAGAGGGTGGAGAATATGTGTATGTATGTATATGTATGTATGTATGTGTGTATACATAAGCATATGTGTATATGCATATACATTTATATACCTTTTTTCTGTAATGTTTATCTGATTAACTTTTATTAGTACTATTGATATATTACTATTGTTATCATTGTTATTATTATCATTGTTATTATTATTATTGTTATTATTATTATCATTATCATTATTATATCACCATCAATGTTAAGAATAAAATCACTATCATAATTATTAATGGTGGTAATGATATTATTATGATTAATATTACCATTATTACTGTTTTCTTTCTTCTCTTCTCTCTCTCTTGCCTTAACATGCTGTTTTGTTATATTTCTTAGCTTCTGTTTTTTACACATATTTAGGTATGTGTGTATGTATGTATATGTATTCATGTACACATGTATATGTGTGTGTGAATGTGTACATATATGTATATATGCATATACATATTTTTTTCATTTTTATTATTATGATTTGTATATACATTTATTTATTTATTATATTATTATTATTATTTATTTATTTACTTTTTTTCTCTCTCTTTCTCGGATTGTCACTGTCAATTTCACTACTGCCCCTTTGAAAAAACAAAAACAAAAATTAGGTCACTCTGGCAATTCCCCTGTTTTTCCCTCCACCATCCTGTGTCTTTTAATGCATAGAAATAAACAATTACAACATCGGTATAGGTATTGCAGAACACAGGAGACATTCCTCGGGGCAGTACCCTGTCCCTGGGGAATGCTCCCCTACACTGTTCTGTCTCTTTTAATGCACCACTAGCTATTACCTCACACATTCACAAGGAAAAAAAAAATGGAAGCACATAAAAAGGGAAGGACAGGGGCGGGAATGGTGGTCAAAAATCAGGACTATAAAAATTCACAAATTCATCTTAGACTCAAAGCCATTAATAACCATCTATGGGGTAGTGGTGGAACAGACTGAGACGTCCGAGCTGGAACCTCAGGAAGTGTTTAATTTATTTACTTATTTATTTTCTTGTATTTACTGATTACTATTATTATTATCACGTTTACTATTATTATAATTATTATCATTATTATTATTATTACTTTTATTTTTACTTTTAAATGTATCTATACTTATATTATTGAGTCCTCTCTCCTTCAACTGTTATTACTGTTGTTGTTGTTGCTTTTCATATATAATTACTATTACTATTTTTGCCTTACCCTTTTTTACAAACAAGTACTCATTTACTGTGCAGGTACACCACACACATACACACATCACAAAAACACAGATTTACCCACAACTCCCTACTTGTTTTGTTATTGTAAGTCATGTTGTTAATGTTTGTGTTTGTTTTGTATTGTTTTGTTCATTAATAAAAAAAAAATAAAAAAAAAATAAAAAAAACATGTCTTACTTTGTCTTTGTTAATTCCATACACACTCCGAGTAACCTGCAGTATGTCCAGGGAAGACCTGAAGTGGACAGTCAGGCTTGATCCTTCCACTAAACCAACAATCACCACCTCTGACAGCTTCACATGCAAGATTTTGCTCTCCCCCTCCTCTGAAAATACACAACACTCAGTGTCAAATTGGAAAATACTCTATATACTAGTTGCTCATTTAGATTACATGTTTATTAGTATAAACTTGAATCATGATGAAGTCAGTTAAAACAGTGGACTTTATATTTAAATACCTTTAACAGTAAAGCTTTGAACCTCATTCTCATTGATGCATATTGTTTCCCATTGGCTCTCCTGCACAAAGAGGAAACCTCTCAGTTTTAGGCTCTTACAAATGCAAACTACAACTGGTCATGTAAAAGTTCCTCCAATTTATTTTCCTTAACAAGCTCTTTGGTACCTTTGCTTCTTCATCAGCCAAAGAGAAATAAAAGGAGATGCTATTGCTGCCAAGGTTAAAATCAATCCAAAAGTCTTCCAGATTGTCATCAGCAGGCATCAGCAGCTGAAACACAATCACAGTACTCTTGTCACAAAAACAAAATCTTTCTGGTTGAACTATCCCAGATGTATAAATACTACGAGGGGACTGGAGGGTCACTGAGCGATGGATACCGAAACTATTTATGCTCACACTTAAACTTAAGGCAATCTGCAGTCTGCAGCACACATATAAATAACATTATATTTGATATGTTACTTCTGTAAACTCAAAATATCTTATCGTAGCTGAACTTCATCCTTACACACTTAAAAATGTTGGGTTAAAAACAACCCAATATGGGTTATTTTTTAACCCAACACTGGTTAAATATTGGACAGAACACATGCTGGGTTATTTTGACCCAACAAGTTGGGTTGGTTTCCTTTAACCAACCACAGGCTCAATTTGACTACACTGTTGGGTTCTTTTTACTCAGTAAGTTGGGTTGTTCAAATAACCCAACACATTATAATGAAAATTACAACCCAACAGCTAATAACTCAACTGCCAACTACAATAACCCAGCAATCTGGGTATTTAGATTACCCAATTTAATGAAAACAACCCAATTAAACTAACCAACAGTCTCAACCCAGCTGTTGAGTTGAAAAAATAACCCAACAATTATTTGTGTGTAAGCTAAAGACCATGTATACGTCACTATTTGTCTAAGTTTATTGACAACAAGCAAAAACCAGGTTTGACCAAGTTCCTTCTTAACACCATGGCTTAATGTGTCTCCTTAAAGTAAAGCCAGGCTAAGAAAGAGCAGCTTGGTCAAACAAGTTATAACTAATTCAGATAACTATGTCTGTGTTACGGCTGTCTTTACAACACTGCAAGGTAGAAATCAAAGATTTACTGATCAGACATGGAAAAAGACACATCACCAACTTCACTCCCAATGAGCAACAGCTGTAGTTGGAAACTTACTGTGCGTTCACACCAAAAGAGGCAAAAGCGGCCAAAGCGGCAAGCACGCCCGAGAAAGCCAACAGCGGCCAAAGAGGCCAACTATTTTAGCCGCTTTGGCCGCTCGTCACGTGACTGACGTCAACGTAAAATCTTGCTTGTCATTTAAAGGAGCCGCGCAGCTGACTTCTTCACAGCAGCAGCTGCTTGGTGTTGTTCAACTTCAGCTTAAAACATAGCATGAACATAACGTAAAATCACCATCTAATCAGTCACGAGCGGATTGACAGGCAGGAAGCAATTTACAAAGGAGATAATACTGATTTATCCACGACATCAAACTTTTAGAGAGGAGGACTGTGGAGATGCGAGAGGTGGGGGGGCTTGAGAGGGGTGGTCTGCAGCCAGGGGCCTGAGGACGGTGGAGATGCGAGAGGTGGGGGGGCTTGAGAGGGGTGGTCTGCAGGCAGGGGCCTGAGGACGGTGGAGATGCGAGAGGTGGGGGGGCTTGAGAGGGGTGGGGGGGCTTGAGAGGGGTGGTCTGCAGCCAGGGGCCTGAGGACGGTGGAGATGTGAGAGGTGGGCTGGCTTGAGAGGGGTGGGGGGCTTGAGAAGAGTGGTCTGCAGCCAGAAGGGGCTTGAGACTGGTGGAGGGGCCTGAGAAGAGTGGTCTGCAGGCAGGGGCCTGAGAAGAGTGGTGGAGGGGCCTGGGAAGGGTGGTCTGCAGCCAGTCTGTCTTGTGAACTTTTACAGTGTTGAATATACTAAAATCTTGTGGTGGAAAGGAGCGCGTTTTTGCACAGTGTGTGTTCGTGTGTGTGTGTGACATGCTCTTCTGTCTCTCCCTCATCTTCCCTGCTCTCCTCTCCCTCCACCGGACCTTCATCAAGGTTGGAGGTGGAAGGACACTCCTCCAAGAATGGGTCCAAAAAACCCATCACGGAGGCATACTGCCACACACGGCCCACACCTCCAGCAGACCCACTTCTCCTCCTGTCTTTTCTCTCTCCTCCTTCCTGTAGTGGTCCCTCAGACCTATCCATTTTTTCTGCATTCTTCCGCTAATAGAGAGAACAGACGCATTTTTGCTCTTTTTAAATGGCGCTTCGTTTTCAAATTCTGCTGATAAAATGCTTTGTTGTTCAGCGTGTCATCCATGACTCGAGACGCCGGAACTAGGAACCGAAGTTACATGAGTTGTCCTTAATGCTGCGTTCCATTTACCTCGGAACTGGGAGCTGGGAAATGGGAGTGACGTCACCTCCGACTTGTCGGCGTTCCAGTTGAAGTCGGAAAAAAACCGTGCCGATCTACCAGGCTATTGTTAGCTGTTGTTAGCACGCCCTGCGTTGTTGTTCACAAATATCACATGAAGAATGTGATTATCACTATGGCAGCATTTTTGTAAATATAAGTCTAACAATACTACGTATACAGCTGATTTAGAGCAACACACACTAGTCAGAAGTGCTAATAAATTGATTATTAGAGGAGCTACATAACTGTACACACTGGGGGCAGCCATCTTCGATTGTCAACTCGGGGGTGGCGAGGTTCCCCCGAGTTCCTAGTAGGATATTCCGACCTCGGGGGGCGTTCCAGATGAAATTTCCTACTCGGAAGTGGGAAATTCCGACCTCCGACTACAACTGGAACGCACCATTAGGGCCCGCTAAGTCGAAGGACATCTCTACTCTGATCGGTTGCCACCGTTTGCCGCTGAACTGCGTCATAGCTAATTACCATGAAGTTGAGCGAGGCTCAACTTCTCATCTGGGGCCGCTTTTGACGCTCTAGCCGCTTTAGCCGCTCAGGACGCTTTGGCCGCTCAGGACGCCGGGCTCTCATTGAAAATGTATTAACTTCCGGCGTTGTTGCCGCTTTGGCCGCTTTTGCCTCTTTTGGTGTGAACGCATAGACATATGCAAAGTTTTTGGTACTCTTCTGTTAAAGAAAAACGCACAATGATCTCTGAAATAACTTGAAACTGGCAAAAGTAATAAATGAAAAAATACTGAAAATCAACTTATGAAAATCGGACATTGCTTTTGATTTGATGTTCAACAGAATTATTCAAACACAAAACAAAATACTGAAACTGGCCTTATCAAAAATGATGGTACCCCTAGAAAAGACAAGTTAACTTAAGGTGTGTCCTGAAATTAGCATCACAGATGTCTTCAAGCTTGTGATCAGTCAGTCTGTCTATTTAAAGGCTGAAAAGTCGTCACTGTGCTGTTTGGTATCGTGGTGTGTACCACACTGAACATGGACCACAGAAAACCAAGGAGAGAGTTGTCTTAGGAGATTAGAAAGAAAATTATAGACGAGCGTGTTAAAGTTAAAGACTATAAGACCATCTCTAAGCAGCTTGATGTTCCTGTGACTACGTTGCACATATTATTCAGAAATTTAAGGTCCACGGGACTGTAGCCAACCTCCCCGGATGTAGGAAGTAGGCACAAGAGGAAAAATGATGACAAATGAAGAGATTGATAATATGAATGGGAACCAAAGAGCCGAGAACAACAAAAGAGATTAGAGGTGAACTCCATGGTCAAAGTACATCAGTGTAAGAACGCACCATCCATCACTGTTTGAGGCAAAATGGACTTAATAGAGGACATAACTGTTCAAAGCAAATTATAAAAAAGATAGACTGGATTTTGCCAAAATGCATATTGACAAGCCACAAAGGGGTAATGTCCTTTGGACAGATGAAACAAAACTGGAGCTTTTTGGCAAGTCACATCAGCTCCATGTTCACAGACGTAATGATGAAGCATACAAAGAAAAGAACACTGCACCTACTGTGAAACATGAAGGAGGCTCAGTAATGATCTAGGGCTGCTTAGCTGCATCTAACACAGGGTGTCTTGAATCTGTGTAGGGTACAACAAAATCTCAAGACTATCAAGGAATTCTAGAGCCAAACGTACTGCCCAGTGTCAGAGAGCTTGGTCTCAGTCACAGGATATGGGTCCTTCAACAGGATAATGGCCTAAACACAGCTAAAAAACAAACAAGAATGGCTAAGAACAAACCACTGGACTATTCTGAAGTGGCCTTCTATGATCACTGATCTAAATTCTATTGAACATATGTGGGAGGGGCTGAAACATGCAGTCTGGAGAAGACATTCTTGAAACCTGAGAGGGAGCAAATTGCTCAGGAGTGGGCCAAAATTCCTGTGGCCAGGTGCAGAAGTTACAGAAATAGTCTGATTGCAGTGATTGCCTCAAAACGTTGTGCAACAAAACACTCAGTTAAGGGTACCATCATTTTTGATCAGGCCATTTTCATTATTATATTTTTAAAAATAATTCTGTTGAACCAAAATTCAAAATAAATGTCTGATTTTCAATAGTTAATTTTCAGTAAAATTTTATTTATTACTTTTGTCGGTTTCAAGTCATTTCAGTGACCATTGTAGGTTTTCTTTATTTAACAGCAGGGTACCAACAATTCTGCACACGTCTTAAAGTGCTCATAGATATAGTTTGCAAAAAAAACACCCCAAAAAAGAAAAATATGGTTGCTGCAGTAAAAGAAAATAAGGTAATAACTGACAGCCTGAATGCATATGGCAGCCTAAAATTTATTCACCAACTAGTCAAGTCAAAGTCTATGTAAAGAGAAAATTCATATAGCTTAACCTTTTCACTGAGTCCAGGAGAGACAAAACAACACATCATAGCATTACAAGAAAGAAGAAAACCATCGTAATTATCTTGCTATTTGAAAAGATCTTGTTATCATTAAAATATATCAGATTAGGTCCTATCCCAACCAGGGCAACACAACTCAAGATAACATCTTAGAAGCAAATAAACAAATAAATACAACCGTGCCTATTTTTTAATGGACCAATTATAATTATTACAGCCCAGTTATCCAGTTTACAGACTCAAATAAGCTCCAAGTAACAGAGACTGCTGAAATTCAGATCAAAACAAAAACAGAAGTTAAACTCATTCATTTTCTATACCCGGCTATCCCTTTCGGGGTTGCGGGGGGGCTGGAGCCTATCCCAGCTATCATCGGGCGAGAGACGGGGTACACCCTGAACCGGTCGCCAGTCGATCGCAGGGCCACATAGAGAGACAAACAACCATTCACGCTCACACTCAAACCTCAGGGCAATTTAGAGTCACCAATTAACCTTGTGAGCATGTTTTTGGTCTGTGGGAGAAAGCAGGAGTGCCCGGAGAGAACCCACAACCCACGGGAAGAACATGCAAACTTCACACAGAAAGGTCCTCCGACCTGGGAATTGAACTGGCAACCTTCTTGCTGTGAGGCACGTGCTCTACCAGCTGTGCCACCGTGCCGCCAGAAGTTAAACTAATATCTTTTAATAAATTTACAAAAGCATTCTTTTAATAGACAAATGTTACTTGATGAGTGTTGGCTGATTTGAAAACATGCCTGAATTATGATTACTTTTAGGGGTGCCAAAGACTCCCAAGAATATACCTTCAGAAAATCCAAAAGTCATCCAGGGCCTGTACTATGACCTATTTTATGATCATTGCCATAGGTGTGAGCCAGGGTGCACACTTTACCCCAAAACTTACTCAAACACAAATAATAAATTATCAAATTGGGTCAAATCACCTTCACTGAAGTCTGGTGCATCTTTTGAAATCAAATGTAAAGCTAAGTATTACAATTGAAAGAAGTTATTGAATTTTAACTGGAAAAAAAGTTTTTTTTATGATTTTTTTCAACAAATTCAATTCTTTAGAGATGTGTCTGACCAACTTACAGTTGCTGTACAACTAAAATACTTACAAATTATTTGGCCACATATATATTCTCAAAGTGGGAAAAAAATCATCAAATTCTGAGACCGGTAAAGTTGTTCAATTAACAGGTTGGGTTACTGTGGAAGAATCAGGATACTGTTCCATGTCTTGTATTATATCAAGGGTAATGTTTTATTTCATGCAATTTGCAGCAAATGGATGTTAACTTCAATTTAGTATTGTGCATTCAATTGAATTATATATTTTTTCATATATTCTATATATGAAGTATATATATTATATATATTCTACATGAAGTATCCAAACATGAGACATCACCCAAACTGAAGTTTGAAACCTTGTCAGATTCTGACTGCCATGCATGGACTGGCTGGACATTGGTGCAATTTCAGGACATGTATGACATGTGTGAATCTGATCTTGTTTCAGGTTCAAGTGATAGTTCCAGAGCAATAGATTTGCTTCTTTACTTTTGGGCAAAACTGAAAACAAACCTTTCATGGAATCAAATGACCATGCTTACTAATCTTTCCCAAGCTACACTGTCAAGATATTTTCATACAATTGCAGATATTTTGAACACAATAGTTGTTCCCAAATACCTTGGCACAAATCATATTTCACGCCACGATGCCATAACTCACAACACTGTCTTTACTAAAGCTTTTTATGGTGACCAGGTCACTCTTATCTTAGATGGTACATATATCTACCTCAACAATTGCAGTGATCATCAGTTTCAAAGGGCATCTTACGGAGGACAGAAAAAACAAAATTACCTAAAATTCATGTCAGTTGTACTGCCTGATGGATATGTTTTAGACACTATTGGCCCCTACCATGGTAACGTAAATGATGCAAAAATAACTCGGCTCATCATGGAAAAAAATTGAAATATTGAAATCTTGGTTAGAAGCAAATGACAATATGACTGTAGATCGCGGTTTCAGGGATGCCTTAGATCTTCTTGCTAAGTTGGGGTATGATGCTAGAATGCCGTCATTTTTACCAACTGGTAAATCCCAATTGGATTCCTCAACAGCCAATAGTGATCGTTGCTGTACCAAAACAAGATGGATAGTAGAGACCTACCACGGGCGTTTAAAGAAGTGGATGTTGTTTAAGAAACAACTTACCTCAAATTATTTTGTTGAGGTCATTGGCAAATTAGTAACTGCATGTCTCAATGCCTTCAGAGGACCAATACATGTTTCAGATCCAGATCGAGAGGAACGAGATACTAAGATGGCTCAGCTTATGCTTTCACTTTTAAAAAAAGACAATGTTTTGGCAAAACGAGTTGCAGAAGACCCAAATATGTCACGTAGAGCTCGTAGAGAATGGCAGAAGCTTGAAGCATCTGATATCTCGTTCCCTCATGTGGATCTGGAATACCTTGAGACCATAACATGCGGTACATACCAAATCAAACAGTCCCCTGGCTACATTGCTGAGCATCAAAAAAATGATGGTGACTATGAGATTTGGGTTTACCAGCATGATGCTGATCTCATTAGGGGACAGATTCATTCTCGTCACAGATCTCAAATAAAATACAATGTTTGGATTCAATTTGACAAGAATGCATCAGATGATCCTGTGAAGGCATATTATTGTCTCTGTCCTGCTGGAAAGAGAACCTCTGGCATGTGTGCACATGTTGCATCTGTAATCTATTATTTGGGATATTATAAACATTTTCAAAATCAGAAACCCCTCCAACCATACACAAGCAAATTCAAAGACTCCATTCTATGAAATAACCAGCCAATCATACATCTTATGGATTTCTCAGATCCCCTTTCCCTCACTATAGTTCTAGTCTACAAATTAAAATTGTCCAAGCCGTTGCTATGCAAAAAGACACGAAGGCCATAAAACAGATTACATGTATATATAAGTACTAGAAACAGAAATTGACAGAAGTAATGTTTATGTATTGCTGTCATTGTAGATATATACAATCTGATTACAACAATCCAAAACTGCATCGGTTTTTACTTGTATCAATGGCTCATTATTATCTCATCACAAAGGCATAATATACAGGCCCTTTGTGGCTGTTCAATATTAAAATGAATAACATTTCATGTGAAATGTTTGTTTTGAATCTAGCATTCAAATTCTAAAAGAAATCATACTTAAAGGATGAATTCTGAACAAATCTTTAAAGGTTCCCTGATATACAAGACATGGAACAGTATCCTGATTCTTCCACAGTAACCCAACCTGTTAATTGAACAACTTTACCGGTCTCAGAATTTGATGATTTTTTTCCCACTTTGAGAATATATATGTGGCCAAATAATTTGTAAGTATTTTAGTTGTACAGCAACTGTAAGTTGGTCAGACACATCACTAAAGAATTGAATTTGTTGAAAAAAATCATAATTTTTTTCTTTTTTTTCCAGTTAAAATTCAATAACTTCTTTCAATTGTAATACTTAGCTTTACATTTGATTTCAAAAGATGCACCAGACTTCAGTGAAGGTGATTTGACCCAATTTGATAATTTATTATTTGTGTTTGAGTAAGTTTTGGGGTAAAGTGTGCACCCTGGCTCACACCTATGGCAATGATCATAAAATAGGTCATAGTACAGGCCCTGGATGACTTTTGGATTTTCTAAAGGTATATTCTTGGGAGTCTCTGGGTGTACTACAAATACCACACAATAAACAAAAAATTGGGCTGTGGGCAAAATTACATGTATTGTGAAAGAGGTCCTTTCCCCCTGTCGGACTAATAAAGGTTTATCTTATCTCTTATCTTATCTTCCCTCCTTCAGTGAGTCACATGACCAGCTGCACTGAACCATCAATCTCTGACATCACACCAACTGCCCTGAGCACTAGAGCAACCAAAACTTTTTAAACATATCCTCACAGATGCCACAATGTTGACCAAATCTCTAAAAATATTATATTTCGATAGTTGCCAGGAATCCATTCATGTATTTTTTAAAGGTGTAGGACTTAAGTTTTTTTGTCCTTCTAAAAAGCTGTAGCAGAGCTGTTTCTTATTCACCCCATTCATTTGAGTAGGAGGAGCTGGACGGGCTTCTTCAGGGTTGACCAACTTTGAGGGCTTGTCATTCGGAAACAGTTTAAGAAAAAACTAATTTCATCAGAACTTTTGATCAGTATGGCCTACTCTGTCATCTGTCTGCATTTCAAGCTGATACCACTTATGGCCTCGGAGGAGATATTTCCCCCTGTGGGACTAATAATGGTATATCTTATCTCATTATTTGTTTCACTAATAATTTTTTTTGCAAACATTTATTTTGAAGGTAAATTGCTGGCTTCCTGTTTGAGATAGGTCAGGGGTGTCAGCATGTGATTTGTAGGTCTCGGTGAGATTAACCTTTGGTTTAATCTCTGTACTACATTTCTACTGGCCATAATGGATTTATAAGTGTGCCTAAAGGACATTAAAGAGCACATTTTGGCATGTTGGGGGTTTATTTTTCATTCTATCAAATGTTTTGCAGAATGTGATGTGAGCCAATTTTGGTGATTTTTTTTAGCATGTTCAGGGAGTCAAATTTAGGTTCAAACCAGACTGAGTAAAAAGAAAGAAATGCTACAGGAACAATAGGGTCCTATCTGGGTTTTGTGAAATATATCTCAGGTGTTTCCCTTCCTTTTGTATTTATTTGTCTTTATTTTGATTAGTTTTGTTTTGAGTAGGAGTTACTTGTTTTTCAGTACTTGTACATAAGATAAATACTAACGAAAAACAGAAGTGAGTGCACTTTATTGCTATGAAATTTCCATAAGACTTGGACAGATATCAATTTGCCTTGTCACTTTGTGAAATCTGACATGTTTAATTGTTTAATTTTTTAATATTAATTTTGAAACAAATACAGCAAATACTGACCTCATTCTTGTCCAGATAAACCTCCAAACAGGGGTATGAATACACTCTACAATGGACAGAAGACACTGTAATTCAGTTAAGTGTTTCTCTTTTTTTTGGGGGGGGGGGGGTTAAATCAAAACTGCATGCTTTTTCTACATTTGATTCATCATTACCTTGCAAAGAATTTTACACTCCAAAATATTTATTTATGATAACATCAGAGAGTCTTGAAAAACCCATGTCTAAAAAAATTCCAAATCCTAGCCTTCTATCTAGGCCTGTCACGATAACAAATTTTGCTGGACAACAATTGTCCAAAAAAATTATTGCCGATAAACGATATTATTGTCAATATTATTTAGATTTTTGTTTCATTTTTTCATTAATGTAATTATAATATATGTCATAATAAAGTGAGTACACCATATAAAAACCAATAAACTTTAATTTCTTAAGAGTATTTAACTGTATTTGGAATGTCAAGATCTTTTAAATAAAAAAAATTAAACAAACAATATAATAAATTTAAACAACAAAAAAAGAGAAAAAAAACAATGAAAACGAAGTGGGCTCTCTTTTTGGAAAAATTGCATGTAAATAAAAATAATTATACTAATCAAAAACAATAAAAAATAGACCCTGCCTCTGTAAAGAAAAAACAAAACACACAACAATAAAAACAGTAAAGGGAAGTTTATACAGTTCAGGAATTGTTTGTGACATGTACTTTCTCCCAGCCAATCCGTAATGTCTGTCAAACGTTTGTAACACTACTAGCTTTTCAACCGTATTGAAGGGTTGCATTTCTTTTGCCAGGTAGTGAACGACGCTGTCTGTGAACGTGCATCATTTTGCGCTGTTTTATTTATATTTACTTTGCCGACCAAACACTTCAGTAAGCGCTGACTGTCAGGACGAAGGGTCTGCTGCATCTTCGCTTTTTCCTCGCCACTACTTTCAAACAAATGCTACATATCGGCTCGTCTGTGTTCATGAGCTCACAACTTGTTCATTCTGTTTAAGACCAAAATATTCCCACATTTGTGCTGTGGCAGCCAGCTTAGGAACCGTAGCATTCGTGCTATCGTTAGTATTAGTGTTCGTTTCCTCCTTACTCCTCAGGACCCTCACTTCAACTCTCTCCGTGTGTATGTACGAGCGGCCCCGCCTCCCCCACGAAGATTGAATAAAAGACAGATGCTCACTCCGCTATAAAGCCGCTTAATCCGCTATAGAACCGATGCACCCAGAAAGATGGTCAGAGTGAGCCATCTTCTCATTCAGCCTCTGGTAGATAGAGAGGAGGAAAACAAGCGCGCATGCAAGTGACAGCTTATTGAGGCCGGCAAACTTACCAAGGGCATTTTTATTTACCGTTCGATTCATTGATTGATTGATTATCGTGACAGGCCTACTTCTATCTGTGCTCCTTTCCTTCCAAATCATGTGATCCGAAGCCCTGATTTAACTGTGTACCTTCTACTGTCTTCCTGCATCCCATTCACCAAGTTCAGGAACTTGCGACAATCCTAAAGTCACAAACATCACATTACATTGGTTAATATTGTAAAATCTTCACTGATCCAACAAAATGAATTTCAAGCACTTGTATTGGCATTCATAGTTTTACCGTCTCAAACTCTGAATCACTGATCTTGACAAAGGCAGTGGCCACACACTTCATGCTGAACAATCGATCTGCCTGCTCCTTCCTCTGATCTGGAGTGGCCATCCGACACAATGCCTCCATCAGGGCTGTTTGCAAGTCATAATCTGACACACACAAAAATGAAAAATCAACTGGTACTGCTTTGTCTGTCCATGCATGGGTGGGAGGAAATTATTTAAATTAAACACATACCGCCACACTCCAATATCCGACCAGCAATCTTAATCCTGCAGGAAAATGACAAGAAAAAAAATGTGATGAAGTGTACATACAGAAAAAATAAGTGAAATGACTACTATTTTTAAATCAATAGAGTTACATGATATCTGGAGCTTCCTGTGATGAAATGATCTTTTTTTGCTTAAGCTCTACTGGGATGTTGTCCAGAAGTAAGTTGAATTTACGTATAGCCTGTTGGAATATTATCAACAAGTTTATTAACCAACACTTGAAACAAAGTCTGATAAAAGCCTTTCATATTTTCTTATTAAGATTGCTCATAACCTCTTTTTGAATCAGGATGTAGATTCTGGGATCTACCGCCATCTTACCAACAGGATACAGAAAGAACTCAGTGACTTTGTGTCTTCCTAGAATGAAAAATACAAATTTACTGCTAATGGAGAAAAGAGTTTCCATGATAACCTTGATTCACAATAATAAAGACAGATAAAACTCCTGATCAGGTAATCAAGTGCTTTCCTTGGAAGATAAACATTTTTCTTAGAAACAGTTAAAGCAATGATAACACATTTCAAAACACCAGAACTTATTCGACTGCTGTGGGATTATTTTCAGCACCTTGAGGAAAATGCACAAGTGGAACAAAAAGATTTGAGCAGCTTCAGTGCCTTTAGGATATAGAGTACATCACTGAAAACTTGACTATATTTCCAGATATTTCTAAATTCGAGGGTAAATACTTGAGCTTTAAAGGTGCTATAAGGAGAATCTGTTAAGGAGGCAACTGTTGTAATGCTTCCAGTAACCTCAGAACTGGGAGTGACATCATCTCCGACTTATTGGCGTTCCAGTTGAAGTCAGAAAAAAACATGCCAATCTACCAGGATATTGTTATCTGTTGTTAGCACGCCCTGCGTTGTTGTTCACAAATATCACATGAAGAATGTGATTATCACTATGGCAGCATTTTTGTAAATATAAGTCTAACAATACTATGTATACTGATCTAGAGCGACACCCCAGTCAGAAGTGCAAATAAATTGATTATTACAGGAGCTAAATAACTGTTCACACTGGGGGCATCCATCTTCGATTGTCAACTCGGGGGTGGCGAGGTTTCACCGAGTTCCCAGTAGGAAATTCTGACTTCGGAGGACGTTCCAGTTGCAGTTTCCTACTCAGAACCCGGAAATTCCTACTTCTGACTACAACTGGTAGCACCAAAAGACCCAAGCCAAAGCGTGTGTTTGTTGTGATAAATGCAGCTCAGACCTCAAGTTCGGGAACAAGACATTTAAAACTAGAGACATTTATATTATTCGGACACGTCATAGAGCACCGGGCTGTAAGTAGCGACATATCGCCAGCTACAAAACTAGGATACTAAGTTTTTCAAAAATTGCTTGTCGTCACACATCAAAAACTACCGCTACATAACTAGAAAGAGATACATTACCTCATCGTTTTGCATCCTGTAAGTTGTTGAAAAAAGAAGCTGTAAAGCAATGCAGAGTTCTGAGGAAAGTCTGAGCTGCTTTATTAGAATCACAACAAACACGCTTTGGCTTGGGTCAAGTTTTTTGGTGCATTCCAGTTGTAGTCAGAAGTAGGAATTTCCAGGTTCCGAGCAGGAAACTGCAACTGGAACGTCCTCCGAAGTCAGAATTTCCTACTGGGAACTCGGTGAAACCTCGCCACCCCCGAGTTGACAAACGAAGATGGACGCCCCCAGTGTGAACAGTTATTTAGCTCCTGTAATAATCAATTTATTTGCACTTCTGACTGAGGTGTGTCGATCTAGATCAGTATACATAGTATTGTTAGACTTATATTTACAAAAATGCTGCCATAGTGATAATCACATTCTTCATATGATATTTGTAAACAACAACGCAGGGCGTGCTAACAACAGATAACAATATCCTGGTAGGAGGCATGTTTTTTTCTGACTTCAACTAGAACGCCAATAAGTCGGAGATGATGTCACTCCCAGCTCCGAGGTTACTGGAAGCATTACAACAGTCGCCGCGCATGCTCATGGGTAGCAGAGTCTTAATTTCGCTGGTAATAGATTCTCCTTATAGCACCTTTAAGTCTGTGAACTGAGGATGGAATATCAATTAAAAAAAAAAACTAAACATACCATCTTTGTTTGCTTCATGAGTCACCTGAAACAGAGGAAATAGTCAATTTTAAGTTAAGTATTCTTGCATGAGTATACATTGTTTTCATTATACAAAGTTTGTTTAAATGTTTGACATTTGCTCACCATCAAGGCATCAAAAAAGTCTTCAGAGAGGTTGAACAGAAGCTCATTCCACTTGGGGCCACTCTGGATCCACAGTTGCCTGCATTTCTCAAACCACTGCACCATGTGCACAGAGCCACGATCAATGAAACCACTGAGCACACAAAGCACATACTCACAGTTTGTATTAAATTTATACTCATCTTTTTTATAAGACCTGTGGCTATCAGTCCTGACAGTCCTTGACAGCTCCCAGCTAGTTTAAGGTTTTTCCCATATTTGTAGAGAATACTAAAAGCCAAACTTGCTGCTTTGGGGTCTTTTTCATCCAAACCCTAGATGCAAACAAAAAATAAATGGTTTCATTGCACCCTCTAACAACATAACCTGGTGGGATAAAAGTGCTTGTGAATCATCTTACCCTACTGATAAGTTTGTCCAGTTTGATGAGAAACTGTTGAGAACACGTAATAGAGGCCATATCATCTGTATGTCTTTGCAGGTATACATCCAGAGAATGGACATCCCTACTCTTTAACACCTCTTCAATGACCTTCTCCAGCTGAAAAAATTAGATAATGCATCAAATGTTACTTAATCATCAATAATTCCTGACACATATTTCTATGAAATCCCCAAGTTCACATGCAGTTTATGTCACAAAACTGAACCAGAAATGACCTTAAAAGCACAACTTCACAAGTCTAAAATCTCAAGGAAAAACCCTTAACCAGAACACAAGTTGTGTACACAAATATCAGTCCAATAACAGGCAGAGGCATCAAAATCAGCACGCAAAAGGAGTAGTCATAAGATACTTGACAGGATCAAATCACGCTGGAAAGCAATGACACAGAGCAAAGGACAATTTGGCAGAGAACTAGATGGGAAGCACTTTTTAAATACACATAAGAGAAAATTGAAAACAGGTGGCACAGGAGCTAACACAGGTGACACACAGAGAGGGAAAGGCAGGAAACACAACCTGGAATGAGAGACAAAGGTGAGTGATTTCAAAATTAAACAGGAATGACAAGAAGACATGGCGCATGACGATGACACAAAAGGGGAAATTAAACAGGACATGACTGTTCATGGTTATATTATCACCATTTAACCATAATTTGATACAAATTCCAAGTTCAGTATCACAATGCTGATATCTAAACAAACATTTGAACCTCATGCAATACTGTTTTAATACTCTATATCTCATGGATCAGAAACAGGATATTCACAAGGGCAGGTCAAATTTTGGTAATCTTAGTTAGGTGAAAATATTAACCGTGGCTGCTGGCTAATAGAGGGCGCTAGGGGGGCACCCCACCACTCCCCACTCCCCACATTAGCTCAAATAAGTCATTAAAAAAATGAATGTAAAGGAGTTAATGAAATACAAATATTTTGAAGAAGAGCATAATATATATACATATATACATATGCATATATATACATATATACATATATATATGTGTGTGTGTGTGTGTGTGTGTATATATATATATGTATATGTCTATATATATATATATATATATATGTCTATATATATATGTTTATATATATATGTCTATATATACGTATATATAGATACATACATATATATATATATATATATATATATATATATATATATATATATATATATATATATAGATAGATATATATATAGATATAGATATAGATATATATATATATACATATAGTGTTGTCTGTAGGGATGTAACAGATACCAGTAAAATGGTAAACTCTGGTAAAATTTCCCACAGTTAGTTAATACAATTTCCTGTTTTAATTACTGGTAAACTGTGTTTGACTACCACACTTTGTTAATAACTCACGGTAATGCTGCTCATTGCCTGGGAAAGCCAGAACTACTGTATGTGTGCGGTCCCCCACAGATGCAGCTGCACATTCAAAGTTTGCATTGTTTGGCCTCTGAGAGTAAAAGTAAGGTAGTTGGAGTCCGCTCAGATTTTTGCCCTCGAAACAGACAAAGTCTTGAGGTTGGTCAGAGTTTAGATTTTACAAGGATGCAGAGGGGACTGACTGAAGGCTGTCATCCTGTCTAAAACTCAAAGCTGCGGTGATAGACAAAGATGCACGTGATTAAAACTGCTGTGACTCCTCGAGTAAGTAAGCTGACTGATCCAGAGATAGTGAGAGTGAGAGGATTCAGAGAGCCATACCAGAGTGAATTATAGGGCTGTGTATTGACCTCACAATTTGATTTAATTTTGATTCTTTGGGTGGCAATTAAATTCAGTATTTATTCAGTATGAAGAGGACCTGTTGACAACTTTTGACTTCTTTTAAATTTTGATGCCAATGTGGACATATGTGGTATGTCATCTCATAGTTTTGAGCAAACATCTGAAAATAAAAAAATTTCACAGTAACAACTAATTTGTGCATATGGAGAACAAAATTTAAAATATGACCGTTAACACTATAACAATAAATATCCACCTGGTCTTTTTTTATCAATAAATAAATGTGCCAGGCATTTTTTTTGACTTATGGAAGTCCCTGAAGCAGTATATCTTCAAGCTGAAGATAGAGATCTCAACAATTCTTCCTCTAGCATTTTTAAAATTACTATGTATTGAATTAAAAAAAACATAAACTGTGATCAAAAAGAAGATTAAAACACATTGAAAATACGTCAGAAATATGGCAAAACACAGAGAAAATACGGTAAAAGAACACTCGATGATAATACTAATGCTACTAATGCTACTGAGAAGGAGGTGAACCGATTCAGAAGATTTGCTGAATCGATACTTTATTGGGAGGGGAATAATTGCAATGCATTGCTGAATCGATATTTCTGTCCACCCCCAATAAATAGTTCTAGAGTGTTTTCTTGCTGTTCTTTTGACGTTTATTTCCTTTGTTTTGCTGTAGTTTGTAATTGGTCACCTTTTTCGTCATCGTTCATGTTTCTGGATTTCATGAATTGTAATCTGAAAGTAATGAAAGAGGAAATGTGAAGGAGATCTGCCAGTGGGAGGAGAGTCCAGAGGAGAGTCATGAAGATGGCTAACTGGATAGGAATAGATATACACAATGACTGGTGTACTAACAGCAGAGTCATCTGCACCCACTGCCCTCCAAATGTGGAACTTATGACTGTCATGTGCTGGCCCTTTTGTCTGCCAAGAGAGATTACTGTAGTGGTGATAACTGCCATGTACCAGATGCTAGCATTAGAATAGCTCTCTTGGAGCTCTATGGGTAGACTCATCCAAAGAAAGCCTGTGTTTGTGGAAGAGAACTTTAATCAGGCCTGTTTAAAGACTACTTCACAAGTTTGTGCAATATGTGCAGTTAATTAAAATTAAAACAGGCATACACAGTGCCACCCCTTCCCTGCCTGGGTATAGCTAACAATCTTTCACTACTCCTTATCCCAGCATACACCACCCTCAAGTACTGAACAAGGCCTGCTGTGAAAACTGTTAAAACCTGGCCAGAGGGCACTCAGTCAACTGTAGGACTGTTTACACGCCACAGAGTAGAGCATACTTGAACGTCTGGATCTGCAGGAATATACTGAGACTGTGTTCTGATACATCACAACCTGTACAGACATCATCACGATAGAAAAGCACATCAGAGTCTACAATTAACAAAAATCCTGAATGTCAGCAGTGGTACAGTTCCTCCTGGGAACTGGAAATGCAGCCTTCAAGAGCGATGACAGGGACCACTATAATATCACCAGGGCAAACCTGAGGGGAGGCATCAAGCAGCCAAAGGGGATTTTAAACAAAAGTTGGAGAACTAGGTGGTCTTCAACAGCTCAAGACAGGTGTGGCAAGGGCCTACAACAGCTCATCAACTACAAGGGCCCTACATTAGTGGCAGTCTGCCCTGATATGCAGCTGGTGGAAGAATTTGACTTTTTCTTTGCCTGCCACAAAACAAAGGACCCCATACTGCTACTCTGACCCATAGCCCTACAACCCTCACTCACCCACCCTTTAGGAACATTAAGTGAGATGACCAGACAGGGTACTGGGGATAGTACTAAAAGCCTGAGCCAGCAAGCTATCAGGGCTCCTGAGGTATTTAACACCTCCCTGAAACAGACCACTATCCTGCCTGAGAGCGAACACATAACTGTCCCAAAGCTACATATGCTTACTTTTTCATTCAGGCTCAGCATATACCCACTCACAGACCCATGTTTACACGTGCTCTTTGTCCAATAATAAAAACATCTTGCATCTTGAACTTCAAAAGCTGACCCCCAGTGACCCCAAACAACAGCCTGAAAAAGTTTAGCTTTGTCTGCACAGGTGCCATGGCAGATAAACACATATATATGTGTCCATCAGTTTGGGTCTACTTTCATTCTGCCTGGTCAAGTTGAGCAGACACAGCAACAGCACTTTTGAAGTCCTCAACCTCCTTGGACTGGGAGATGAGGAAGACCCTCTGATCAGTGGCGGCTGCTGGTCAGTCAGGGAGGGGAAGCTCATTTTTCTTCTGGCCTACATCATAAATTTATTTATTTATGTAAATGATCTGTGACCCTGTTGTACCAACTAGGTGTCTTTTCCAGGGATTTTATTCCCCAAAAACCCACTTTTGACCAGACAACACATTTTATTTGTGACAGCACTTCCAATGAGCCATCTCACCTTGTCATACCAGGAATGCTTAAAAGATCTGATACTTTTCCTCACCTTTTGCACTAAATCAATCTAGGAGTTGATCTGCCCTGCTGTTTAACTCTAGTTTTCTCTTCGTAAGGAAGACAATCAAATGGCCTCGCCAAAATCCGGTCTACAACATTCATACTATCTGCCATGACGTGCAGCTTGCTAGCAGCTGGAGCAGCTATGTGAAACTACTGTTTGACGGGCTGTGAATGTGAGTGAGAGAGAGAGAAGCTCCCCAGCCACAGCTGCTCGTTTGTGAAAAGAAAAATTGACAGGAGAGAATCTTCAAACACAACGCTAGACATTTTTAAGAAAGATAAAGTCGCTGGTGATCGATAAAGCCTCCGGATCAGTCCAGAACAACTGAATGTAAAACTTAGAAGATACCCCGGTGAAGGGTGAGCCTTCAAGATCGCTGATTGGCTCATTTCACTGTCAATCAAAAAAGGATTCGGCCTCAGACAGATCATCCAATCATCATGCAGAAGCTCAGCGTCCAGGCCAGCCCACTGCCTCATAGACCCCCAGAGACGCTGAGCGTCTGATGGGTGGGACAAAGCCCAGCGTTTATCCAATGACCGTCCAGTTTCCACAGTGGAACAACCCACTCTATATTTAAGTGCTGAAGTCTGAAGACGCTCAGCGTCCGACTGTGTTGAAGCACTAAGAAGCAGCGGGGATGAATGAGAAGGAAGTCCCGCCAGTTACCTGTGATAAGTAGCTGATTCTGAACAAAAGATGAAGGTATTCTAGCGCATATTTAGTCAATGAAATGTACACACAGCAGGACATATCACCACTTTTTTGGGGGACATTTTAGGGGAAGCTGAGCTTCCCTTGCAGTCTTAGAGCAATCGCCACTGCCTCTGATGAAGTCAGCTCAGATGGAGACACAGAGGAGGATGTGGACCGGAGGACACAGCATGTGGTCCCTTGTTTGGATGGGAGTCAAGGACTATGATAACTTAGTCCCCCACAAATACAGACATGGCCTGCACCAGCCAGCTGGGACCCTTCGTCAATCCATCAATCAATCTATCAACCAATCAGTCCATCAGTCATTATCTTTATAGCACCAGTTCATAACAAGTGTTAACTCAAAACACTGAACAATCGAGCAGGCTGAAGACAAACTCTTTGTTTTATGGATACACATATATGCACCTGTATTAATATAAAATACACATATTCTCATATTTCCAAAGTCCAACATGAATCCTTCATGAGCAGCACTGGGCCAGCCAAACTACAGGAAGGGGTTTCTTTAGAGAGCTTACAGTAACAGTAGCAGGAACAAACCTGTTTAACACCTGGAGATCTTGAGCAGATCCAATCTCATGTTGAACAGTCTCCATGTTGGGTATGTGATCATAAAAAGGGAGGTGGGCAGAAACAAGTGTTCAAAAGTAAGAATTGAAGGTACTGACAGATCCATGGGCCAATCATAGACCTATCCTTGTCATATTTGTCTCTGATGAATGTAATTTTATCAAAGATTAGCCCCTTGAGATGTGGGATCTTGTTTTCAAAAGGGTCCTCGTGTCTATGTGGTTGTGAAGAAAGTTACTGTCGATGAAAATCAATACAACCACAGATATAGAAATCAGCCTGATGTTAACATTAATATCATTGATTAATTTAATCTGGAGATGACTGATGTTGATTAATATATCAGCATCTAGCTGAACTACCATTAAAAGGAGTTATCTGATCTAAAACTAATCATCAAATGATGACATTTCTGTTTGTGGCTGATGCAAGATAGAGCACATGGGGTTGAGCAGGTCCACAGCCACAGGTCATCCATAATTGTTTGTCAAGGTCATACTAATATAATTGTGCTGTTTTGTAGGAAAAAAAATATGTATTTACTTTTGTTGATCTCTCTAAAGCTAATATCAAAGATCTCTAAAGCCATGGCATCACACACTATGTGGACCTTAGGATGGAAAATAATTATTTCGTGGGTCTTTTGCATTTTTTAAAATTCAACATTTTCACAAAACTGGCATATAAGATGTTAACACTCTGGGAAAAAAATAAAAATGTGTTATGTTTGGTTACAACTAAAGTTATTAAGAGTGGCTATGGATAAAAATTAAATTTTACATTCATATATACATTTTTATGGCAGTTTTTCTTGGCTGATAAATTTTAACCATAGGTATATATTTGGATTATTTTATACAAAATCTGACCCTGCATGAAAAAAAATAAGCACAAATTAAAATGTATTTTAAAACCAATTTTGACACTCCCAGGCACTGATACAATCATTCAAAACACATTACATTTTTAATGCAATAGACTAAAAATATATCACTTTGCGTTTTTTTTTGTCATTTTTAAAAGTCGACTTTTTTCACAAAAACTGGCATTGAAGGGGCTAAAACTTTGAAACAACATACAAATTTGTTATGTATGGTTGCAGCTGAACTTACTGAAGGTGTCCATGTAAAAAAAGTGGAATGATACATTCATACATTATTTATTTATTGCTGTTTTTCAAAGCTGATAAATTTTTATCCTTAGGGACTTATTTGGTGCCTTTGTTATAGGGATGCACAAGGGTTAATAAAGTCATCTTGAAATGGGTCACAATATGGCCAAAATAATAATAATTTTAAGCAACTGCAGATTATTTAACCCCCAATTATAGATCAAACTCAGTTGTGCACTCTTTCTCACCTGCGTGTCCTGACTCTGTGACATACTCTGTGAAAGACTGAGTCCCTCTCCGCTGTCCTCAAAATTACTGTAACAATAAGTGGACACATCAAACTGCGGATCACAACCGTATTAAACTGGAATCTTCTTCGTTTATAAATATATTGAAACTCTGTATGAGTAAACAAGTATTACTTGATAAACCTTTGAATACATATAAACATTGTATTAATCATGGCGCTGTCTTCTGCTTCTCATTAAATCCCCCCAAAACGCTGTACCATACCCAAACTTGCTTAAGGACCTGTTATGTTACTTTTTCCTCTGTAATATTTAAACTTCCAGACAAAAAGAGAGTTATTGACGGCTTCTTAATGCTAAATATTCCTTCTACATATTTAATAGCTGTACTTACTGTGTTAACCAACGTTGGAATTACAATGTTTTACAGTGCTGTAGGCAGTTTTTTTTTTTTTTTTTTTTTTGGTTCAACCCCAAACCCGCGAAGTTTTGCACGCATGCGCACACTGTATTGTTCCAGTGGGCGTCAACAAACCCCTTTAACTGGGCGCGTGACTGTCATGGTGACATGACGCCTCATGACCATATATGTATAAAGAACTGGATAGCGGTTCGCCCCCATGGATGTATTATTTTAACTGGATGCCGGACGGAAACATGGCGCCCGTTCATTTCTATGGGAGTTGCTCACCCAGCGCATACGCCGAAAAAGTTTCTGGCTTCCGGGTTTACTTCCTGATCATTGGGCCCATAGAGCAGGCGCAGTAAAGTCATCTCCCATAATGCTTCACGTCAATGGGAACGAGCGAAGCGCGGTCTTAATGAAATGACGCGCGGCCACGATAAAAATCTACCGCGGGTGAAATTTACAGTATGAGAGGTGTACAAACTCAAATAATGAGTTTTAGGGCACATGATCCGACAATGATGCAATATAATGACATTACATACGTAATAAGTCTTCATCATAAGAGGTTAAGACGAGTGATTTTTATTTGATGACTTACTATAGCTGACTGTATTCTAAAACCATGGGATTAAACAACAGAAAAACTGTCGTGGACTTTAGCAGTCCATCAGCCAAATAAATCAGAGTAATTTGTTCATTTTATTAATCCCATATTTGAGAGATGACTGCTTATCAGATCAAGTTTCAATGATGATTCAAAGGTATTACCTTTTTTCATGGACATATTAATGAGGCTTTCGCTGTAAGTGTCATACTGTTCTTAATGCATAAAGTCCTTGTGCTACCCATTCATTTTCTCTTTTTATTTTGCTGATAGGCAATCTGATAGTCTTTAGATGAACCATGGATGGATCCCGGGGATGAGACCCAGATTAAGACTGGCTTCTCTAATAATGTTCTGTTTCTTTATAGGTTTTATCTACTTTGTTAACCCTTGAGGCAAAGTTCAAGTCATCAGAGGTCAAATTGGCTCTGTCTGTGTTTTCTTGATCATCAGAGAGCTTATGGCAAAAAGATAAAAACATTATATACAGAAAAAACATTTAAAAACTATATATCTGTGGTTAAGTAGGAAGATGTGGAAAAGATTTGAAGCAGTAAAAGTAAAAAACAATATTAAGATTTATCAATTTTATTAAACTTTTATGAGAAGAATCAAATTGGTACACAAGAGGTTTTTCTTTTAATTTCTTGAATAATCAAATTGCTTGTTCTAATGAATACTGTATGTGGGTCACAATTATATTTATGTATTTAGTTATGTATTTATTATGAGGCCATATTGTCCTGGTGTCTATTTTCTGTCTGGGATTCAAAATGGTGTCACTGTCATGAAACACTAAAAAAATATGTAAACAGTGTATGTCAGTAAAACTGTCAACGATAGTGATGTTTCAGGAATATCACTCATATTTTATCTGAATAAATCAAAATACTAAATTTGTAATAAAAGTTCTAAATTTTGTTCAAACACAGACAGCGCTGGGAGTGAACAGTGTGATGGAACTACTGAACTAAAAGTGAACTAATGTGAACTAAAATATAGGTTATGAAATAAACAAATACATAATTATCATTAATAACATTAGGAGTAAATTATCCAAGACCTCTAAGCCACACACACTCATATAAATGGTTAGTTTGGTTTGATTTGTCAATTTCTAATGATAACTTCAGTTAAGATGTTCACTTTTAAGTGGTTAAATACTCATGTTATATGAAAACCTGTTCCATGTATGTTCCCAGCCTTAAATTTTAAGATATAATGTTATCTGAAACAGTTATATTTTATATATAATGTTATGGGGTAAGGGTTGTATTTGTTATATTTTATTTTCTATAAAATATGAATGGCATAAAAATGTAAGAAATCAAAATAAAAACACAATATAATGAAATGTTTAAAAAATGTTTTTGAGTCTTACTTAAAAATGTTATTCACGTTAATTTTTAATGAATTATTCTCAGAAAAAATGCCAATCTTCTAGGTAGGCCAAAAAGTTTGTATTTTATTAAGATTATCTTATTTGAATAGAGTTAATGGTGTAATACATGAGTGATACATAAAATATGACAAATACATTAGATAAATCAGAATGACCACCATACTGTCATTAATGAAACTTGTTTATTAAACCATCCTCCACAGCTGCAGGACACATTCAGCCTCTTTTCCCTGGAATGATGCTCCTTTACCTCCAATCTCTGTTGAGAGAAAAATCTTAAATTAAAAATTAAAAATCTTATTTAATCAACTGGAACATGACAATTGTGTTGTTATTGATCTTTATTGTACTTTATCAATTTATTCAAGTAAAGTTTTTCGTTTTATAAAGTCTCTCTTTTATTAATATTTTTACAGTCTAAAACTTACATTATCTGAATGTATTATTTATAAAACAATTAATACATTTACATTTATTCCGAATAAAGATCCATCTACCAAACACAACTGCGTGATCTGACACATATTCTACACATTAGCTACAGTTATTCGGGCACGTTTTTTAAACTTTCTTTCAACTGAATATACTTGGAATACGACCATCGTGTTAGTAAAATGTATCTTACCTTATTCTTTATTTCATTGTATATTATCCAATACACAGCAGTCTAATGTAAGTACAGTCAAGATACGTGGACGTGGATTTAATTGAAATATAAAGTCTAAATACGTTTACAAACCACAACTATCAAGTGAGTGATAGTTAACACTGAGAAGAATACATGTGTTAAGTCACTCTATGTCAAAAAACTCACCGTTTAGTCGTTTTCCCAACTTTCAGAACAATTTTGCTCCATACAGCCTGAAGAAAGTTAGCTGGCGTCCTCGCTCCCGAGACACAAGCATGACCGCGCTGAGAGTGCGTGTGTGCAGCTGTGACGTCATCAGAGATAGCGACTTTCCTCTGGCTTTTCTGGCCTTTTGAACACTTTTGACCGATCAAAGTCCAAGTCTTAAAAATATAAAATACAAAGATCAGTTATTGACCGTGTTTATGGCTGAAGATGTCCTGTCAACAGTTTTACAGCCGTCTCTTTTACTATTGCCGCTATGGGAAAAATGCTTTTTGGGCCCAATGGGGATTTTTCGTTGCAATACCACGAGTGGCCACTGGGAAAAATCGGCGTGCCGCCGAGGGGCGGTCTGGTATCCAGTTCTCATAATACATCCATGTTCGCCCCTCTGGCGCATGGATGTATGCTCTGGCGGCACGCCGATTTTTTTCTAGTGGCCACCCGTGGTATTGCAACAAAAAATCCCATTGGGCCCAAAAAAGCATTTTTCCCAAAGGCGGCAATCCTAAAAAAGACGTCTGTAAAACTGCTGACAGGACATCTCCAGCCGTAAACACGGTCAATTACTGATCGAGACTTTGATCTCAAAATCATCAAAGCCAGAGGAAATCGCTGACGAAGCTGAAATTTGACAACGACATACAACACAATCAGTATCGACGGTTTTATAAAAAAAAAAAAAAGTGAAAAAAAAAAAAATGTATTTATTGTTTTGTAAGTAATACATTCAGATAATATAAGTTTTAGACTGTAAAAATAATAATAAAAGAGACTTGATAAAACTTCATTAAGTAAGGCTAAAATAAACATTTTGTAACTTGTTATTATTTTATGTTTTTATTTAGTTTTCTTACTTTTATGTTATTCATTTTTTTATTAAAAAAATATATTTAACAAATATAACCCTTACCCTATAACATTATATATGAAATATAACAGTTTCAGATAACATTCTATCTTAAAAAGTTAAGGCTGGGAACATACATGGAACAGGCTTTCATTTAACATGAGTATTTAACCACTTAAAAGTGAACGTCTTAACTGAAGTTATCATTATAATTGAACAAATCAAACAAAGCTAACTATTTATGTGAGTGTGTCTGGCTTTAGAGGTCTTGGACAATTTGCTTCTCATGTTATTAATGATAATTATGTCCTTGTAAAGACTTGTGCTCTGTAATGCAAGCTCCAAGTTTTACTTTGAACATGCTTTTTTTATGGTGACTTTTTGTGTTTGTTTTGTTCTATTTGTTTATTTCGTGGCCTATATATTTTAGTTCACATTAGTTCACTTTAAGTTCAATAGTTCATCCCACTGTTAACCCCCAACGCTGTGTGTTTGAAGAAAGTTAATTTTATTGTAGCTTTTATTACAAATAGTATTTTCATTTGTTCAGAAGAAATATGAATGACATTCCTGAAACATCACTATCGTTGACAGTTTTAGTAACATGCATTGTTGTCGACATATTTTCGAAGTGTTTCATGACAGTGGCATTGGTTCAATAGCCCACAAAACCATTTTGAATCCCAGACGGAAAATAAACACCAGGGGCCTCATGTACAAAAGGTGCGTACGCACAAAAACGTGGCGTACGCTCTTTTTCACGGCAAAGTACAGATGTATCAAGAGTGAAATGACCGTGGAAATGTGCGGTGCCTCACGCAAACTTTATGGCTGGCGTACGCACGTTTCTTCTGCTGTTGCTCTTTTGGCGACGGGAAAGTGTTAAATAGGCTAAATAAACGTGAAAACAAATAGTTCTCAGAGACACAACAACAATTAACAATTATGAACAATTAACACACTCAGGTGCATTTACATGAGTAAAAGTGGTGGAAAAAATACCGTTAGACACAACGGCTGCTAGCAGTGTGAGAAGACGCTGTAAATGTTGCAATACGAAGAGAACGTGTGATCGGAGACTGAGAGGATTTACAGTAAAATGATGACGATCATCAGCTGGATCATCAGCCGTTTTTGGTTCCCGAGGGCAGTCCTCCTGAAACCGTGCGCAGAGCCGCAGCCGGCATTTAACATTAAAGCATAATTTGCCGTGAGAGACATTTTCCCCCATGTGATCAGGGATGTCTACTGCACACACATTGTTATAAAAGAGCCATCACATGATGAGTTTGTGTATGTCAACAGGATACATTTTATTAGATCGATGTAAAGGTCATATGTGATGCGCAAAAGCCGTTAACCAACATTGTGGCGAGGTGGCCTGTTTTTTATTTTTTTTTACCCCCCCAAAAAAGAAAAGAAACTACACGCTGGCACTGTGCATGATGGGTGACTTCTTGGTCAGTAAATTTATTACAGTAGTTGTCTTAAAATAATCTTCATTATGCACATTGAGCATGTGCGCTCCCAATTCCATCCCGTCTTCACAGCATCATTACTAATCAGTGGTTGAATTTTGTGACCTCCTGTTTTTTGCTGATTAAAATACATCTTAAGATCTGTATATTTAGCCCCTGATTGTCTCTGTGTGTTGTGTAGTCATTTCAATAACCCCGTGCGTAAAAGTGTGAAATGATCAGCCTCGCCTTTTCTCCGACGCACTTCAGCGCGGATTTGCAACAACAGTGTTTGATCCATGTTAGTGGTTTATAAAATTAAATAACAAAAACTGTAAATCAAGTTTACTGTGATATCCTGTTTGATATGGTGGCATATTTAAATTTAAATTCAGAAGATTTCAAACCAAATGATACCATACAGCGTTTACGCATGAACCTCTATCCAAGGGGTCGGCAAGTTTGGCCTCGGGCCATATTATTTTTTTAGAGTCACTTCATGTCGGGCCAGAACATATTCAGAGGTTAATATATGCAGATGATTATTGTTAATTAATGCATAAACAGGGGAGTGACGAGAGAAAGTGGGAGATCGCTTGGATGATCTACTGGAACCCGTATTACGCACAGATTAAGAGAAAAAAAATCACACCTCTTTACGCTGTTTGTATTATAATATCTAATGTTTTATTTATTAATAATGTACCAAAATCTTTAATGGGATTTATTAGGCAGAAATAACAGTTTTCAGGACAGGGAATGTCAAATGTTTTTATTCATTAATTGGGATATTGATGCTGAAAACAAATTTTAACGACTCTTCTTAAAAACCTGACAAATATTTCACAGCCGACGTTCATACAGACTTGTTCTTTTGCTTTTATTATTAACGGATCACTGTTGTTTTGTAGCTACCATCCGTGCGCAATTCAGCACTACATGATGGGCCTCATGCAAGAACCGTTCGTACAAACATATTGTTGCATACGAAGGATTTGGGAGAATTTGTCGCACTCAGCATTTTTTTCGTATTTAGAATTTTCCTTCAAGTACGAACACAAATTATGAGTGGTCCAGACTCGTCTTAAAAATCACAACAAATTAGTCTTCTCTTTTCAAATCAAGTGCCTTACATACTGATTATACATTTAACTAATTTAAAGCGTTTTTAATAAAATATAGCATAAGAGGAGACAAATCTGAGGATCTCAAACCAGAGAAAACATTAAAATCTATTAATTGAAGGTTTATTAGACTGGCCAACATAAAACCTTAAATAGAGCAACCAGTTGCTTCATGGCTGAGTTTCATCTTTTGGATGCCCTGGCACGCCATGCGCTTGGAAGAGAGCGTGTGTTTGGCACCATCTTTATGAATGAACACTACTGTTTTGTAGTGTGGGAAACGTATCTTTACATGGTATTCTTGGGGTGTTACTTGTGCAAACATGGTATCCTCGTGCATGCACTCTTAAGTAAGCACAGGTGGCATTCATCATGTTTCCGTGGGTCATTTAGACATTTTTCTAAAGATAGAAGTGTTTGTTGAATCTGACGGAGCATGTTCGTACAAACGCAACATAAGGTAAAAGGTAAGAAAAATTTAGGATGAGAATACGAAAATGTTCTTGCATGAGGCCCAATGTTTCTATGAGACAGCGTGAGTGAGTGAACAGTCTGCTCCTGTCTGATCTGCTGTCAGATAAACTAACAAACATCAGAACAGATGATTAAACAAAGTTTTGTCCCTGTGACGTCTTATATCTACTCTGCAGCAATCTCCCATTCAGACAGAGCGGCCGCCTTTCGGTTCAAAAGAAATAAAAAAGGGGGATGCTATATGCCGACCTCTGCTCTGTCTTATGTGGCTGTGTATGAACAAATAGTGTGAGTTGCACAAATACACAGGTATTTACCTTGGGGAATCGCCCACATGTGCTCCAACCACCCCTGAGAGAGTGGTGTCTGTTTAAACGGGGTGGCTTCTTCTCCTGCCGCCCCCGTACCCCCGTCCCGACCACAGCTTCACCCTGATGTCGGACCAATTCCTTCATCTCTTGTGTGCCCTCTGACTGTCTCACACACTCTCCCACTTACTCGTCTTGTATTTGTTGCTTATAATTATATTATATTATTTGGGACTCAGGCTTTGCAATGAGCCACTCTCCCCAGAGCAAAGCCACATGTGTTCTTCCACGCGTTTATTGTCTGTCTGTCTGTCTCATCTTCTGGACAGAATTTTGATGTGTATCTAGTCCTAGGGCTTTGAGAAAAACCCCACAAATTATATATCAAAACATGCGGCTCGGTCCCGATCGGTGTGCTATGCCTTTTATAAGAATTTCGTGAAAATATGGCTGAGTTATTCGCGAAAAACTGAGAAAAAAGTCCCATTGAAAATGAATGGCAAAAATCCTGAACACACCAAAAAAACAGTTTTTCTAAGCACGACGGCGAAGCGAAGCGTGCATGTCTTTGTGTGTTTGTATGTTTATAAAGACCATTGGAGCTCAGTTTAAACAAGACCCCCACTCATAAACTGCTTGGTGACATCAGTCTGTTAGGGAGGGCAAACACCTACAGGCATATCAAGAACACAGCTCAAGGTCAGGTGCCAGGTGTTGATCATCAGCTAATGAGGACACACATGATTAAACACATGAATAAAGTCTCCTGCAATCTCCAGAACTATTCCAGCATGTCATCCAGTTGAAATGCTGCTTGAGGCTGGCCTGTATTAAATTGATAAATCTTGGCAGCGGCCCGAGGACCACTCATGATTCCCGCGGAAATTGTCGAGTTACAATATATAATGTTAGGACAGCGCGCCGAGGACATTTTTGCGCGCCTCCACTTCCTTCTCAAAATGCCCTTAGCTTTTTGCTGAAAATTGTGGAATACAAGAGGCAAAATTACCAATCAATCAGTCAGTCAGTCCTTATTTATATAGTTCGTAACATAACAGGTGTTATCTGAAGGCACTTTACAAGAGCAGCCCAAAGAAAAACTATTTTTTGTAGATACACATACTGTATATGCATGTACACAAGTACATATACATATTTATAAATATACTTACAGAACTTACCTGTACAAGTATTAAACAAAAATGTTTTGTCTATCTGTCAAAACAGTTCAAATAAAAGTCACAGTATAATAAACACCACCAGACATGTTACATCATGATCAAATATAAACTTCACATTTAGGCTTAGTCTACAGGAATGAGAAAATAAGGAACAAGTCCAAAGTGGGTACTGGGTGACGACAATGGTTAGTGAATTACTCACAGTATGGCCCACTCTCAATCCAGCTCAGGTAGTCCTGTGTGTGTGAGAGAGCGACAGAGAGACATGAGTTTAAAAATCTAAAAACTTCTTACATACAAATCAGTATGAGTTATCTACATATAACTGGGGCATTTTCATTCATTTATTCAGATGAACAGCTGAAGTGTACAAACATTTGAAGCATACAAACAGCACTTCATCGACATATAAATGATTCAATTTATGGATTTATTGAAGACTTTACTTCCCTACTAATGATCTTTAATTGTCTGCCAAAAATACATTCACTAGAAATTTTAGCTTGTGTTAGCCGCTGGATCCTTCTGTCAGACATGCACATAGCATTTTGTATTCAATGACGCAAAAAACCTGATATATCACTCAACTTATAAGCCTTGGGCTCTTTTAACCAATATACAAAGTGAATTTAATTGATACTCACCAAATAATTAGGAATATGGTGATGGATGAAGAAACACATGTATCCAGCTCTCCATGTGCAGTTCCTCCATGTGCTCCTCCCAGAATTCAAAAAATACTGTATCGTACTGTAATTTTGGGCAGACTATACTTAGGACAGCGGTAAAGTGCTGTGATTTTGGAATATAGTAGTGATCTGTTGAAAAACGGTCAGTAGAATGTAATTTAACAGTTTTTATGTTATTTTAGTGGTAAAGCACTGTATTTTGAAATAACAGCTTAATAACTGTTGAGATCTGGCTGTAAATTTACAGCAATCGTTTACAGTGTGTGATTTGCGTATGTAGCCTATTTGGAGGCGTGGACGGGGAGGAGTCGGGTACTCCAACATGTGCGCTCAGTTCCACGCTGATTGGGATGTACAAAGGAAATGTTCTTGGATTCATGCGTGTGCACAGATTCATACATTCGGATATTTCTGTGCGTACAACGTTTTCTGGATTTGATCGTACGCCATGTTCTAGTATGAAATCCATGCAAGTCTTTGTACATGAGGCCCCAGGACAACATGGCCTAATAATAAATACATAACTAAATACATAAACATAATTGTGACCCACGTACTGTATTCATTAGAACATAGTCATTAGCTTAACCCTTGAGGAACCTAAAAAATAATACATACTAAAGTCCCTTGTGTGCCAAAACGGTTCCTGTCATAAAAGTGGAATAAAAATGTTTAGTTTTAATTTTTTTTTTTTTTTTTTTACTTTTACAGCTTAAAACCTTTCAACAACTCATGACCTGACAGGGAATATAAGGTGTATGTGAATATAAAGAATATAAAGTTTTTTTCTGATTATTATTTCTTAAGTTTTACTTGTTTATATGCACTTTTTGTAACCCCTGTTTTTTCGATTGGGAAAAACCAAAATATGTAACTTTTTTTAGAAATAAGTTTCAAAGTGGAGTATTTGGGGTGAGGTCAATAATTTCCAACTAAATTGATTTTGAAGCATTATTTGTTTTAGGAACAATTAGAGTTTATTCAAGCATTTAACATTAAAGTCCCTCGTGTGCCAAAATGGCTCCTCTCATAAAAGTGTAACAGAAATGTTAAATCTTATTTTGTTTCTACTTTCACTGCTTTAAATCTTTTCAACTACTCATGACCTAATCATAGATTTGAATTTTTCATTATTTTTTATGTAATATATGTTTTTATGAACTTTTTGTTTAAAATACACATTTTTTCAAATGGTAAAAAACCTAAAATATGCATTTTTTTTGTGAAATAAGTCACAAAGGGGAGTATTTGAGGTAATGGTTATTACAGCCTTGACTTCGTTAATGATTACTGACAAAATTGATTTTGATGATATTTGTTTTTGAAGCAATTACAGTTTATTCGCGAAATTAACAGTAAAACCTCTTGTGTGCCTTTTTGATTCCTCTCAGAAAAGTTGAATAAAAATGATAAATCTTTTTTTTTTTTTTTTACTTTTACTGCTTAGGATATTTTCAAGAACTTCCTACCTATCCACAGATATAAAGTTTTTAATATTTTTTTCTATATTTCATGTTGTTGTTTTTTTGCCATAAGGATGTCACATCTCTGTCTGCAGCCTCAGCCTCTCCCACAGCCTGTCACTCCCAGCTGCACCATAATCAGTCCTGACTCACCTCACCTGTGCCGCCGCTCACACCTGCACCTCATCTCCCGTAATCAAGCCAGCTACAAAAGCCCCAGCTCCACACTCAACCAGCGTCAGACTGTCGTCGCACTCATGCTGAGAAGTCCAGACTTGTTTCCCGGATTGATCACCCGTTGCCGACAAGTTTCGTCCCAGACTCTGCCTCATACGCCTGACCCTCGGCTTGACTCCAAGGTATCGACTAGCTTCTGTCCTGCATTCACCCGCCTGTCTGAATCCCCGGCTTTCGATCCTGCTGCAGTCTCCTGGCACCGAACCCAGCCTGCTCTACGTTGTGACCCACGACTGGTATCTGACCCTGCTTCCGTCTCCTGGCACCGAACCCAGCCTGCTCTACGTTGTGACCCACGACTGGTATCTGACCCTGCTTCCGTCTCCTGTCGCCGAACCCAGCCTGCTCTACGTTGTGACCCACGACTGGTATCTGACCCTGCTTCCGTCTCCTGTCGCCGAACCCAGTCTACTCTACGTTGTGCCAATCGCCTGGTGTCTGACTTCCTGCCTGTCTTCGACAACGCGAGTTCGCCTGAATCACTCCTCCAAGTGTTCCTGAGTGCCTCAGCTCGTCTGTGCGTGAGTCAAGCCTGCTTCACCTCCTTCTATAAAGACTGTGTGAGCTTCTGTCACTGCATCGCCTGGGTGGCTCAGTCGGTAAGGCGTCCGATTGTGGACCGAGCTGTCGCGGGTTCGACCCCCGCTCAAGCCACAGCCTGTTCTCTGTTTCAACGGCGTGGGTGTCAGTTTTGGACTCCTCTGAGGTGCTGCAATCAGAGGAGTGTTCACCTCTTAAGTTCGCTGTTGCGGGTTGAAGCCCCGCTCAAGAATCAGCTACTCCCCTGTAAAGACTGTGTGAGCTCCTCTCCGTCCTCAGCATCTTCCCTGAAAAGGCTGTGGGAACCGACAGCTGAACAGCTCCGGGTTAGCTCAGTCAGGAGAGCGCCCGTCCACAGATCTCCTGGTCGCGGGTTCGCAGCCCGCTCTGAACTGTTTCTGATCTTGGTGTTAATAAAGACTGTTCTAACTAAAACTGCTTGCTTCTGGGTCCTACCTGCAATCGTGTCAGTACAGTCTGACCAGAAGATGGACCCAGCAAGCAGTTCACCATCAGCAATGGACAGACTGGAAAGAGTTGAAGGGTTGCTGGCTTATCATGAGGGGCTAATTGCCACGTAAACTAGCCACCTTCAGAGTGCTGTGGATACTCTCACCCGGACTGTCACTGAACTCGCCTCCAGGCTTCGAGAGTCACCACCAACTCCAACCCCTGCACCTGTTCCTCAGCCTGCTGTATCGCCTGCTTCTCCAGAACCACGAGTAGGCTCTCCTGAACGATATGATGGTGAACCTGAGACCTGTTCTGCCTTCATCACCAACTGCACCCTGCTCTTCGCTCTACAGCCCCGCACCTTCTCCTCTGAAGCTGCAAAGGTTGCCTACACCATCAATCACCTGACTGGGCTTGCGAGACTCTGGGGAACCGCTGAGTGGGATCGTCAATCTCCTGCCTGTTCCAGTTTCCTCACATTCACCTCTGAACTTCGCAAAGTGTTTGGACTGAATCCTGATAGGGCAGGAGTTGCAGCGGGCCTTCTGAAGCTTCAACAAGGTCGACGGTCGGTGGCTGACTTCTCCATAGACTTCCGCACTCAAGCCAGCCGCAGTGGGTGGAACTCTTCGGCCCAAATTGATGCCTTTGTTCATGGACTGGCAGATTACATTAAAGACGCTCTGGTTTCCCATGAACTCCCTTCAACCCTGGATGGCATCATCGACCTCGCCACCCGGATCGATCTCCGCATCAGGGCTAGAAGAGGAGCTAGGAGCTCAGTCCCGGCTCATCTGTCCATCACCTGCCCACCACACAGGAGTGCACCCCAACAGGCTTCCGCTCCCTTGGTAAGGGACCCCGAACCCATGCAGCTGGGCCGTACCTCCCTCACCCCAGCCGAGAGGAAGCGACGGGTTTCCTCTCAACTCTGCCTTTATTGTGGAGGACAAGGACATTTTGTTAAGGACTGCCCGTTAAAAGAGAGAGCTCACTCGTAAGGGAGGAGAATGCAGTGGGCTCATCCCTCCACACTCCTCAAGTCCTTCGTCCTTCCCTGCCTGCCCGCCTTCTTCTGCCTGACGGACCTCAGACACTGGCGTCCCTCATCGACTCTGGGTCCGACTCCTGTCTCATCAGCAAGAGAGTCGCTAATCAACTGGGACTAAGTCTGGTTCCCCTCAACCATCCTATTCCTGCCAGAGCATTGGATGGCCACAAGATGGGGGTGATAACTCATCAAACATCCCCGGTTACCATGCTCATTTCTGGAAACCACAAAGAGACAATCCAGTTTCATGTGCTTGATCACCCTGAAGTGCCACTGGTTCTCGGCTACCCTTGGCTTCGACGACACAATCCTGTCTTGGATTGGTCTACTGGCTCCATCCGTGGGTGGGGATCTGCCTGTCATCTAACCTGCCTGAAGGATGCCTTGTCCCCTCACCCTCCTGTCTGCACCAAGATCCAGCCTGAACTCTCCCGTGTGCCCCCCGAGTATCACGACTTCAGCGCCGTGTTCAGTAAGGCCAATGCCACCTCTCTGCCTCCTCATCGTCCGTATGACTGTGCCATTGACCTTCTTCCAGGCACCTCACCTCCGAAAGGAAGACTGTTTTCCCTGTCGGCGCCAGAAAGAAGGGCGATGGAGGAGTACATCAATAACTCTCTGGCTGCTGGTATCATCCGCCCTTCTTCATCTCCTGCTGGTGCAGGGTTCTTCTTCGTAGAGAAGAAAGACCAGTCCCTGAGGCCCTGCATCGACTACAGAGGACTTAACGACATCACGGTGAAGAACCGTTATCCTTTGCCTCTCATCTCCTCGGCATTCGAGTTACTTCAGGGGGCCACCATATTCACCAAACTCGACCTCAGGAATGCCTACCATCTCGTCCGCATCAGGGAGGGGGACGAGTGGAAGACGGCCTTCAACACTCCCATTGGTCACTACGAGTACCTGGTGATGCCCTTCGGCTTGACCAACGCCCCAGCAGTGTTCCAGGCCCTGGTAAACGACGTCCTCAGAGACATGTTGAACAAGTACGTCTTCGTCTACCTAGACGACATCCTGATCTTCTCTAAGAATCTCAGCGACCATGTGCATCAGGTCCAGTCTGTACTACAGAGGCTCCTCGAAAACTCACTTTTCGTAAAAGCAGAGAAATGTGAGTTCCACGTTCCCACAGTCTCCTTCCTGGGCTTCATTGTCTCACAAGGTCACATCCAAATGGACCCGGCGAAGGTTTCAGCCGTTACCACCTGGCCCGTTCCTGAGTCCATAAGCAGCTTCAAAGATTCCTGGGTTTTGCCAACTTCTACCGGTTTATCAGAAACTACAGCACTGTCGCTGCCCCTCTCACCGCCCTCACCAGCAGCAAGAAAACCTACCTTTGGTCTCCTGACGCTGACACTGCTTTCCGTACCCTGAAAGAAAGATTCACCACTGCTCCAATCCTCCAGATGCCCGATCCAGATCTCCAGTTCCTGGTTGAGGTAGACGCCTCTGATGTGGGAGTCGGAGGTGTTCTGTCCCAACGTTCCCCGTCAGATCACAAACTCCATCCCTGTGCCTTCTTCTCTCGACGACTCACCCCAGCAGAGAGAAACTACGACATCGGCAACCGCGAGCTCCTGGCGGTGAAGTTAGCATTGGAGGAATGGAGACACTGGCTTGAAGGTTCCAAAGACCCGTTTCTGGTTTGGACTGATCACAAAAATCTAGAATACATCAAGACTGCTAAAAGGCTGAATGCCCGCCAAGCCCGATGGTCCCTGTTCTTCTCAAGATTCGACTTTACCTTGTCATATCGACCTGGCTCCCGCAACACCAAACCTGACGCCCTTTCCCGCCAGTACCTCAGGGACGATGACAACCCAGAGAAACCTGCTCCCATTCTGGCTCCCCCTTGTGTCGTCGCCACCCTCACCTGGGACATCGAGGAGAGAATCAAGGCTGCCACTCAGGACCAGGCTGGTCCTAGCTCTTGCCCTCCTCATTGTCTTTTCGTTCCTGACGCCCTTCGGTCTGAAGTTCTGCAGTGGGCCCACTCTTCAAATCTGACCTGTCACCCTGGATCCTTTCGCACCCAGGAGGTTCTTCGGCAGAGGTTCTGGTGGCCCACTCTGGAGGAAGACACTCGGGACTTCGTTAAAGCCTGCCAGGTCTGTTGCCAACACAAGTCCTCTCACCAGGCTCCTGCCGGTCTCCTCCAACCTCTGCCCATTCCACATCGTCCATGGTCCCATGTATCCTTAGACTTCGTCACCGGTCTACCTCCCTCCGATGGTCACACCACCATCCTCACCGTGGTGGACCGATTCTCGAAGATGGCACACTTCGTTCCCCTGCAGAAGCTCCCGTCAGCCAAAGAAACCGCACAACTGGTCCTCCATCACGTTTTTCGTCTCCATGGTCTTCCAGTGGACGTGGTGTCGGATCGTGGGCCCCAGTTCTCGTCAGTTTTCTGGAAGGAGTTCTGCCATCTCCTGGGAGCCACCGCCAGCTTATCCTCTGGTTTCCATCCACAATCCAACGGGCAATCAGAACGGATGAACCAGGAGATGGAGACGGCTCTTCGGTGCACTGTGTCCCAGAACCCTTCTACATGGTCTCAGCAGCTCCTATGGGTGGAGTACGCCCACAACTCCCTGGTCTCCTCCTCAACTGGCTTGTCCCCATTCCAGTGTGTTTACGGCTACCAGCCCCCGTTGTTCCCGGCCTTGGACAATGAGGTCTCCTGCCCGTCTGCCCTTGCCTTCGCCCGTCGATGCAGAAGGACCTGGGCCCGAGCCAGAGCTGCACTCCAGAGGGCCATCCATCGCTACTCCTCTTCTGCCAACCGCCGGCGGACTCCTGCTCCAACCTATCAGGTAGGTCAGAAAGTTTGGTTATCTACCAAAGACCTACCTGTTAGGGTTGAGAGCAGGAAGCTCGCACCTAAGTTTGTTGGTCCTTTCCCCATACAGAAAATCATCAACCCGACGGCGGTGAGGTTAACCCTTCCCCGATCCATGAGGGTCCATCCCACCTTCCATGTCTCCAAGATTAAGCCAGTCCATGAGAGTCCCCTGTCTCCAGCCGTGGCTCCCCCTCCTCCTCCACGCATCATCGACGGGGGTCCTGCATTCACCATCCGTCGGCTGCTCCGTTCCCGTCGGCGAGGAAGGGGCCTTCAGTACCTCGTGGACTGGGAAGGGTATGGTCCCGAAGAGAGGTCATGGGTACCTTCCCGGGACGTCCTGGATAAAGCCTTGGTCAGGCAGTTTCATGAGGATCACCCGGAGCAGCCGTCCCTAACTAGGCGGGGACGTCCAGCTCGGCAACCCTCGCTCGCCAGCCCAGTAGGCTCTCCCACCGCGGAGGACTCTGAAAAGGAGGAGGAGGTTCCCGATCCGCCTGACGTCCGAGAGGACTCCGCCTCAGAAGAGTACTGAGGTACTCTTCCCACCCGCCCCACCCCTTTTGATGTTGTTGGACGTCGGGAGCCGTCCCTTGAGGGGGGGGTTCTGTCACATCTCTGTCTGCAGCCTCAGCCTCTCCCACAGCCTGTCACTCCCAGCTGCACCATAATCAGTCCTGACTCACCTCACCTGTGCCGCCGCTCACACCTGCACCTCATCTCCCGTAATCAAGCCAGCTACAAAAGCCCCAGCTCCACACTCAACCAGCGTCAGACTGTCGTCGCACTCATGCTGAGAAGTCCAGACTTGTTTCCCGGATTGATCACCCGTTGCCGACAAGTTTCGTCCCAGACTCTGCCTCATACGCCTGACCCTCGGCTTGACTCCAAGGTATCGACTAGCTTCTGTCCTGCATTCACCCGCCTGTCTGAATCCCCGGCTTTCGATCCTGCTGCAGTCTCCTGGCACCGAACCCAGCCTGCTCTACGTTGTGACCCACGACTGGTATCTGACCCTGCTTCCGTCTCCTGGCACCGAACCCAGCCTGCTCTACGTTGTGACCCACGACTGGTATCTGACCCTGCTTCCGTCTCCTGTCGCCGAACCCAGCCTGCTCTACGTTGTGACCCACGACTGGTATCTGACCCTGCTTCCGTCTCCTGTCGCCGAACCCAGTCTACTCTACGTTGTGCCAATCGCCTGGTGTCTGACTTCCTGCCTGTCTTCGACAACGCGAGTTCGCCTGAATCACTCCTCCAAGTGTTCCTGAGTGCCTCAGCTCGTCTGTGCGTGAGTCAAGCCTGCTTCACCTCCTTCTATAAAGACTGTGTGAGCTTCTGTCACTGCATCGCCTGGGTGGCTCAGTCGGTAAGGCGTCCGATTGTGGACCGAGCTGTCGCGGGTTCGACCCCCGCTCAAGCCACAGCCTGTTCTCTGTTTCAACGGCGTGGGTGTCAGTTTTGGACTCCTCTGAGGTGCTGCAATCAGAGGAGTGTTCACCTCTTAAGTTCGCTGTTGCGGGTTGAAGCCCCGCTCAAGAATCAGCTACTCCCCTGTAAAGACTGTGTGAGCTCCTCTCCGTCCTCAGCATCTTCCCTGAAAAGGCTGTGGGAACCGACAGCTGAACAGCTCCGGGTTAGCTCAGTCAGGAGAGCGCCCGTCCACAGATCTCCTGGTCGCGGGTTCGCAGCCCGCTCTGAACTGTTTCTGATCTTGGTGTTAATAAAGACTGTTCTAACTAAAACTGCTTGCTTCTGGGTCCTACCTGCAATCGTGTCAAAGGACAGAGGAAGCTCTCAGTTGATCAAGAAAACACATAGACAGAGCCAATTTGACCTCTGATGACTTGAACTTTGCCTCAAGGGTTAACAAAGTACATCCCGACAAAACCAAAAGGAACAGAACATTTTAAGAGAAGCCAGTCTTAATCTCAGGCTCATTCCCGGGTTCCGTCCATGGTTCATCTAAATACTATCAGATTGCCTATCAGAAAAGTAAAAAGAGAAAATGAATGGGTAGCACAAGGAACTTATGCATTGTCAAGAACTGTATAACATTTACAGCGAAAGCGTGCCTGATTTACATGTCCATGAAAATGTAATACCTTTGAATCATCATAGGAACTTGAACAGATAAGCAGTCATCTCTCGCACACAGGATTACTTAAATGAACGAAAAAGCTATAGAAAGTCATCAAATAAAAAAATCACTCATTTTAAACTATTATGACAAAAACTTGTTATTTATATGATGTTATTATATTACATTGTAGTTGGATCATTTGCCCCAAAGATTATAATTTGAGTTTGTACACCTCTCGTACTGTAATTTTCATCCGTGGTAGATTTTTGTTGTGGCCGCGCGTCACTTCATCAAGACCTGATGAAGTGACGTGCGGCCAATTTTTTAAAGTATTTTTGATAGAATGTCCTCTGCCTTATAAATTTTGCAAATGAAAATATCATTTATCTCCCAAAACCCAATTCTTTGTTGTTGTCATACTACTGCTGTTTTCCTATATACTTTGCACTGTACGTTAAACCAGTTGTCACAGCTCAATGTTAATATAATGTGTCAATGTTGTGACTTAGATTGCTTGTTGACTGAATTTTGCGATTTTCTAAAGCACATAAATGTCACACTTGGCTTACCATCTCTCTGCGCCTCCCAAGGCAGAACTAAAAATCATCAGAGAGGCTGCATGCCACTAACCTGACAAGCCAGATGGACAGCTCAATATATCTGCCATAGAAATATTTCAATAGTCCATCTGGGTAGGAGCCCTTTGAATTTGTTTTCAGGGGCAGAACGTAAAAAAAAACACAACCTTGTGATTGGACAATTGTTTGGCTCTTCACATTCATCACAGACCAGTCCACATCAAGCAGGGCTGCCTCCTATAATGTAGCATACATAGCGGCTAATGTAGCGGCTAATAGCTAACAACAGTTAATGGATGTTAGCCATAGCAGCTAACTTAGCCGCTAACAGCTAACAACAGTGAATGACCGTTAGCCGCTAACTTAGCTGCTAACAGCTAATGGCCTTATACTATCGTCTTACACTAAATTGTACCACACAGATGATTCATTTAACACTTATATGTGACATGAACCTCGTCAAAGACAATCCTTACAAGTAAACTTCTGAAGAGGGCAGATTTGGCCAAGTTTTACTAGGTAGCCATGAGGACAATCGGCTAATCGGCACGTCCGTTCTCAACTTCCGGTTCTCAACTTGTCATCACATCGCATTCTGCAGCTCCCGCCTCTCTTCCCTGATTGGGCCATTAAGAATTCAGCTGACTGAATTCGTTGGACAACGGAGGCTGGCAAGACGGACCTGCAGGATTTCAGAATCAGGCAGGTCTGTCTGCTCTGCAAGGCTAGCATGCTGCTTCTGTGTCAATTTTCTGTTCACAGGTAGCAACGGTGTTGTGCTCCATGATCTTCTCTCTGAGTTTCTTCTTGAGCTCACCCAGTCTCCTCCGTTTGCGCTGCCTTGTTTGATTACTGTCTGTTAGGTTGAAAAAAGTCTTACTAGTGAGATCAAAACATAAGCCCAAGTTGTTGAGTGATGCCATTCTAAGTACCATTTTGGCGATAGAGATCATGCTTCTTCTGAGAGAATAGATGAGGTCATCAATCTGAAGCTCTTTCTGGGTTGTAGGAGCACCTTGTTTCTCTTGAAAACTAGAAACAAGTGGAGTTGGAAAACCAAATGTAGACGAATGAATATTAGTATCAAACCGACTCAGAGGTGACCATGCTACTGACCAGTGGCTGCCCACTGCTTCACATCCTTTACCCACTGCTCTGTGTCATCCAAAGAGATGTTGAGTTCATGCTGAAGATGCTGAAGATTTGCTGCTTCCATTTCAGCTCTCTGTGTAGTCTATTTGTTATGTTTTCCAAAGAAATAACACAATGTGAGAAGAATTTTTATCCAATTATCTATCTGCTTTAAAAAGAGCTTCACAATTTTCAGACTACATGTCAAAGTATTCTTGGGAAAGATACTGAACCCCATGTTGCTGTATGTGAAACATGGATACCTAAATATGTGATGTGACTTGTGCAAATGGGGATGGGTGTTGTAAGAGATGCTACATCCAAGCTGTTGTTATCTAATGGAAGTATGGATGATTTGTTCCAGTTTATTGAGTAATCCGAGATTTTGAATGAATAAAAGTATGTCATCTGCATAGAGGCTGATTTTATGGTGCATGTTGGGGGTTTGGATACTAGTAATGAGCGGGTTCTGACGGATGGCTGCTGCTAGGGGTTCAATGAAAATGGTGAATAGATAGGGAGAGAGTGGGCATCCTTGCCTGGTCCCCCTGTGAAGAGTGAAGCTTTGTGAAGTTTGTCCATTAGTAATGACTGTGGCTGTAGGTGAGGTGTACAGTGTTCTGACCCACTTAATAAATGATTCCCCAAAGCCAAACCTATGAAGTGTATTAATGAGAAATGACCAGTTCACTCTATCAAAAGCTTTTTCTGTGTCTAGAGTGGCTATTATGGAATTCTTGTGATGTGGGGCTGAATAGTGTATTAAATTGAAAAGTCTCTGTGTGTTGTTAGATGAGTTCCTTCCTTTGATAAATCCGGTTTGGTCTGGATGAATTATGAAGGGGATTATTTTTTTCTAGTCTGTGGGAGAGTGCTTTGGTAATTATTTTTACATCAACATTTAGGAGTGAAATGGGAGGGTAACTTGATGGCAGGGTGGGGTCTTTGTTTGGTTTGAGGAGTAGCGAGATTAATGCTGAGTTCATGTTGGTTGGGAATCTGGAGTGTTGTGTTTCAGAAAGCATTCAGTGAAACAGAGGAGCTAAGATAGTCCAGAAACGTTTGTAGAACTCAGCAGGGAAGCCATCAGGTCCAGCCAGGTGCCTTATTATTGGGCACTGGATTAAGGGCAGTCTCGATTTCTTTATCTGTTAAGGGTGAGTCTAGGGTGTTTTTCTGATCAGTGGAAATCTGTGGTATATCTATGTTGTTGAGAAAAGATCTGATGACTTCCTCTTCTGGGTTATTATCTGAGGAGTATCGTTTGGCATAAAATTCTTTGAATATTTTTTAATTTCGTCAAGAGAGTTGGTTGGCTGAGTCTTTTATGATGGAGATGGTAGACTTTTCTTTATTTCTTTTAATTTGATTTGTAAGATATTTTCCAGATTTGTCATTGTAGTGGAAATGTTCTTGTCGGAGTCTGTTGATTAAAAACTGAGCTTTCTTATGTAGGATATCATTATATTGGAGTTTGTATTGTCCTAATTTTGTCTCTGTTTCCTCTGATGGGTTGCTGGCATTGACAATTTCGAGGTGTTTGATTTTGGTTCTAATTCAGATTCTAGTTTGTTTTGTTCTTTTTTTCTTGTAAATTGAGAATGAGATTATAATCCCTCTCATGACGGCCTTGCCTGTTTCCCATAGAAGAGATTGTGATGACTTTGGGGAATCATTTATTTCCAGGAAGGATGCCCACTCTCTTTTAATAAGGTTGTCAAAATCAGGATCAATTAAGAGGGATGTATTAAAACGCCATTGAGTAAGTGATTTATGAAGTGTTGGAGGGTTCCATTTAAATGATACTGGTGCATGGTCACTGATAATGACGGGGTGGATTTGGCGATAAGAAACATTTGGAATAATTGAATTGCTGGTGAGGAAGAAATCGATGTGTGAGTATGAGTGATGAACATGAGAAAAGAAAGAATATTGTTTTGAAGTTGGGTGTTGTAGGCGCCAACTATCACCAAGACCCAAATCACTCATGAACTGGATTATAGTTTCTGAAGACTGCTAGGTGCGTTTATTACTTGGGGTATTAGATCTGTCTATTAATGGGTCTATTACTGTATTAAAGTCACTGCTGATTATTATCGGAGAGTCAGAAATGCTTGAAATGGATGAAAAGAAGTTCTGAAAAAAAGGAGGGGTCATCAGAGTTTGGGCCGTATAAGTTACCGATTGTAAGTGGGTTGTTGTTAACGGATATATTGATGATAATAAAATGTCCTTTTGGGTCTGTGATGGTCATGTTATGGGTAAATGGAATTGACTTACTGATTAAAATACAGACTCCTATTGGTTTTTTATTGCATGGAGCTGAAAATGAGTGAGTAAATTGAGATTATTTTAACTTCATGTTGTCTGAATCTGAAAGATGTGTTTCCTGTAATAAACAGATGTCTGTGTAGCCAAATGGAAAATATCTAAATATTTGTTTACTCTTAATAAAGGTTAAAAAGTTTTAGTTAATAAAATCCAGGGTAAGAATGTTTAAGATAAGTTAAAATGATAAATTCAATAAGACGTTTAAAATTATTTGAATGTGTCTTATTTCATTTATTTCATTTTAAATGTAAAACTGCTTAATTCTTTAAGAGAATCGTCTGGAGAAATGTACCTGGTCACGGATGTAGTGTGGTGAGTGTTGATTGGCTGAGAGGAGGGGCCCTGGTGTGTGTGAGAAATGGGGGGAGAGAAACGGAGGAGATCATACAGGAGTTTTTGTCCTTGCGGATTTTTCCAGAAGTTGAGAACATAGTTTGTGTACTATACTATGTCTAGGATTATTTGCCATATAATCTGCAAGAAGACAAGTGATGTAGGCCCGTTGAAGGACTTTTTTTTTGTATGCTCGTTAACACAGCGAAGCGAGGAAAACGTGACGGACGTTCGCTGCTGCAAGCCAACTCAGGTGGATTAAGTAGCTTCGTTTGAAGTGTTTCACCTTTTGTTTGGATTGTTTTCGGACTGGAGACCATGGATGTATTATGCTGGAGACAACTAGCAACAACCAGATAGCGCTCTGAGCTAGCCCGGAATGCTCAGAGTTCCTCTGGCCACGTTGGAAGACCGCTGGACTCTTGACTCTGCCTGCCTGCCTGCCTGCTGTTTCTTGGATCCATGGGGAGAGGGTAACACCTGGATAAACTTGGCGCAGTAAATTTGGTTTTATATTCGAGATTCGCTGTTTTTTTCTGTTTCAAATCTTAATAGCGTCATGAAAACAGTACCAATTCCAGCCAGGTTGGTCTTGTATTGTACAGATAAGTACGACAGACATTTCACAGGTCTCATCAACTCACCAACCTCTGCAGTTGTGGCGAAAACTCCAAAAAACAACGCTGAATGTCCGTCGGAGTAGCGACGTGTGACAGCCGGGGCGCTTAGGGACCACCATAAAATTTCTATCTCTGATTTTTCAGTTTGGACAATGACAGAAAATAAAAACAACACATAAATACGGTCTGTTTTTAAACTTATTATACATCTTAATTATTATACATCTTATTATAAATCAAAAGTCGTGCAAATTTCTCAGTTTTATTTTGAAATGGCCCTCAGGAATTCCAACCTTCCAACTGCAAAAAAACCACTTCATATCTGTTTTTCAGGTCAGCACTGATCTTTCACAATCATTACTTTCCCGAAAATCACGTAAAAATGTTCACAAAATAATTAGTTAATATTGAGCTTATTGAGGAATATTACTCAGTTTTATTTTGAAATAGCTGACAGGAATTTCAACCCACCAACCCCGATCTACTTGTCAACCGTTTGTGAGCTGGATATTGATCTTTCACAACCATCATCTCACAGAAAATCATGTAAATATATCTTAGGAACAATCAACATTTATTGAGCTTATTGAGGAATATTACTCAGTTTTATTTTTAAATAGCTGACAGGAAGTTCAACCAACCAACCCCCTTCCACTTGTCATCTGTTTGTGAGGTGGATACTGATCTTTCACAACCATCATCTCACAGAAAATCATGTAAATATTATGACTGTCTCTTTAGTGCATTAATTAGATTAATTAATTACAACACAAATTAATGCATTAAAAAAATAAATCGCGATTAATTATAGCACACAAACATTTAGATATTGGCCATTACTGGAGGACCCGTACATGGCAGTGGCACGTCACTTCACACATGCGTCGCTATTCAAACCAGACAAAGCCCAGGTGACAACAGGAACGGCCTACTTGAGACTCCGCTTTATTTTATTTTTGAATTAATTTATCCATATTTGTAATACATTCTTTAATAATGCACCAGGCCTAATTGGTTTGCTGGGTGTCCTCGACCATTTTCTTTTTTTGAATTTGATTTATGAAACACACTTAAAGTGTTATTTGAGTTGCCTGATTGAGCTTAGAATTTTCTGGACAAGATGCCCTGACTTAGGTTTTATTCAATCACCAATAAAAATGTAGACATACAATCTTCTCTTTTTAGTGTATTCATTTGATTAATCATCCACTACAATTTTGTGATATCATGGAATTCAAATTCTTTATGTAGGGACTTGAAGCAGATATGAGATCAAAATGCGATTAATTAGATTAATTAATTACAAATCCTGTAATTAATTAGATTATTTTTTTTAATCGCCTGACAGCACTAGTAAATATATCTTAGAAACAATCAGCATTTATTGAGCATATTTGAGAAATATAACTGGGCTTTATTTTGAAATAGCTGACAGGAAGTTCAACCAACCAACCCTGTTCCACTTGTCATCTGTTTGTGAGGTGGATATTGATCTTTCACAACCATCATCTCACAGAAAATCATGTAAATATAACTTATAAACAATCATTTATTTAGCATATTTGAGAAATATTACTGGGCTTTATTTTGAAATAGCTGAAAGGAAGTTCAATCTACCAACCCTGTTCCACTTGTCATCTGTTTGTGAGGTGGATATTGATCTTTCACAACCATCATCTCACAGAAAATCATGTAAAAATGTTCCAGAAACAGTTAGTCAATATTGAGCATATTGAGTTTTATTTTGAAATAGCTGACAGGAAGTTCAACCTACCAACCCCCTTCTACTTGTCATCTGTTTGTGAGGTGGATATTGAACTTTCACAACCATTATTTTCCAGAAGATCAAGTAAAAATGTTCACAAAATAATTAGTTAATATTGAGCTTATTGAGGAATATTACTCAGGTTTATTTTGAAATAGCTCACAGGAAGTTCAACCTACCAACCCTGATCCACTTGTCATCTGTTTGTGAGGTGGATATTGATCTTTCACAGAAAATCATGTAAATATATCTTAGGAACAATCATCAGTTATTGAGCATATTTGAGCAATATTACTGGGCTTTGTTTTGAAATAGCTCATTTGAGAAATATTACTGGGCTTTGTTTTGAAATAGCTCACAGGAAGTTCAACCTACCAACCCTGTTCCACTTGTCATCTGTTTGTGAGGTGGAAATTGATCTTTCACAACCATCATCTCACGGAAAATCATGTAATTATATCTTAGAAACAATTATCATTTATTGAGCATATTTCAGAAATACTACTGGGCTTTATTTTGAAATGGCTCACAGGAAGTTCAACCTACCAACCCCGTTCCACTTGTCATCTGTTTGTGAGGTGGATATTGATCGTTCACAACCATCATATCACAGAAAATCATGTTAATATATCTTAGGAACTATCAGCATTTATTGAGCTTATTGAGGAATATTACTCAGTTTTATTTTGAAATAGCTGACAGGAAGTTCAACCTACCAACCCTGTTCCACTTGTCATCTGTTTGTGAGGTAGATATTGATCTTTCACAACCATCATCTCACAGAAAATCATGTAAATATATCTTAGGAACAATCATCATTTATTGAGCATATTTGAGAAATATTACTGGGCTTTATTTTGGAATAGCTGACAGGAAATTCAACCTACCAACCCTGTTCCACGTGTCATCTGTTTGTGAGGTGGATATTGATCTTTCACAACCATCATATCACAGAAAATCATGTTAAAATGTTCCAAAAACAATTAGTTAATATTGAGCTTATTGAGGAATATTACTCAGTTTTATTTTTAAATAGCTGACAGGAAGTTCAACCTATCAACCCTGTTCTACTTGTCATCTGTTTGTGAGGTGGATATTGATGTTTCACAACCATCATCTCACAGAAAACCAAGTAAAAATGTTCCAGGAACAATTGGAATATATTGAGCGTATTGAGGAATATTACTCAGTTTTATATTGAAATAGCTCACAGGAATCTCAACCTACCAACCCTGTTCCACTTGTCATCTGTTTGTGAGGTGGATATTGATCTTTCACAACCATCATCTCACAGAAAATCAAGTAAACATATCTTAGAAACAATTATCATTTATTGAGCATATTTGAGAAATATTATTGGGTTTTATTTTGAAATAGCTGACAGGAAGTTCAACCTACCAACCCTGTTCCACGTGTCATCTGTTTGTGAGGTGGATATTGATCTTTCACAACCATCATCTCACAGAAAATCATGTAAATATATCTTAGGAACAATCAGAATTTATTGAGCTTATTGAGGAATATTACTCAGTTTTATTTTGAAATAGCTGACAGGAAGTTCAACCTACCAACCCTGTTCCGCTTGTCAACTGTTTGTGAGCTGGATATTGATCTTTCACAACCATCATCTCACAGAAAATCATGTAAATATCTCTCAGAAACAATCAATATTCATTGAACATTACTGATTAATATTTTCATTTTTCTATTTTGAAATAGCTTGGAATTTCAACTTACTTAGTTCTACTGTCATCTGTTAAGATTGTCACTATGACCCTTTTACAAACATGTTTTCCCCCCCAAAATTATGAATAACCTACTAAGTAGTCAGCTGACATTATTTATTATTAGATCTGACTTTTATTTCCTTATTAGTCATTTTGTATTTCAACCTAACAATCTGTCATACTTTTTTCAGGCTATTGTTTTATGTTTTTTTTGTTTACTGATTTGTTTACGTGAAGGACTTATTCAGTGATCATGTTTCTTTTTTGGATTCCATGGTCATTAAAGAAAAAGACAATGCATGTGTAATTAAGTCATTTTTTTTTAAATTTTTAACAAGAAAAGTAATTCAAAAAATGAAAAAACACAGGATTCACCTGATGTTTTTGAACGTCACTCTTGTGATCCTTTTTCCATGATGGCCTTGGTCACACCTGTAAATGAATTAGATAGTTTGCCTAAAGGGTATATATTTAAAAATAAAGTTTCAATGTCAGTGTTCAAAGTTTTCTGATACATAATACCTTTCTGAAATCAACAGAGGCCACATTGCCATTTTGATGATGTCGCATTTTGTTTGAGGTATCACTCTGAATCTGACATTCCCACACAACATGGGTGGTACCACCTTTTGCATTTTGTGCATTCAATCTGAAACATATTTTTAAAATCAGATATCCAACAGTATTAGATTATAATCACTTGTATGCTGTATATTGTTATTACACTGATAACTAGATCAGATCTGTTTTCATTTATTGATGAATGATCTGTCATCATTCATCAATAACTGTCTAACTTATTTTAATATATCATTTTTTAAAATACACTCACCTTTTTTGTCATTCCTTCCTGTCCTTTTGGATTCTCCTCGCCACAACATGAGCAGTGGTCTTTTTCACTGAAAGCTGAAATATTGCAATTCTAAAAACTGCCTCATGGTTGATTTAAGACTTGGTAAGTAATGGATATGAAATCAACATACAGGTTTATACAAGTCAAAACATATTTACACGAGTTGACACAGCTGAATGTACTAGACATGAACCCTATGACAACTCCCCTAAAATGAAGCTGAAACATCTGTGTTGGCTGGATGCAATATAGGTTGAAAAAAAATTGATCTGTGGATTAACAGCTCACCTTCATGACAAAAACGCCGCAGCTGTAACCATCTTTTTGGATGGAGTGATTAATTGTAGCTGGCTTCCACTTAACACCCACCCAATCAGTCTTCTGGTAGCGGTTTTGTCGCATGGTGAAGTACTGCCTGTAGTGATTGTTGAAAAATGTAGCCAAAAATGTAGCCTTATTGTTATGATGTCATGGGGGCATGCTTTGCCACAAAAGCTTTTTTAAAAAAAAACATTGAAATGATTAGTATATGCAGATAATTAGCCATTATTTGATTAAAATAAAAAATCTAAACTACACAATATGCAATTGTGCGTACAGTGGTCCAATATCAGGTGTTACATGGTAATATACTGTAAATTAAAATTATCACACCTACCGAAACCGTGATGCAGCTTCGCCTGAGTCACTGTCCTCAGCCTGACCAATGGGATCTATGATGTACACATTTTTGTTCAATTTATGCAGAAACTAAAAGGAAAACCTGCCATTACAATTTCACTATTATTTTATCATTTCTTTTTAAGTATTTGTTTTACAATACTTACCAGGAATTTCCAGTGGTTGTGTCCAACATTGATGGCCCCTATCACTTCATCATAGTTGTCAAAGTCAACCTATACAGTAATAGCAAATAAAAGCAGTTTTTAAAGTAATATTTATGTTTTATACGTTTTAATTTATACAGATCAATTATATTTACCTTGCGCAATGAGTGATTAATCATGGCAGACCGTGCTCCAAAAACTATTACTCCAGCTGAGTAATGGCTTAAGAGGTATATTCTTTTCCCCAAAGCATTCATGTTCAGGATGGCTCTGAGGTAGCACTCGATTGTCTGAAAAATAAATAATTCAATAAATGGTTTCTCTGAAACTTCAGATTCTTTGTGAATGCAAAGATGATGATTGTTATGTAAGAAATACTTACCTCACCCAGCAGCCAATTGTGTGGTGCTAGAGAATTGATTTCCCTCTGACAAAGTATGTATGTGTCAGTCTTGTCAGGTGATTTAATGACAGCAACAACCACTTCACAGTCCGTTTTGCACCAAATTTTCTGCTGTTAATTTAGAACGAGCATTCAAGTTGTTATTTAAGCATGAAACATACAATCTTTCTCTTTTCATAGACTATTAATTTGAGTAGCTGAAGCAAAGTGAGCCCATTTTAAAAACAAAACACAAATACCAATTGTGCTGTTGTTGTTGTTGTTGTTGTTGTTGTTGTTGTTGTTGTTGTTGTTGTTGTTGAAGTGGTGATTGTCTGGTCATCCCCTTTTTGTTGGTCATCTTTAGCTGCAAGTATCTATGATATTTAAGAGGTAGATCTGCTTAAGTCAGAATGTAAGGAGGATTTGTAAGCTGCCCAACAGAGCAGAAAACTTTTGAAAATGCCGTACCTGTCCAGTGTCTCCTGTGCTCTGTTGTGAACCAATTTTTGACCTTTTAACGACCTTCTGAAAAATAGGTTTCAAAAAATCACATAAATCAGAATTAAATCAAGCAAATCAAACAATATGCACAACATTTACACCAGAATATTAAATATGATAAAGTAGTGTAAGTGTTTGACTTACAGCAAAGAAGCCTATATCTTATAAACATCAACATATCAATTTATGAGAATGAGAAGAACATGTTCATTCTTTGAAATAAATATTACATTTTAAACAAAGTAGTTGCAGCATTTGACTTGCAGAGGTCTTGTAATTATCCATTTTTTAGAGTCTGACAATGCATCTTTATTACATACTTTTTTATAGGTCTTCATCCGTTGTCTTTGGATGTGTCTTTTCACTCCCATAGGAGCTGGGATCTTGTGGGGAGGGTGGAAATATTTTGTCCTTTTCGGAGCTGCACTCACTCTTCAGCATGCTCCAGATGTTCTTTTGTGTCTTTCAATGGTCTGCCCAACAGCTCCTGATTAAGGCCATGCTGCAAGATGTGTTCCTTGTAGCGTCCACACAGAGAGATATGCAGCTTCCGAATGAAAGAGCCAGGTCTGAGGAAGCGTTCCCTGAGTAGAATCTGGTTCTTTGTGATTGAAAACCAGTTTTCAACATAGCAGTTAGTAAGCCTTGTTTTGGTGTCTGCTGCATCAACTTTGCTTGGATCTGCATCGCTTGCATATCTGCTAGGGGTGGGACTGATCCGATCCAGTATCGGTATCGGCGTCCGATCCAGGCATAATTCACGTTTCTGAATTTTCCAATCCGCGTGCCACGGGGCGCCCAATCCAACACAACACACAAGAGACCATAATACATCCATGCACGAGACATGTGACGCCACCCCTCATTTCAAGAAATCCATTCCACAGTTTGCAGCCAGCCAGTGTGTGCGTAGCATAGTGCCTCCTGTGAGTGTGACGCCGTCTATTAGCCACCTGAGCTAACAGACGAGCGCTAACAACAACATATCTGCTGTGTGGAGTAATGCCGTCAGTTCTCCTCAAAATCAAAGCCGAACAGTTTTCAGACATGCCCCCCGGAATAAGGTACAGAGACTCAATTATCCGCCTTTTCGGTAAACACCCTGCCAAAAAGAACACCATCACATGGGTTTAAACTCTTGACGAAGGTCCGCTGCATTCGGCCATTTAGCTTGGATGAAAAGCCGATGGCTAAGCCGCTAATAAGTGGAGGACGAGTGACTAAACTGTATTTTACAGAACACACAGCCTGGACTTTGATTTTAAGTTTGCCATCAACGGTGTAGAACCAAAAATACTTCCACACAGCTCTCCTCAGAACATACAGAGCTATTTATTCTGCTCTGTTCGGAGTGGAAACTCTTTACTGAGGTCAACAGAGAAGCGGATGTGTCTGAGAGTCAAGCTGCGCTCACAGCGTCCTGACATGCTGCTACACTCATTATTTTACATTCAAGTATTTATTTACTATTTGGTTCCAGATATTTATCCCCATATTCGATCAGCTATTTGAGTATCACAGTTAAAAATTAATCAAACATCTGAAAAGGCACCACGTGAATGAACACCGGGAATATTTTTATTTTATTATATTTTATTTGGGGGGGTAGAGATGTTTACAATTATTTCATATATCACTTATGAAAGCTGCTGCACTCTACTTGAGTTGTGCGCTGTTCAGAAGCAGCAGCTCTTATGGTGTTATTTTTTTTGGTAGTGTTGATAGTGTAGCGATTAGAAATTTGGCAGCGTTAAATCTGAAAGATTTAGTTGTTAAATTATGAATTATTATCAATTAACGATTCACTGTATTGTTCTCGTTGGGGGCACCAGCCTTTTAATAAGGCAAACCTTAATTTAATTAATTAATTACCCATTTAATTCCCTTAAATAAAGTAAATTAATCAAATCAAGTTTATCAATCTCAAAATCTTAAGGCAGAATTCTCGCTTCAGGGACACTGAATTCTGAAGAACACTAACAGACAGTGAGTTTAAAATCAATAATCACAAATTTATTAAAATGAAAATGGTTACAATGCATGAAAATAAACGGTAGATTATAGATGAAATAAGAATAAACAATAAATTGAATGGAAACCAGGAAGCATAAAACGATGGTGAGTGAGTGTATATGCCTAAAGAATTTATGACCTATACGAAGATCTGTGAAGAATTTCGGAGAGAATTTGGATTTAATTAATCTAAATGTTAGAACACTTTTTAGTTTAAGAGCGCATCAAGCCTCCTTTTAAGTACAAAGTAACTGGACGTTTGCCTACTTGGTCGTAGAAGACTCGTGGTTCTCTCTGAGGTTCGGAAGGTCCAGGCTACGGGTGGCTCACGTCAGACCGTTGTGGATCAAGTTGATTCGGGTTGGTTCAGCTTGGGAAGCCGAACGGCAGGTCTGTGGTCTGAGTCCAACCAGCGCCCCACGGATCCTTCTGCAGTTCGATCAGAGGCCCCTCTGGCAAACGTAGACTTTGAAGACTTTGAAGTGGGCCGCGGCTCAAAAACTCTCAAAAGGGTTTTGACGAGAAGATGAAAAATCTGATCCGCAGAAGTATCTTTAAACACCGTCACTGGCCAGGTTAACGATGTCTCACAGACGACTATGCGAGATCAAAAAGATCAAAATCAAAATAATGCTGTGCAGGCTTTTGAGGATTTAGATATTCAGACTTTCAAAATTAAATCTGAATATAAAAGTTGTTAATCTGCGGATCAAAGTTGCTCTCTAATAAAAATGAATAAAAGTATGCGCGTTCAGCATAAGAAAAGAACTACACGTGCCTGTAAGACAGAGGCCTAACAGTGTAGTCAAAACGAAGTAACGAAGAAGAAAGTAACGGAAGGAAAGAGTGATTACAACGATGAGGACAGCGGAAACGAGAGAGCGAGGAACGAGAGCGAGAAACGAGAGCGAGAAACGAGAGAGCGAGAGAGGATCGCGCTCTCAGTTATAAGGCCCCACGGAGTGGGCGGGTGGTGACATCATATGCCGATTCTCGTCTATAACTATTATTATTAAGTAATAATTAAGTTTGCCGACGAATTACTCATATCACTCAACTCACCATAAGTATAAGGTCTCAAACCACATGCACAAATGACAAGATGGTGACATCAAACAATTCTAATGCATTTAAAGAAAAACACACAAAAAGTAACTATAACTCGGTTATTGTCAGGCTTGCTGTGAATCAAGAACACAGGGTTGTGTATAACTGTGGACAAACTAATATTACGTGATAGGCACTGTTAAAAATACATAACAACACATATTGATTACATTATCCCTAGATGTTGCAATCGAAGCAACGCACGTCCAGGATTGTGTCATACCAAGAAAAGTCACTAGGTGGAGCTGTTGGTCTTTTAAGAAAATTCACAGATCAATTAGACTTGGCTTTTTATTCCATTCTAGTAGGTTATCTCTATAACTAGACATGGTAGACAGTTCATTCAAAGTACACTGGAATGTACATCACACCCTGAGTACACCTTTTAGGTTTTAGAACTCTGATATCAGTTCCATAAAGTCAATTCTGCAATCAGAAGTTATCTGGAGGGTTTAGGGAGCCAACAGGATAGTCAGGTCTCCCAAGATCAATTGAAGTTATTTACGATCTGCAGCTGTTACGCCAGCCCTTTCGAGGAGATAAGGAGGATCAGGATTGTTTACACAAGTTGGTGAAGTGTGAAAGGCCTGTAAATAAGAACCAGGTGAGAAACAGTTCAGAGAGGAATCTCAGGGACGGCTGACGCCAGTCGGGGTCTCGGCGAATCACATACTGCTTGATTTCCCCCCAACGTGTCGGAGGTTATCCTAAATCAGATAGAGCTTTGTCATAGCAAATGCAGATGGTGGGTCGCTTGGTGGTCACGAAAACAGGAATCAGACCTCAATTTACGACGTGGAGGTGTTATTCTCACAGAGCAGGGGACCAAGGAAGAGGCCCAGGGGGTCATTTGGGAATTGGTATGAGAGCTCCAGCTCTCCTTTGAATCTTAATGTTCCCTGATGCTACAATAGTTTAGAACAACAGACTGTCTTCTTGTTCCACATTTTATATCAAAAGTGAGACAATTGATAAAAGACCTGCTCCAAGACCCATACTCTGCTGTTCATATCAAGCAGCCTTCGTCTATATGGAGATTGACTGTATCCTTAGTGTTTTGCACTTCATTCAATAAATGTTGCTATTCAATTTAAAGCCCTTACAGTTGTATGTTTTTTTGTTTATCTACTATGTAAATAACTGTTCTGTGGTTAATTACAGCCTCATAATCAAATTTTATACATAATTTCAACAATAATGATAATATTAATATTCCAGTAATAGTAGCCCTGGTATTGGAATAGTATCGGTATCGGCTGATACCCAAATTCAGGTATCGGTATCGGATCGGAAGTGAAAAAACCTGGATCTGTGCATCCCTAATATCTGCATAGATCCCCCAACATAAGGCCTGACCAAAGTGGGAAGATCCCCATGTAATCCTGCAGCAAAACATTGCTGATATCAGGACAGTAGTATGGGTTCTCCTCACACTTTCCATTGGCATCTGGTACACTGGACTGGTCACTTTCCAGGACCCCTTCAAAAAACTTAAGAAATGGTGAGTTGGAAAGAACAGTCTTGGCTCTCTTTGGTAGCTCAGGTTGTGTCTTCAGTGGCTGAGTGCTGGAATCATCCAGATTGGTCTTGCTCTTGATGCAGTCTTTGATGACCTCCAAGCTCTCTTCTACTTCCTTGGTGGAGAACCTACTTCCAAAAATCCGACCCATGTTGCCAAAAAATTGTACTGCAGGATTCAGACTGCTGCTATTTATCAGATGTGCCACACAATGATTCCCGAATTCCTTTCGGCCTTTATCTCTGGTTTTCCTGGAAAAGGAAACAGAGACGGCTTTCAGGATATGTGCTGAGCACAGGTATAGCACTGTGATGGCTTGCAGCTCTTTTTTTGTAAAAGAGCCTTGGATGATTTTACACAGCATCTCCAGGTATCCCCAAATATCTTGCTTGTTGAAGGCTAGCAGAACACCCTGCATCAGGGCCCAACTGTAGTCAGTTTCCACTTGCCTAACTTTAATGGCAGTGATCTTTTTTACTTTTGTCAAAAAATTTCATTAGCCAAAAGGACAGATTGGCCATGGTGTGGCCATTGGTGACCATTTCACTGACAGGAAGAGGTAGTTTGTTTTTGCCATCACCTGACAAACAGAGGACATAATACAGAACCCTCTTGGGTTGGTTGGGGAGCCGGCGCACAACACCACCTGTGGCATCAAGGAAGAGGGTCACTGGAGACTTTTGCCGTAGATGAGCAGCAAAAATGGCAAGTCCTTGCTCAATATACAAGTGGACACTGAGGGGATCCACTTGCAAATTTTGGATGTACCCTGGACAGAAAATGTAACCAGCATCAGACTCTTTCATTATTTGCTGTGTTACCATTAGCTCCATTACCATGTCATCATGAAGCCTTGTGCTTCTGCTGATCTCTGATGACACAACTTTGAGGATGTCTTTTGAGAGTGCTCGGGTGAGGTTACCAGCATGTAGCTCCAGTGATGGCGTTTTCCCCAGCATCTGAAAATAGGCGTTACTCACACCACCAGTGACTGCCTTTGCAATTTTTCCTCTCCTCTTATTGCTGGCTGGCCTTGCCCTCGTCTCATCACATAAATGTGCCACTTCGAGACACGTGAAATGTAATCTTTTTTGCATTTTTGGTGGGTTTGTTTGGCATTTCAAATAAGTATTTGGCATTACATGATGAAAACATGCACACTGCTTTTATTTTGATGTAAGGTGATGAAGTCTTTCGGGTCTTAGGTGCTCTAAAATGCTGGTACTTGAATGCAAGAGAACAGCAAGGGTTGTGCTTTCGAAAGCTACTGTACAGGACATGTGTCCATGACTTCCTGAGTTTTAATTGTCCTTGGCCTGGTTTGATCTTGTCCCATTTGCTTCTCTTTATGTGGATTTAAAATTTTTAAGGTCCAGGTTGAGTTGGTCTTTACTGATCTTTTTCACTTGTACTTGGGATGTTTTTCACAGGTGATGTTTTGTCGGTGTAGCTCTTAACTTTACTGAGTCGATGTTTTCCATCCAGGCAAGAATTGGTCTCAAGGACAGCACTTCCTTCACTCTCCACTTCGTTCAAATTTCACCAAGCATGGATGGAACTAGATTACATAGGCATTTGTAAAACATTCGAAGATTACTGTAGGTAATGAAACTTTCAAAGCTAAGCATACTGTGTTTCCATGACCAGGACGAAAACCACATTGCTCCGCCTGGATCCGAGGTTCAACAATCCGACGGACCCTCCTCTCCAGTACCCCCGAATAGACCTTCCCGGGGAGGCTGAGGAGTGTGATCCCCCTGTAGTTGGAACACACCCTCCGATCCCCCTTCTTGAAAAGGGGAACCACCACCCCGGTCTGCCAATCCAGTGGCCACCTTGACCACCTTGGCAACTTCAGCCCCAGAGATAGGGGAGCCCACCACAGAGTCCCCCAGGTCTGCTTCTGCACGGGAAGACGTGCTGGTGGGATTGAGGAGGTCTTCAAAGTATTCTTTCCACCGATCCAGAACGTCCCGAGTTGAGGTCAGCAGCACACCATCCCCACCATAGACAGTGTTGACAGCACACTGCTTCCCCCTCCTGAGACGCCAGATGGTGGTCCAGTACGGAAGTTGTTCTCCGTGGCCTCTCCGAATTCCTCCCATGCCCGGGTTTTTGCTTTAGCGACCACCGAAGCCACATTCCGCTTGGCCAGCCGGTACCTGTCAGCTGCTTCCGGAGCCCCACTGGCCAAGAAGGCCCGATAGGACTCCTTCTTCAGCTTGATGGCATCCCTCACCCCTGGTGTCCACCAGCGGGTTCGGGTGTTGCCGCCATGACAGGCACCGACCACCTTATGGCCACAGCTCCGATCAGCCGCCTTAACAATAGAGGCCCGGAACAAGGCCCACTCAGACTCAATGTCCCCTGCCTCCCCCGCCACATGGTTGAACTTCGCCCAGAGGTGGAAGTTGAAACTCTTTCTGATGGGAGACTCTGCCAGATGTTCCCAGCAGACCCTCACAACACGCTTGGACCTACCGGGTCTGACCGGCATCCTCCCCCACCATCGGAGCCAACTCACCACCAGGTCGTGATCAGTTGACAGCTCCGTCGCAAGTCCTATGACACGACTACAAAGTCGATCATCGAACTGCGACCTAGGGTGTCCTGGTGCCAGGTGCACATATGGACACCCTTATACTTGAACATGGTGTTTGTTATGGACAATCTGTGATGAGCACAGAAGTCCAATAACAGATCACGCCCCTCCAAGTCTCACTGTCGTTGCCGATGTGAGCGTTGAAGTCCCCCAGTAGAACAAAGGAGTCCCCAGAAGGAGCACTCTCCAGCACCCCCTCCAGGACATCCAAGAAGGGTGGATACGCTTAACTGTTGTTTGGTGCATAGGCACAAACAACAGTCAGGTTCCGTTCCCCCACCCAAAGGCGGAGGGAGGTTACCCTCTTTTTCACCAGGGTGAACCCCATCGTACAGGCCTCGAGCCGAGGGGAGACAAGCACTGCCACCCCCGCCCGACGCCTCTCACCATCCGCAACTCCAGAGTGGAAGAGAGTCCAACCCCTCTCAAGAGGACTGGTTCCAGAGCCCAAGCTATGCCTCGAGGTGAGTCCGACTATATCTAGTTGGAACTGCTCCACCTCGCGCACCAGCTCCGGCTCCTTCCCCGATAGATAGGTGACATTCCATGTCCATAGATCCAGACACTGCAGCCGTGGATCGGACGCCCAGGGTCCCCGCCTTCAGCCGCCGCCCAGCTCACATCGCACCCGTCTCTCCTTCGGGCTGGGTCACTGCTTTTTGCTGACGATGTGGTCCTGTTGGCTTCATCGGACCGTGACCTTCAGCTCTCACTGGATCGATTCGCAGCTGAGTGTGAAGCGGCTGGGATGAGAATCAGCACCTCCAAATACGAGTCCATGGTCCTCGCCCGGAAGAGGGTGGAGTGCTCTCTCCGGTTCGGGGATGAGATCCTGCCCCAAGTGGAGGAGTTCAAGTATCTTGGGGTCTTGTTCACAAGCGGAGGAAGGGTGGATCGGGAGATCGATAGGAGGATCGGTGCGACGTCAGCAGTGATGCAGGCTCTGCACCGGTCTGTCGTGGTAAAAAGGGAGCTGAGCTTAAAGGTGAAGCTCTCGATTTACCGGTCAATCTTCAGCCCTATCCTCATATACGGTCACGAGCTGTGGGTCGTGACTGAGAAAACAAGATTGCGAGTACAAGCGGCTGAAATGAGTTTCCTTCGCAGGGTGGCTGGGCTCTCCCCTAGAGATAGGGTGAGAAGTTCAGTCATTTGGGAGGGGCTTGGAGTAGAGCCACTGCTTCTCCGCGTTGAGAGGAGCCAGTTGAGGTGGCTCGGGCATCTTGTCCGGATGTCTCCTGGACGCCTCCCTGGTGAGGTGTTCTGGGCACGTCCCATCGGTAGGCGGCCTCGGGGAAGACCCAGGACACGCTGGAGAGACCATGTCTCCCAGCTGGCCTGGGAACGCCTCGGGATCCCCCGGGAAGAGCTGGACTAGGTGGCCGGGGAGAGGGAAGTTTGGGCTTCCCTGCTTAGGCTGCTGCCCCGCGACCCGACCATACTGTGGTATGGTACGGCATACTGTGTTTCTCTAATGCGAGACAGTGATGCCATCTGACAGGTTTTTTGTCCATGATTTTTATTGTCTGGTTGTATATGTGTAGCAGGAGGAGCTTTTCACCTCTGCTCCTGTGACTGTTTCTTGCCTCTGCTTGTTAGCCTATCAGCGCATGAGGCTACTCTATATAGTCAGGCACCATCCTGCTGGTTGCCCTCTCTCTCTGGCTCTGGGGTCCGCCCATTCCTTGGCTGCCTCACTTCCGCCCTCAAGCCGCACCTGTGCAGGTAACGTAGCAACAGCTGCCTCCGTCTGTGTGTTAATCCTTAGACACAGCATGTGAGTCATTTATTGGGCCTTTGGCTTGTTTTTAGATCCGTGAGTCTCTGCTACAGCTCGCAGGGTTTCCCTGTTTGGCCGCTTGTGCTGCCGCTAGCTGTGTTTGGTTGCTGAAGCTCATCTCTCCTCCTCCGTGTCCTTGCATGTGATCCCATGGGATAGATAGATTGAACTATCACTGCAATAATACAGGTAATGTAGCACTAGCTGCTAGGTGGAGGTGCTAGTTAATGGGTAGTGATTTTTATCTGATTTGTCTTTTTTTAACTTGTTTACAGTTCGGCTCTCGCCGCAACAGCTCGAGCAGTACTCGCTGCTTCGATCTACGGTAATACTCTGGCTGAGTTTTGCGGCTAAGCTACATGAGCAGGCGGCTCTTCTGTCCGCGCCCCTGCATGTGATCTGTTGTGCCGTTAAAGACTGCTGGATCGTGGGCACGATTGAAACACTGCTGCTTTGCTTCGCTTTATTTCGCCTTATTTTGGCCTTTGTTTTGCTGTGCTTGCCTTACATCGCTCCCCTATTTGGCTTCACCCTGCATTACTCCGCTTTGCTTAGCTGCGCTCGGCTCGGCGGTGCTCTGTGTGGTGTGGCTCAGCTGCAGATATTTAGTGCAGCCTTTGGTAATTGTGTATGTGCTGTCATCTGATGGGCCTGCGTTCATTCTAAATGTTTGCACGTAGCAGGGTTGGCCCACCTTAATTTTCTGTTACCTTTACAGCCTGATTTAACATTAAGATTTATTTTCTTAGTTTTCCTTCTGTTTGATTTATTTTTCTTTTGTTTGTTTGTTTGGTTATCAACTTGCAATTAATAACAATTAGAATTCTCTTGTTTGTTTAGACTTTGGGATTTTTGTGTGCAATACAATTTTGGTAAATTGTCTTGTTTAATAATTGTTATTTTTGGGAAGTAGTGTTCTGGTTAAAGGCTATTTTCACAGGCTTAATTTTGGGTTAATCATTTCTTTAAACATTTTGTTTTCCTGCCACATGTGGCCTTAGTTAAATATTTCTATTTTTATATTTTTGTGGGATTGTATATTTTGATTTGTGTCCAACCCTACTGATTTTCCCTCTCCTTGCAGGACTGGAGCTATATGGTGGTGGTTCTGGTGTCCTGGTGGCGGTGTCCCTTCCCTGTGCCGTGGATCCCGTGGCTTTGAGTTTTCTTTTTGTCCTTCATTAGTGAGTGTGTGTGTGCGAGTGTCACAGACCCGGGTGCTCCCTTTTGAGGTTCTCCACCTCCTTGTGATCCCCAGTCCACCCGCTGGTAAGCTCCATCCCTGCTAGGCCCCTTTTCTGCCCTTTGCACGAGTGAGATTCTTTTAAAGAGAAATCAATTTTAATTACCTTGGAAAATAAAGTATTTTTGTATTTTTATAAGAACCACGTCTCATGCTCTCCTTTGTGGAACGGACCTGAGTGCCTTAAGTGTTGTATTTGAATATTTCCCTGGGTGAAACTCCCAGGGTGGCGTTGTCTGGCTCCCTTTCTCTGGTTAAAAATAAAATTACATTGAAATACACATCTGGGGGAGGGGCAGTGTGCATGCCCCACCCCTCTTGCCCTTGCCACATATGGATATGATTGGTTTTAAAGTTGTTTGCGAGGCTTGGGACCAGGAAGTGAGGCAATATGGTATGTGCGAAAATATCATAGCGTGCATGTAGAGTTTGGCTGTGTTTAAAGAAAGATACATTCTGATGATCCTGAAACAGTTTACATTAGATTTAACTTTTTTGCAAACACAATTCACTTGTTTTTCAAACAACAGTGTGAGTCTAGGATGATTCCTACATACTTTACATCATTAACCACATTAATGGGCTCATTATTGATCTGAATCAGGAATGATTCTCCATTGTGTTGTTTACGCATAGAGAAACATATTGAGACCATTTTTTAATGTTCAATGTTAAGTGAGAAGACTCAAGCCAATGTGCTACAGAGTGCAATGACTCATTTAATTGCTCTGCAGCTTTCTTTGCTGATCTAGCTGCTGTGTATCGGACAGTATCACCAGCATACATTTAGCAACTGACAGAAGGACAAATCTCAGGTAGGTCATTGATATACATGCTAAAGAGCAGCGGACCAAGAACTGACCCCTGGGGTATCCTGATGCTATTTAAACAGAATGTGGACTTCTGTCCATTGATTTGATCCATTTGATCACCCTGTGCAGGGAAAGGTGGCCACTCATAGACTCTTGTCTCCGAAACAGGGTAACCAGTCAGTTGCGGATTTTTCTGTTGAGTTTCAGATTTTGGCAGAGAAGTGTGGGTGGGACAATAAGGTGTTAAAAGCTTTATTCATTCACGGATTATCTGAGAGTCTGAAAGATGAATTAGCCACTCGAGAAATACCAAGTAAGATTCAAGAACTTTATTCCTTGTGCATTAGACTGGATGATCGCTTGAGAGAGAGGAGTAAGGAAAGGGCCACAGGGACTCGCCTTATGGCTCCCTCTCCTCGAGTTGCATGGTCATCACATCCTGTGCCAGCTTTGCCTGCTCCCACAGGAACTACTCCCCCTGCTGACGTGGAGGAACCTATGCAACTGGGCAAGACTCTCCTCAGCCACAAGGAGCACCAGAGACATTTGTTGGAACATCTGTGCCTGTATTGTGGAGAAGAGGGACACATCAGATCATCCTGCCCTAATTGGTCAAAAGATCAGACTCACCTCTGGTGATGAGCGCAGTGGTGAGTTGGTCCTCTTCCCCTTTCAGCTCTTCAGTCAGCTCTAGTCTTCCCGCTGTTCTTAGTTGGTCCCTTCACTCCCTTCAAATCTCCGTTTTTCTTGATTCTGGTGCAGATGATGACGACGGAGGATTAGGGCCACGTTGAAAACTAAAAAATAAGTAAGGTTACGAGAATAAAGTCATAAAGTTACCAGAATAATCTCATAAATTATGAGATAAAGTCGGAAAGTTACGAGAATAATCTCATAAATTACGAGAATAGAGTTGTAAAGTTACGAGAATAAAGTCGAAAAGTTACAAGAATTAAGTCGTCTCAAACTAGGAAACATCTGCTTGGCTATATTTAGAAAGATATTGACAGATTCGGACTTTGCGGCTCAATAACTCATCTACAAAAGAATGTAGAACAAAACCAGATTTCTCTTTTTGATCACTGTAATGAAGACTGTGAACTTTAAACTCGTTTTTCTCCAAACAAGCCGTCAATACGCTGATGGCTCGGAGGCTTAGGGACCATCGGCAAATTACCATATCGGAGGAATAGTGTGAAAGAAAACTGAATAACTTCACCATACTGAGAAGTAAAGTCTTCAAAATCACAGCAAATACAAAGAATCGTATGTCATTCATACTACGAGTCATATTTTCTTTTAGACTTATGAATTTAAAGCTGGTGTCTACGATTTGAAACCACAGCCTGCCCCTCCTTCCCTCACCTCTCCCCTCCGTGTTCCAAGATCCCGCCCCCAGCTCGTGTCGGCTCATATAGCCCCCTCCGGCAGAGCTACGAGCGACTAGCACAATATATCAGCAGCAAACTCAATCAAAAACAGCTCAGCTCAACTGAAAGTATCAAACACGACAGACATCTCCATTATAACACACAGCAGTAGCCATTTCAACTGGACCGGCGGCAATGCGGGTCTGGCGCCGCCAGAGCGGAGCCGAGTGTGGGGGAGGATTTATCTTTCTCAGCCTGTCCTCCCCAGCTCAGCTTACAGTGCTAACGATTAGCGGCTAACAGGCTAACCCGCTCCCCTACAAGTTATTAGCCCGTGCAGGCACAAACTAACCAGAGTTATTCAGCAGACATCTCCCACTGTAGTAAACAAAGCCATTACCTGATCAACCAGGGGCGAAACGGCCGATGCTGAAGGTCTGACGGCCGGCTGAGGCTATTCGTTAGCCGTTAGCCCGCTAACAGGCCTCCACCCTCCCTCCACCCGCGGGCAGAGCTCCGTTGGGCCCGCGGGAGAGGGAGGCGGATTCCCGGGTTCGGCGCTAGGCTTTCCCGGCTCCATGATAGTTCAGTAGCTAACGCTGCTAGCTGCTCACCGGAGGTAGAGGGGAGGAGGCAGGACCATGGGCAAGATGCTGCGTACTGCGTAGTGAGGGAGACGAGGGAGAGGGGAGAGGAGAAGGGTGGTCTGCAGCCAGACTGTCTTGGGAGAGGGAGGCGGATTCCTGGGTTCGGCGCTAGGCTTTTCCGGCTCCATGATAGTTCAGTAGCTAACGCTGCCACCGGAGGTAGAGGGGAGGAGGCGGGACCATGGGCAAGACGCTGCGATCATGAGTGAGGAGACGAGGATTGATGGACTCATGGACTAACTCACGGACCAATTAATAGTTGCAGGTTCTTAGGCTTGATTGGTCAGCTAGTATGCAGCTTTTCAGCGGATATACTGAATGGATTTTTTTCATTCTTTTTTGTCTTTATACTGTGTAGATAGGACCATAGGACCATAACAGCCTTATAAACGGTGTTATTAATATGTACAAAGCTTCCAAATCGTAGACCATAGCTTTAAATATTCTACAGGACTTTCTGATTGAAAGTAAAGCAAATGCCATCAAAGTAATGAGATCTACCAACCAAGTCATAACAAAACATGAATGGTGATCTCTTCTTCTTTAAACTACAGCTCTTACTTCAGCAAGAATGTTTTGATTTGATTTTAATGATGTTTTGTATATTTAATTGTGTTAATTAATATGCATGGATAATAATAACTGCAATGATTTTATTGTTGGTAAGTGTAGTGACACTAAAGCAACACTAATGATCAAACATCTCTTCAATATTATACTACATCTCCATTTTAAGAGAAATTGTTCTTAATGAAATTTATATGACATTTTAAATATTGATGGATACTCATTCACAGGTAATAATGATAAAAACTGTAATAACTGTTTTTTGTTGCAGTGACACCAAACCCAGCCTTAGTGATGTATGATCATCAGGCTGAGTTTGGTGTCACTGCAACAAAAAACAGTAAGAGCTGTAGTTCAAAGAAGAGGAGATCACCATTCATGTTTTGTTATGACTTGGTTGGTAGATCTCATTACTTTGATGGCATTTGCTTTATTTTCAATCAGAAAGTCTAGTAAAATATGTTAATTCATAAAATATTTTAATTCATAAGTAATTCTAATTCATAAGGATCGTATGTTATTTACGATCCTTTGTATTGCTGTGATTTTGAAGACTTTACTTCTCAGTATGGGGAAGTTATTCAATTTTCTTCCACACTATTCCTCCGATATGGTAATTTGCCGATGGTCCCTAAACCGCCGAGCCATCAGCGGCAACGTATTGGTGGCTCGTTTGGTGGAAAACAAGTTTATAGCTAATATCCTTCATTACAGTGATCAAAAAGAGGGGTCTGGTGGGAGTCAGGTGACCAACTGGACAAAGATGGCAGCTTAGGTTTTCAGCTCTCGGCCCAGTTCCGCCAAATAGTTGTTTTTTTACAGTCTAACACGGTTTATTCTGTCACCTTATGCTTTATAACACTGACTAAAGCATAATGGCAAGCAAGAATAAGATTCAGCGTCATGATAACGACGCCATCGCGGAGGTTTTGCTGGAGAAACAACGAAACTACCTGGAGCCGCGGCTAGCCGAAATTCAACAGGCTGCTATCGACAACAAGAAGAAGCTAGCTGCTATCCACGAGCAGCTAGCGTCGATTACCGCTAGCCTCAGCTCCACCAGGTCGGAGGTGAGCATCCTGAAAGTCACAATGGAAAGCAACTCCACTACGCTTAACGATCATGGCCACGTTTTACAAGATATGGAAGCGAAGCTAACCGATATGGAGGACAGAAATCTTAGGTGCAACCTCAGATGGATAGGCCTGAAGGAGGGCTTGGAGGGCTCTAATGCTATCCAATATCTGTCGCGGTCTCTGCCCGTGTGGTTCCCTAAGCTGGCTGATGTCCAAATCGAGATAATGAGAGCCCACCGGGTCTACAGCGGGAACGCAAGGAGCAACACCGCGACCAACTGCATGTTGATCTTTAATGTGCTCCGCTACACAACCAGACAGGCCATCCTCCAGGCTGCACGGAAGAATCCTCTCATCATCAAGGGACGGAAAATCCGCTTCTCCCTGGACTACAGCAACTACACGGTGAAGCGACGTCAAGCCTTTCACCAAGTCATGAATACAGCCCGCAACAAAGGTCTGGATTTTTTCCTGCTCTACCCAGCAACACTGAAGATCAAAGAGGGATCCCAGTACAGAGCCTTTACGTCTGCTGAGGATGCTGAGAGGTATGTGGACCGTGCCTCTACTCATCCTACCCCTCATCCCTCCCCCCACCTTTCCCCCAGGCGCCCTGGACCAGCGATGGCTGAAGCACTGGACACTGCACCGGACGACTGAGGGCAGGTCTAAAGTACCTTTTGGATGAACGTTGTCTTCTGGTTTGTGGTTTGTTCTTGTTTCCTTGTGCACCACAGCCTTTGTTATTTGAGTCCTCAGGTATTTCACCTTCCAACTAGTTTTTCGAGTTACTTTACCTCAGCTACCTATTACAAGCTTTCATTGATGTAGCAGCCTCCTTAATTTTAATTTTGATAGACTGCTGCTCTTGTGCCTTTGAGTTTGTATCCCTGTATGAAACTTGTTAATGTGTAAACTACTCAGAGAAGTTCCTATGAATAGATATAATTTAAGTTCACTACTGTAAGACCAATTATAGCCTTCTATATGTGGGCTGGCGCTTCCTTATTGCTGCCCCGTATCCATCTTGGTCACGACCTATTACTTATCTGTTAGCCGTTTGGCTCATGTTTTTCCCCTATTGTTCGTTTCCCCCTCTGTATCAATGTCTCGTCTGCATGTGTGTCTTTGTCCTTTGTTTGTTTTTTTATAGTGAGGGTTTCTACTGTGAATATGATGTCAGGTTTTGGCGATGTGAAGGGCGACATAGATATGTCTTATCCCATATGCCTCAGTCTACTACCTCTTTGTTTTAGTAGTGAGTGAACTTAAGCTTCTAGTCTGGAACTGCGGTGGACTGAATGCACCTCATAAACAAGTTAGTACTTTAGGCTTGTTGAAAAAGAAAAATATTGACATTGCGTTATTACAGGAGACACATCTACTGCAGGCTGATAATAACCGTCTGGCCAATAAGTTTTATCACACAATTGCATTTTCTTCCGCCATCACAAAGACAAAAGGAGTAGCTATTGTTGCTAAACGGAATCTTTCACTGAAGTTACTATCCTCCTGGTCGGATGACTCGGGTAGGATTGTGATTTCCACAGCAGAGTTTAACAACAGGAAAATTGCTCTAGTTTCAGCTTATGCACCTAATGTTTTTGAAGCAGGCTTCTTTAACACTCTTACCAGTCAAATGATAGAGCTGACAGACTGCTCTTTTATTGTTGGTGCAGATTTTAATGCCGTATGGGATCCTATGGTGGATAGATCGGGAGCGGGAGCCTCAGGAGACCAATCACGAGCCACAGCAGCATTGAATTCATGGGCCAGCAGCTTGGGGCTTCTAGATGTTTGGCGTGTAGTCAATCCCACTTGCAGAGATTACTGTTTTTTTTCAGGCAGACATAAGTCCTTTTCTAGGATTGATTTTTTATTTGCATCTCCTCACCTGTTCCATTCTATTGAGGAATCTACCCTACTCCCAATAGCGCTATCTGACCATAAAGGTGTCCTCTGCTCAGCTACTCTTGGGAGGCTGTCTCAATGAGCTGTTAGGTGGCGTTTTAATACCTCTCTGCTGAATGATGAATCTTACATTATCCAGTTCATCACTGAATTTAAGGCATTTGCAGAAATTAATGTGGGCTCTGTAGAAGACCCGAGGATATTGTGGGATGCGATAAATGGTTTTATTCGGAGTAATACCATTCTCTATTCCTCTAATAAAAATAAGACTAAATCTCTTCAACTGCAAAATCTTGACGCTGAATTTAACAGGCTAGACTCACTATTGCAAGCTAATTATTCCGACCAAATAGCTTTGGAACGATCCCTGGTTAAAAAGGAAATAACAAATATTATGAAACAGAAACCTGAATTTTTGATTCGCAGAACACGGCAACGCTATTATTTCAACGGTGCTAGACCCAGCCATCTACTTGCCATGAGAATCAGGGCTAACAACCAATTGGCAGATATACCGGCTATTAAAGCTATAGATGGTACAATTAGGACTTATCCCAAAGAGATTTACCAAACCTTTCAGAACTTCTACTCGAGCCTATATGACTCTGAAATCTTCTTAGATAAAATCCATTGCAATAATTGGCTGAATCATCTTAATCTACCTCACTTATCAGTGGAAGAATCGGCTGACTTAGACAAATTGATTTCCATGGAGGAATTAAAGTTGGCAGCTCTGTCTATGCAGAGAGGGAAATCTCCAGGCTTGGACGGGATTCCCCCGGAATTCTATGTGACTTTCTGGGATCAACTAGGACCCTTTCTGTTTGATATTGTTGATTTCTCTATTAAGAAGGGCGAACTCTCAAGGGATGTTAATACAGCTCTTATTTCCTTGCTTCTAAAAAAGGACAAAGATCCCTCAGATTGCTCAAGCTATCGGCCTATAAGCCTCTTAAATTCTGATCTGAAAATCTTTGCAAAACTTCTAGCTCACCGATTGGAATCCTACCTGTCTAAACTAGTCAAGCCGATCAATCAGGTTTTATTAAAACAAGAATGGCATCAGACAACACTAGACGTCTCTTACACATCATGGATGCTGCAGAGGGCAGCAAGACACCAATGTCACTTCTCTCTCTAGACACCATGAAAGCCTTTGAAAGACTTGAGTGGTCTTTCCTTTGGTCAGTCTTAGAAGTTATGGGCTTTGGTGATTCTTTCATTGGAATGATTAAGGTTTTATATTGATGTGTCTGAGGCCTAGTTTTACTCAGGATGTTATGACCAAAATGCTCAGTGAAGAACGCTCTTCATTTGTTTTTCCTTAACAAAAACCAGACTCCTGTGCTAAAGGTAAACAGCTGAAAACTTAAACCCGATGAACCCTGTTCCAGGGGTTAAAGGCCGTCACTTCAGGCTCCCGTGTCAACATTGGTAATTTATGTCAGATGTTCTGGTCTGCTGAGAGTCCATTTGTCTGTTAACATCAAAGACTGTGTCAGGGTATATCTACATGTCCATTTGCACTTCTCGAGAGGTTCTTTTCGGCTGTGAACCTCAGTCAGGCAGTCCGGAGTGCCTGGCTCAGACACTTGCTTGATTTTGTAATAAACTTCTTTTGTACACAAACAAGTTCGTGTCAGCGAAGCTTCCTTCATCAACTGCATCTACACATCAACCCATCAACCAGTGAGAAACAACAATATTCTAACCCATCAGCCCGAGTCTTAACTGGACGCACCCTCTCTTCTTTATTTTCCGTAACCAGATCCTCACGCCAAGGCTGCCCCCTGAGTCCTGCCCTGTTTGTCCTCTCTATGGAGCCTCTAGCTCAGGCTATCCGTCGATCTAATATGGTCTCTCCTATATCTATCTGTAACACGCAGCATCACGTCTCGTTATTTGTGGACGACATATTGGTCTTTTTGGAAAGCCCCTCCCAATCTATTCCCCACCTGCTATCTATATGTGAAGAATACGGCAAAATGTCAGGCTTTCGAATTAATTGGACAAAATCATCCCTGCTTCATTTAAACGAACCTGCTAGCAAGTCAACCATCTCTGCTGACATTCCAGTTGTCAATCATTTTAAATATCTAGGCATCGAGATCTTTTCTTCCATAAATCAGACTGTCAAACACAATTATTTAGCCGCTCAGAGTAATGTGTTGAAAGACATGGATAAATGGACGCTCCTCCCTATGTCTCTGCAAGCTCGTATCTCCGTGGTTAAAATGAATATTTTGCCTAGAATAAACTTTGTGAGCTCTGTGCTTCCTTTGTCTCCCCCTGCTGGTTATTGGGTCAAACTAGTCCAAATCAGTCCCAGATTTTAAACTCTATTTTTGGTCCTTTGTGTTCAGGCTTCACCTCATCTGGTTTGATCCAGACATAACATCTTCATGGTGTGCCTTAGAAAGTGCTAAAACAGAGCCATGGTCATTACACGATGTTCTCTTTGCCAACATTCCCCATAAACAGTGTCAACTGCGCTTTGGTCCTATTATCTCCCATCTGATAAACATTTGGAGAGCGGCTGAGGAGTTTTTACATATTTCTTGTATTTGGCATGCACTCTCCCCAATATTCAACAATAAATCACTTCTGATTGGTGGGAGGTCCATTACATCACCTCAGTGGGAACAAAGAGGGATTCATTATTTGAGAGATATATTCAGTGAAGCTGGTTTGCTATCTTTCTCTGACTTGCAGGGTGCTTTCAGTCTACCGCGTTCTTCCTTTATTTTCTATCTTCAGTTAAGATCAGCATTTAAAGCTCATGGCGTCCCATGGCAGAGTCCCTTGGCCATCCATCCATTGAGAGAATTGTATGCTCCCCAGTCTGGTACCAAGGGCATGGTGTCTTGTCTTTACCAGTACCTAATAACACCCAGATGTCCTGGTCTTCCTATAGAGAGGATCTGGAGGCGTGACTACCCACGTCTGAGCAGCGAGTTTGATTGGCATGATGTGTGGCCGAACATCAAAGAAGCATCACGTAATCTAGACCACCAACAGATCCACTTTAATTTCATCCATAGAACATACCTCACCCCTGTGAAAATGCATCACATGGGAATCATTAACAGCCCTATATGTACTCTCTGCTCAACTCAGGCCCTAGGCACTTACTTTCATAATGTACCTGTTTTGATTTTAAATGACCTATCTACTCTCCATGTCTCTACAATACTAAAGCGTGTTATCTACGCCGAACTCACAGCTGCAAAGAAAATGGTGGCAACTCGGTGGAAATCCCCTCACGACCTCTCTACTTGCACCTGGACTCTCTCCTTTTTGGACGTCGTATACATGGAACTCTCTACAGCTCGTATTAATGGAGCCCTGAAAAGAAAAACTTTGGACTCTTGGCTTGGGATTGCTGAATCTTTGAAACGAATGTTGATTTCGCTCTAACTCTCCTTTACCCTGACTCAAAGATGTTTTTCATGACTCATACCTGTACCTCACCAGATGCGTCTGTATTTGTGTATGTTTGTCTTGTGTGATTTATGTCTAACCCCTTCCTATTCCTTCTATGTATAGTTCTTCTTTTTGTTTGTTTTATTTTTGTTCTATGAACATAGGCATGTTCAATTCCTTGGGCATTTTGTGTAATTATAAGTGAATTTTTCAAATAAAAATATTTGTTCACAAAAAAAAGAGGGGTCTGGTTTTGTACTATGTCCTTTTGTAGATGAGTTATTGAGCCGCACAGTCCGAATCTGTGAATATCTTTCTAAATATAGCCAAGCAGATGTTTCCTATTTTGAGACGACTTAATTCTTGTAACTTTTCGACTTTATTCTCGTAACTTTACGACTTTATTCTCGTAATTTATGAGATTATTCTTGTAACTTTACGACTTTATCTCGTAATTTATGAGATCATTCTCGTAACTTTACGACTTTATTCTCGTAACCTTACTTTTTTTTTTAGTTTTCAACATGGCCCTAATCCTCCGTCGTAGATGATAATTTCATTGATGAAGATTATGTCAGAACACATAACATCCCTGTCAGCCAGCTCCCTCAGCTCAACAGGTCCATACCTTGGATGGACATTTGATTGCTAGTGTTTCTCTTTGCACTGTTCCTTTAACCCTCCGCTTATCTGGCAACCACACTGAAAGCATCACATTTTTTGTAATACCGTCACCTTATTCACCCCTTATCTTAGGGTTTCCGTGGGTCCAGAACACAGTCCACATATCAATTAGGCATCTCCCTCCATTGTTAGTAGGAGTACTTTCTGTCACGCTAACTGCCTGAAGTCTGCCACGCCACCTTCCAGTACTCCGACTAAGCCACCCCTTCCCAAGCCTGATTTTTCGTTAGTACCCCCAGTTTATTATGACCTTGCCCCAGTGTTGAGCAAGAATCAAGCTCGTGAGCTTCCCCCTCATAGACCTTATGACTGTGCCATAAATCTGCTCCCTGGTGCCCCCTTGCCTTCTAGCAGGCTATACAACCTCTCTCGGCCTGAGAAGGCAGCCATGGAGAGTTACATTTCTGAGTCTTTGGCTGCAGGTCTCATACATCCTTTTTCCTCTCCTGTCAGTACAGGTTTCTTCTTTGAGACTGTGCATTGATTTTCGGGGCCTGAATGACGTTACTGTTAAGGATAAGGATAATAGACCCCTCTTTCGACCCTCTCAGTCAGGCTAAGGTGTTCTCTAAGCTTGATCTTCGTAATGCTTACCATCTCATCAGAATCTGTGAAGGGGATGAAGACTGCATTTCACACTCCCATGGGCCATTTTGAGTGTCTGGTCATGCCTTTTGGTCTCCCCAATGCTCCAGCTGTTTTTCAGACCCTCATGAACGATGTATTCAGAGACATGTTAAACAGATTTGTGTTTGTCTACCTGGATGACATCTTGATTTTTTCTCACTCCCTAGAAGAAGACATCCAACACGTCAGGCTGGTGCTTCAACGCCTTTTTGAAAACCTCCTGTTCGTTAGGCCGGAAAAATGTGAGTTCTACTCTGACTCTGTTAGTTTCTTAGGTTTCATTATTGGGGCTGGTCATTTGCATCCGGATCCTAAGAAGATTCAAGCAGTAGCGGAATGGCCCACCCCTACTTCTCGCAAGGAGCTGCAGCGGTTCTTAGGTTTCGCCAACTTTTACAGGTGGGTTTATTAAGGGCTATAGCAAGGTTTCTGACGCTCTCACTAGACTCACCTCTGTCAAAGTCCCTTTTCTCTGGTCAGTGGAAGTGGAGAAGGCTTTCACTCCTCTCAAGGGACTTTTCACCTCTGCTCCGATCCTCCTTCACCCAGACCCCTCTCAGTTTGTCGTCGAGGTGGACGCCTCTGATGCTGGGATAGGGGCCATCCTCCCTCAGCGAGACCCTCAGACTCAAAAGCTCCATCCGTGTGCTTTTTTTCTCACTGTCTTTCCAACGGCGAGAGGAATTAGGACATGGGAAACCGGGAGCTGCTTGCGGTGGTGGGGGCTATTCGAGAGTGGAGGCACTGGTTGGAAGGTACGGAACAACCTTTTGTTATTTGGACTGATCACAAGAACCTTGCTTACATGAGAAATGCCAAGAGACTGAACCCTCGGCAGGCTCGTTGGGCCCTGTTTCTCAGCCGTTTTGATTTTTTACTGTCTTTTCGCACTGGTTCCAAGAACTGTAAGCCTGATGCTCTCTCCAGGGTTTTTTCCTCCTTGGAGGCTTCTCCGATTCTTCCTTCCTCCTGTTTCCTAGGTGCGGCTTGTTGGGAAATTGAGGAGAAAGTTGAGAGGGCTCTCCACAGTCACCCTGATGCTGGCTCAGCCCCTGCGGGACGCCTTGTTCCTGTCGACGTTCGCTCTGAGGTGTTGTTGTGGGGGGTCACTCCTCCAAGCTTGCCTGTCACCCTGGCATTAACAGAACTTTTTCCCTTATCCGTCAGAGGTTTTGGTGGCCAAGTATGTCATGGGACATTAAAGAGTTCGTCTCTGCCTGCTCAGTCTGTGCCAGGGGTAAAGCCTCCCACAAGCCCCCTGCTGGGGTCTGCTGCGTCCCCTGCCGGTCCCCAGTCGCCCCTGGTCCCACATCGCGGTGGATTTCGTTACCAGATTACCCCCGTCCCAAGGTAACACCATTATACTCACTGTGGTGGACAGATTTTCCAAGATGGTTCACTATATCCCGTTGGCTAAATTACCCACTGCTCTGGAGACTGCGAACCTGTTAATTCTGCATTTGTTCAAGATACATGGAATCCCCGTGGATATTGTGTCTTATCGAGGTTCTCAGTTCTCTTCACGGGTCTGGAAGGAATTCTGCCAGGCGATGGGCACAGCAACCAGGCTCTCCTCCGGTTTTCACCCGTAGACTAACGGCCAGACTGAGTGGGCGAATCAAGACCTGGAGACTGCTCTCCGCTGTGTGGCAGCGCGCCATCCCGTGTCCTGGTGTGATCATCTTCCCTGGGTGGAATACGCCCACAACTCACCGGTCAGCTCTGCCCTGGGTATGTCTCCTTTCCTGGCATGCTATGGTTACCAGTCCCCCCTTTTTATGGAACAGAAGGCTGGAATCTCGGTTCCTTCTGTGGGGGCGCACATCCGCTGCATCAAGGAGGTATGGAGGAAGGCTCATTTGACCCTTCCATCTTATTCTGCGGGAAATAAAGTGAGGGCGGATTGTCATCACTCTCCGGCGCCCTCTTATCAACCTGGTCAGATGGTCTGGCTGTCCTCCCGAGATCTTCCACTCCAGGTTGACTCTAGTAAGTTGGCTCCCTGTTTTGTTGGCCCTTTTCCTGTCGAAAAGGTGATAAATGACTCTTGTGTGAAGCTCAGGTTGCCGGCGTCCATGAGAATCCATCCCTCCTTCCACGTCTCCCTCCTCAAGCCGGTGGCCTCCAGTGACCTGGTTCCTCCTGCTGTGCCTCCTCCTCCCCCCCGCTGGTCGATGATCATCCTGCCTTCATCGTCAGGAAGATTCCAGACGTCCGACCCAGGGGTCGTGGTTTCCAGTACCTGGTGGATTGGGAGGGTTATGGTCCGGAGGAACGCTCCTGGATCTCTCCCAAGTTGATTTTGGACGACGCCCTCTTGAGGGACATCTACGCGTCGCATCCTGAGAAGCCTGGGAGGACGTCGGGTGAGGTCCATAGAGGGGGAGGGGGTACTGTGAGGAGCAGTGGCGGCTGCTGGTCAGTCAAGGAGGGGAAGCTCATTTGCATCATAAATTTGTTTATTTATTTAAATGTAAATTCTACCCTCCGTTCCTTTTCAAGAAAATGATCTGTGGCCCTGTCGTACCAACTAGGTGTCTTTTCCAGGGATTTTTATTCCCTCAAACCCACTTTTGACCAGACAACACATCCCTGAGATGGTTTTATCAAGAGGCATGGCCAACAGTACATTATATTTGTGACAGCGCTTCCAGTGAGCCAGCTCACATTGTCTTACCAGAAATGCTAAAAAGACTTGTTACTTTTCCCCCTTTTGCACTAAATCAATCTTAGGAGTTGACCTGCACTGCTGTTTAACTCTCTTAGGAAGACTATCAAATGGCTTTGCCTAAATCCGGTCGACAACATTCATACTATCTGCCATAATGTGCAGCTTGCTAGCAGCTGGAGCTGCTACATGAGACTACTGTTTGACAGGCTGTGAGTGTGAGTGACAGGGGAGAAGCTCGGCAGCTGCAGCGGCTCGGTGGTGAAAAGAAAAAGTGACAGGAGAGAATCTTCAAACACAACGCTAGTCATTTTAAAGAAAGATAAAGTCGCTGGTGATCAATAAAGCCTCCGGATCAGTCCAGAACAACTGCATGTAAAACTTAGGAGATGCTCCCACAACCCACTCTACACTTCCCTATCGAAGTCAGAAGACGCTCAGCGTCCGACTGTGTTAAAGAGACACTGCGGGGATGAATGAGAAGGAAGTCGCGCCAGTTACCTGTGATAAGTAGCTGATTCTGAACAAAAGATGAAGGTATTCTCGCGCATATTTAGTCAATGAAATGTACACACAGCAGTGCATATCACCACTTTTTTTGGGGACATTTTAGGGGAAGCTGAGCTTCCCTTGCAGTCTTAGAGCAATCGCCACTGGTGAGGAGTCAGTGACTCCTCACGGTCGCCTCTCTCTTCTCTCCTTCACCTTCTCTTCCTGCTCCTGTCTCGGGGGCGGAGTCTCCGGTTCTGCCCCTGGCACACCTGCTCCCTGTTCACCTGATTACCTGGTCTATTTAAGATGGCTCCTGTGGAGGATTCGTCACGCGAGTATTGAGTAGCTTACCTTGGTTTGTACCCATCTGAGCCTTTCCTGCCTTTTTTATTTCAGCGTTTTGCCTTGCCCTTTGCAGGGGTGTTCTCATGGTCTTTGTGGTCTCTGCTTTTTTTGAGTTTTTGTGGACTAACTACTTCCCTCTGCTTTCCTTCCAGGTGCCTACCACGAGCCTCCACCACCTTGTATATGTGTTCTTGTGCTTTTTGTGTTTCTTTGTATCATTAAACCTGTTAAACCTTCTCTGACTCCCCCTGTCTTGAGTTTTTGGGTCCAAATGACAATTTTGGTGACAACACCTGACAAAGAATCTTGAATTATATTCTATATTTTATGGAAAGGCAATGCAGAGAAGCTAATACAGGAGTAGTGTCGACTCTTCTCCTAGTTCTCCCTCCGGCGGCCCATGAGACGACATCCCTTGAGGGACATCTGCTGCCTCCATCCTGAGCCTGGGAGGACGCCGGGTGAGTCCAGTCTAGAGGCAACAAAAGCATGGACTAGCTTTTCAGCATCGCTCTGGGACAGGATAGGCCTGATTATAGCGATGTTACGAAGATGAAAAAAAGCTGTTTTTTAAAATTTGCTTAATGTGAGAGTTAAAGGACAAATCCTGATCAAATAGAACCCCAATATTTCTAACAGTTGTGCTTGGTGCCAGGCTATTGCCAACTATGGCAGCTAAATCACTAGAAAAGGTTTCTCTCAGGTGTCGAGGACCCAGCACAATGATCTCTGTCTTGTCTGAGTTGAGAAGAAAATTTTTGGCCATCCAGGTTCTAATGTCCTTTAAACATGCATCTAGTTAATTGGTTTGTCTCTAGATAATTGGTTTGTCTCACATGGCTTCAGTGATACATAAAGCTGTGTATCATCAGCGTAGCAGTAAAAATTAACTGATATCTATTCGATAAGTAGGACTTAAACCAATTTAGGGCAGTCCCTGTAATCCCAAGTAACAAATCTAATCTCTGTATAAGAACATCATGGTCAATTGTGTCGAAAGCAGCACTAAGATCTAACAGAGAGAAGTCCTTCATCTGAAGCTGAGAGTAGATCGTTGGTTACTTTAACTGGAGCAGTCTCTGTGCTATGATGAACTCTAAATCCTGACTGAAAATCCTCAAACAGGCTTTTGTCTTGAAGGAAGTCACACAACTGATCAGCCACTACTTTCTCCAGGATCTTTGAAGCAAATGGAAGGTTCGATATAGGCCTGTAGTTAGCTAATGTTCCTGAATCGAGGTCAGGTTTTTTAAGAAGAGGTTTGATTACTGGGAGAAGCTTCGGCAGCTGCAGCTGCTCGGTGGTGAAAAGAAAAAGTGACAGGAGAGAATCTTCAAACCTAGCAGGTTGATGATTTAGAGGAGACAAGAGAATTTTGCTCCTGAAGGCTAATTGTGGAGAAACAGTCTAACTCAGGTCTGACTACATTTAATGGTATGGCAGGTTCAGTTGAAGACAGGGAGTTGCTAATTTTATCTCTAATTTTCAGAATTTTATCATTAAAAAAAGCCTCACCGCTTAGGGCTAGAGGAATCACAGGCTCAATTGTGTTCTGACTCTGTGTCAGCCTGGCTACAATGCTGAAAAGGTATCTGGGGTTGTTTTTATTTTCTTCAATTAATGAGTAGTAGTAGACAGCTCAGGCATGTCTTCAGGCTGTCTTGTAGTTATGACTTTCCCGCAGAAGTATACGTGACTCCTCCCTTTTAGCAGAGCACCGCATTCTCTCTTATTTATGGGTTGTTTATTTAAGTGTACGAGTTTCCGAGTTAAACGTCTTCTGACGTTTCATGCTTTTTTGGCGCCGTGGGGCAATTGGGTCCAAAGTGGATCTTAGTAGACTGGCTGAGTCATCAACAAGCTGATCCAGCTGAGTGGGGCTAAAGCTAATATCACAGTTAATTTATTGAGTTTAAGACAGCAGGAATGGCCTCTTTAAATTTAGCCATGGCACCACTGGACAGATTTCTACTGCTCACAGTTTTGCTGCAAAGCACAAAATCTTCCAAGAGGATGTTAAATATTCCAAGACAGCAATTTAATCATTCCTGCCATTGAATTCAATTATTTCTATTTCTATTTCTATCCTTCTTCATCTGAACTAATTGCCAAATATGTGAGTAAGCAAAGTGTAATGAAACAAACCCTGATGCAAATACTTCCCTGCAGTGAATCAAAATAATTAAAACATAAACATAAAGACACAAAAATAGAATCCAAATATACCTAAAAGCTACCCATCCAGAAACGAGATGGTTCAACATCACCTTTAAACCTGAACAAAACAACAAGAAATATTGCATCCCTGAAACGTCAAAGTCCTTGACCGACTGAACACTCCCTAATCCCCAATCAGTCTCATCTTATCCTGTATTGAAAACAGTCTTTTTTTTTTTCTCAATAATGTTCAATGCAACCAGTTGTAAAATAACTCATAATCAGTATCTACAATCCTTTAAATGTAGTTTATCAAAAGCAACAGCAATAAAAGTATAAATGAAAATGAAAATTGAAATTCAAAAAAACTCCAAGGTGGAGCCCATGTATCTTGTTAAAACTATTATCTTTTGTAAATTTCAAAATTAAAATCGGAAAGAATGCTAACTGTCTCCACTTAAGTCTGTCAAACTTATACAAAGTCGTTTCTTATTTAGATATGCCATCCAATGACCTGGTACATTTACAAATAATAAATTTTTATCCAAAATGTAACCCAAAAAACCCCCAGCTGTCTTCTCCTTTTGTCTTATTATAATCACAGACCCTGGAATGTAGGAGCTCAAATTACTCCGTCTAAATAAGACATGTTATCCACCTTTATGACTGCATGGTACAGACCTGATCATAATCTTAAGACCAGTTGAAAAATTGCTAGAATATGCATTTTGCACATTTGGACCTTAATGAGGTTTTAAATAGAGCTACAATATGCAAAAGCAAGAAGGGAGAGTGTGACAAAAAGCACTTTGAAAAAGTAATTTATTGAAAACAAGTAAATTGAAATAGGCTATTTATCAGCTGATCATAAGTTTAAGACCATCACTCAGAAAATTACAAAAAAACTCTCCAAACCAGAACAAAAAATTTTCTCATTAGGACTCAGTAATGAGTAGCTCCACCGTTCTTGTTAATCACTTCAAAAATTTGTTTGGGCATGCTTGATGCGAGTGTTTCCAGGAAGCTTTTGGGAACATTGCTCCAAGTGGTGAAGATGGCTTCACGAAGGGCATCAACTGTCTGGAACTGATGGCCATTTTCCTTGCCATCCATCCCCAAATGTTCTCTATGGAATTTAAATCGGGAACATGCAGGATGGTCCAAATGAGTGATGTTACTCTCCCTGAAGAAGTCCTTCATCAAGCGAGCATTGTGAACTGCAGCGTTGTCCTGTTGAAAAACTGTTACTACACAGACGAGGGCCCTTAGTCATGAGGGATGCCCGCCGCAACATCTGCACGTAACTAGCCGCCGTTTGACAACCCTGCACCACTTGAAGCTTCAGTGTTCCACTAAATGAAAAAGCACCCCAGATCAGGATGGACCCCCCTCCACTGCGCCAGGTAGAAAACATCTCAGGTGGGATCTCCTTGTCATGCCAGTAACATTGGAAGCCATCTGGGCTGTCAAGGTTACATTTTTTCTCATCAGAGAATAAAACTTTTTTCCACCTTTCAGTGTCCCATGTTTGATGCTCCCTGACAAAGTCTAAATGGGTAGTGTTGTGGCACTGAAGAGACAAGATCTTTGAATTTGTTTTTTTTTTGTTTTTGAAACCCTTTTCCCGCAGATGCCGTCTGATTGTTATTTCGCTGCAATCGGCACCAGTAAGGGCCTTGATTTGGATCGAGGACCGCCCTGTGTCTTGACAGACAGCCAATCGGATCCTCTGGCTCAGCACAGGTGTAATTTTTTGTTCCATAATGCCCAGGATTTTAAAAAAAATATGGAATGACTGTCTTACTGCATCCAACCTCAGCAGCAGTGGCACACTGCGAGAGGCCTTGCTTATGAAGCTCGACGATCCAACCACGTTCAAGAAGAGAAAGTTTCTTAGCTTTAGCCATCAGGAGGGCATGACCGCGTGAATGCCTGACAGAAAATAAAAATTTTGAGCAGATTTTGGCTTTAATAGCCTGTGGTCTTAAACTTTTGATCAGGTGATGAACAGCCTATTTCAGTTTTGTTTTGTTTTGTTTTTTAATTACAAGTTCCAAATGTTTTTTGTCGCACTCCCCCTTCTTGCTTTTGCATATTGTGGCTCTATTTAAAACCTCATTAAGGTCTAAATGTGTAAAATGCATATTCTAGCAATTTTTCAACTGGTCTTAAGATTATGATCAGGTCTGTACAGTCAAAGCAAACATCCATGATAGTTCACAAGGTCCAAGCCTTAAATGGCTCTACTGCATCTGTCAGGTATTAAAGAAGTCACCTGCCATGTTGGAGCTTTTATGACGCTCTTGATGAATTAAAGCCCTTCACCTCATCTGGCAAAGCAAAGGTAGGCCTGATGTTATCAGCTATGACTCTTAGCACGGCTGGGTATGTCATGGTATACCGCAGCCCCTTCTCCTGCAGTCTCTTCTTGACGCCATAATACTTCTTGTGCCTCTGGATGATATCCTGGGAAAGATCTTGAAAGAAAGACATAGGCTTTCCTTGCCAGTCCACTCGATCTTTATCCCTGGCTGCCTGTAGCACTGCTTCCCTCCTTCCCCCGTTTTTTCCGTGGTTTGGGCTCGATCCTCCAACGCGGATATTCTGGTTTCAGCTTCGGTCATCCAAGCTCCTAACTTCTCTAATGCAGTTTGGATGGTGTCCATTCCCAACTTTAAACCACTCATTTCAGATGCAATACTTTGTAGCAACATTTAAATGCTAACTAATTCTGCAGTAGTGTCTGACTGTGACTCTGAAGTTACCATAGCCACCATATTAGTCTCCACAACTCTGTGAGCCTGTCGAGTACTTTGACTTCTCAAGCCATATTGTATAAGGGTTTTCTGAACTGTCTGCATGACTTTTCTATAGCTTTAAACTGTCATGCCCCAATTTTAAGCATTTACAAGTTCAAATAGTTAATTAGAAGGAGGTAAGGCAAGTGTCTCAGTGGAGGTTTTCCACCACGCGGCCGTCTTGGGTGTTCGCTCCAGTGGAAGTCCGAAGTCTTTAATCTTAACAATTTGTTCTGTGTGTTTGTGCTTGTGTGATAGAGAGAGCTAACTTGCTATAGGCTGGCAGAATGGAGTCATGACAGCAACAGGATGGTGCAGGCATGGATAGCCTCCATCTTGAAGGAGAAAGTACCCAGCTGGTGGTACATCCGTAATCTGCGCAGCACAAGGGCATCATGAATTGAGCCTGGATATCCAATGTACACATTCAGAAATGTGCCCTTTGCATTGCAAATGCCTTGCAACAGAATGGATGGAAAAAGCTTTCTGTTGAAATAACATTTTTTCTGTGGCTCTGCAGGAGGACGAATTCTGATATGACAGCCATCGATGGCACCAGCCGCAATGGGAATTCCTCATTGCCAGTAAGGCAGACAAAGCCACAAGCATAAAAATCTCTCACCTTTCGATGAAGTTCTCCGTTTGACTGATGCTCTGACATGTGCACTTGTCTCGGTCAGTTGGGAAATAGTGGTGTGTGTGTGAGTGGGAGGGGATTGATCGAGAGAATGAGAGTGTGCGTGTGTGGGTGAACGAGCCGAGGGAGCCGAGAGTACAGCTGAGTTTAGATACCAAGAGTCAGAGAGCAACTGAAGTTAAAGGTGTAGTCAGCGATGTGGGAGAAAACGAGTGGAGAGGTTGTTGATAAACAAAGTTAGACCCGCCTCTCCCTTCATACCTCAACCCTGGCTCCACCCCCAAAAGCTGATGGACATGCATCGTCATGGAAACGGCCGTAGAAACGGCGTAGCTGACCAACGTAGCTAAGGTAACCCAGACTCGTCAGACAACTCGACTGACATTATTGATAGCATCACAACAACAGTACATTTTGGCAGATTAGACAATAAGATGAATGCCTGATGGCTGTTACTGTTAAGTGAAGCACCACAAAGCTAATGTTGCTTACCTATCCAGCAGACAGACGGCGACATCTGCGTCTGTTTTCAGGTCTTTCAATTGGCGGAGTTCCCTCCACCATCGGAAAACAACACCAATGTTGACCCGGGTCTTCACTCTTTCATGGTCATAGCCCTTCTTTTTCACTTTCTGCTCCTCTGACCTTTTCTTTTGGGCTGTTTTTCAGCCATTGCTACTGCACCTATTGTATCTCTCTCTTACGCTAACTGCGCATGCTACGCAATCTACTACTCCTCCTCCCCCCTCTGTCTGATCTGCGCATGAGTTTGATCGCCCCCTGGATGTGGGGGGGGGGAGGGGGGGGGGGGTGAACCCTGTTTTGGTGGCTCGGCCTGAGCCACAGTACCTGCTGAAATTCAGGGCCAAGGCTGTGTATTGAAAACAGACTTTTTTTTCAACATGCTGTCAGTGGTGACATCTTGTGGATGGAGAGGAGAAATACAGTGATTTTGACAAATAGTGCATTAGATTAGAAGATTAGAAGATCGCTGACTACACCTTTAAAGTGCAGTGTACATTGTGAAGGCACAAATAAAAAGACCATCTCCTCCAGATCCCAGCCGGACTCCTCTATTTAGTTCATCACTAGCTGACTAAGTAAAGGGAGTTAGCCCCAAAGCCAGAGTTAGCTTTGGCGCTGGACCAGCCATATAAACTCCCCTGTGCACCCCAACCACGGTCGAACACTGGAATCAGGAAAGATTGACACCTGAATCCGATAAAAACATTCACTGTATAAGCACGACAGTCATGAAAATGATACCGAGAAGGGCCTCACGTCACCAGTTAGATTGGAGGGGATGCTAGTGCCTGATTGGCTTGTGTGATTGGCCTGCAGTGGTGGGACTGAGAGTCAACCCTTTAAAATGGAGACATGCCGTTGAAAATTCTTCATAAAAACCGACAGAAACAGGAGAGATGATACATTCAGCGCAATTGGGGCCCCGTTTTTGAAGGGGTGTAACACACTGATATCAATAGACTGTTTTTTATTACCATGAACCAATACCATACCAATAATAATAATAACAGTGTCAACACAGGCTTATATTAATTGACTGTTATTTTTGTTGACAAACTCTATCAATCAAAGTGTACACACCACAGTTTTTTTTTTTTTTTTTTAGAATTTAAATTTATAATTTTATTAATTCTATATAATGTGCTAAAGCAATAACGCAAAGATAAAGAAATGGAAATAACATAACCCATTACACAGACATTATGACAAGTGGTAAAGCAATTTGTTTAAATATCAGATGTCATTATAACAACAGTAAGCAAGTGCTTTAATAATTTAAGGTTCAAATGTGTTTTTTGGCTCCACGCAGATTTTTTTGGTGGGAGTGCCTGGCAAAATGGCTTTTTTGCTTGGATAGGTTGCAGATCACTGCACAAGAAAAATTAAAGATTGCTGAAAGAGGAATCGTGTCATTGATGCATAATGCTGGCTAACAGAGCAGGAGACATTGATACTTTATTATACATTTTTGTAGTAAGTCTGCTTGTGTTTTATCTCAAAATGCATCAGATTGGTGCTTTAAAGGGACCATGAGGAGAATCTATTACCGGCAACGTAAAGACTCTGCTACCCATGAGCACACGGGGCGACTGTCGTAATGCTGCGTTCCAGTAACCTTGGAACTGGGAGTGACATCATCTCCAACTTATCGGCGTTTCAGTTGAAGTCGGAAAAAAACGAGCTGATCTACCAGGCTATTGTTAGCTGTTGTTAGCACGCCCTGCATTGTTGTTCACAAATATCACATGAAGAATGTGATTATCTCTATGGCAGCATTTTTGTAAATGTAAGTCTTACAATACGATGTATACAGCTGATCTAGAGCGACACACTCCAGTCAGAAGTGCAAATAAATTGATTATTACAGGAGCTAAATAACTGTTCACACGGGGGGCATCCATCTTCGATTGTCAACTCAGGGGTGGCGAGGTTTCACCGAGTTCCCAGTAGGAAATTCAGACTTCGGGGGGCGATCCAGTTGCAGTTTCCTACTCGGAACTCAAAATTCCTACTTCTGACTACAACTGGAACGCACCAAAAGACGTCTGCAATCCAAAGCGTGTTTGTTGTTATGCAGCTCGGACCATAACTCTGCATTGCTTGACAACTTCTTCTTTCAACAACTTACAGGATGCAAATCGACGAGGTAATGTATCTCTTTCTAGTAACGTAGCGGTAGTTTTTGATGTGTGACAACAAGCAATTTTTGGAAAACTTATTATCGTAGTTGTAGCCAGCTATATATTGCTACTTACAGCCCGGTGCTCTAAGATGTGTCCGAATAATATAAATTTGCTCTAGTTTAAGTTGTCTTGTTCCCAAAGTTGAGTATCCAGGCCAGTCCAGCCCTGTACGACCCGACCGGAAGGCTAAGGAATAGCATTTATAGATAACCTATTTTGATGCTATAAAGCTCTTCTTAAAGTGTGTATTTCGATCAGGCATATATCTAAAAGTGAGACTTTTTTGTAATTATTTAGAAACTCCTCACAGTCCCTTTAAATAGGAAATATTAAAATTTTTCTTACAGGGAGCATGCCCCTGGACCCCCTAGAGGGTTGTATCTTTCTCACCTTTTTCACCCCTGACCTGTTTTCATGCTTGCATAAAGAACAACTTAATAATATGTTCCATGTGGTGCCCACACTTTAAATCTTCTCGCTGATGCTTTGAAGAGCTCAACTGATGCCATTGCCTACTTTGGACATTTAACAAAGCTATTCATACTCTTCGCACTTAAAAAAAAATGGGAACCACGTTTTTTTATGTGGTTGTGGACACAGCCCTCTTTCCTCTTGAGGAGAGATTTCAGAACTTGGGAAACTTTCATGACCGATTTGGAGTGCTGCTCAATTTCACCGCAATGTCCAGAGAGGAGGTGCTTGACCATTGTTAAACCCTGAGCACTGCCCTAATGCATGACCAACAGCCAGATATTGATGGAAAAGAACTTGCTGTTGAAATGTAAAATTTTTCACATTTACCTTAAACATGGAACTTTTGGCCTTCCTGTATGAGATGCAGCTGACTGAAATCTACCCAAGTTTGTGGGTTGCTCTGAGAATCGCTGGCACACTTCCTGTGACAATTTCTGCTGCTGAAAGGAGCTTCTCAAAACTTACACTCATTAAAACCTACAAGAGATTACCCAGATTATTATACTCTTTACAGATGATATCCTTACTGTTATCGAACAAAGTGGTGAAGCTTCTTAACAGATGGCTTAGTGACTTTATTTGGAGTAAAAGAAGACCCAAGCTTAAAATGTCAATGCTGCTGCTCCCCAGCTCGAAAGGAGGCTTGGAAGTCCCTAATATTAAATTCTGCCAACTCGCATCTCAATTGAGATTTATATCACAATGGGTCAAGGAGAATCCTACTTCTACCTGGTTAAATCTTGAATCATCACAGATCACATGCTCCCTTCTAGGCCTCTTATCCTCTAAAAACTGGTCATCAGCTCGGACTTTATGCAACAATATTCCCATAATTCTCAATACTTTAAAGGCGTGGTTTATTGCACGGAAGCTGGAGGGAAGGTCCCACTTGACTTCCTTCCTGATCTCAATTCAAGGTAGCCTGTAATTTAAGCCAGGCATGACTGGCGCCGGATATAGTGTTTGGACATCTCAAGAATTAAAGAAAATGTGTGACTTTTTTGAACGAGCATCCCTTCAATCATTTGAACAAATACAAACAAAATACAGTCTCCCAAGATGTCATTTCTTTAGACCTTCAACTCAGGGATTTCATAATCAGAAAAACAACTTGACAACATTATAAAGATACAATACAATAGAACAGTTACTGCTTCAATGCCCTGCTAAGAAATCTATTTCATGCTTTTATTATGCCCTAAGTCAATGTGATGTATTGAATATTCCAGCTGTTATAAAAACATGGGAAAACGAACTTGGTGTTAATATCGATGAGAATAATTGGGAAGTGAAATGGAATCATACAAAGAAAATATCAGTATGCAATCGTGCTAGATTGTTACATTATAAAATCTTGCACCATCTGCAAATCTCTCAGTAAAAGAAACAAAATGAATCCCCAAACTTCCTCCTTATGCTTAAACTGCAAGATCTCAGAGGGGACCTACACACATTGTGTCTGGTTTTGTCCTAAAATTCAAGCAAACCGGTTTGACATTTTATGGGACATGGAAAAAATTCTTTGTGTATCTTTGTGTATGAATCCTGTCCGCTTACTCCTTGGCCATCCATCTCATGATGCTATTGTTGCCACTTGTACTAAAAGATTGTTTGATACTCCTGCATATGCTGCAAGAAAGAACATTTTTGTCATGGATAAGTGAAAAACCGCCTTCTAAGGTGAACTGGCATCTGATTATCATGGAGTGTATTCCTCTTGAATACCTGACCTGTTTGCATCAATCTAGAAAGGGACAGTTCATGCAAATATGGACTCCATACCTCCATTTCTCAAACACGACTGTAGCTTTGACTCATAAAGACACATTGATTGACTAACCATGGATGACGACTTTGCAGGATCAGAGAAGGAAAAACTATGAACTGTACCATTATTTTTAGGGTCCTCCCCAAATGGGAGGGTCCTTGCCCCTATTGTTCCTGTATCGTTTCTTTCTTTCTTATTATTATTATTTACCGGGGGGAGGAAATAAACCTTAATTTGAACCCCTAAACATGCTCAAAAACTCACCAAACTTGGCAAGCACCTCAGAACCAGCAAAAAAAATTATAAAACAGAAAAATCAACCCCCAACATGCCAAAATGTGCTCTCTAGCGCCACCTGGAAACACTAAAATGGACCTCTCAGCCACTAGGAATGTTGTAGCAAGATCAAACCAAAACCAAAATGCAGGTCTGATTGAAGCCCACAAATCTTGTGCTGACACCCCTGACCTATCTCAAACAGGAAGCCAGAAATTTGCCCTTCAAAGTTAAATTTCAGGGGAAAAACATGCCAGACGGAAAAGTTGTCTCCTCCTAGGCCATAAATGTTATCAGCTTGACAGGTGGACAGATGAGAGAGGAAACACTGAGGAACAAAAGTTATGAAGGGATTTGTTGTTTCTTGAACAGTTTTTGAATGACGAGCCCTCAAACTTTGTGAATCCCAAAGAAGCCCTCTCCCATTCAAATGAATGGGAGAGGAAAACTCAGAATCAGACATCATGTGTCAGTTAGGCATCTACAGACAAAACAATAACTCATACAGCTTTAAAAATGACACGGTTGGATTCCTGACAAAATTTTACATGAAAAAGGTCCTATTTTTAGAGAGATGGCAGCTGTGAAAAATTGTTTGAGTTATCGTTGCTCTGCTGCTGAGGCCAGTTGGGATGATGTCTCTCCCTGACTGACAGTTGAGTGCAGGTGGTCATGCAGGATGACGTCACCCTTCTCTGCCTGGATGTCCAAAGCTGATTATGTGACTGAAGGAGGAGCAATAGAATGTCTCATGCTAAGCCATTATAATGACTGAGGCTCCTGACAGAGCTGCAGAAACACATAGTCTAACTTAGAGCAGTTTAAAGGGATGAAAGAGATGAAACCCTCAAAATGGAGGTCAACGTGGCATGAGGGACCTGCAACAGTGCGAGGACCCGTCCAACGCTGCTTGCATCTTTGTTATTTATTTTGCATTAATTTAATTTGATTTAAGTGTTTATTCACAGGCTTTTCTTGTATAAAAATAAAGTCCCTAAAACGTAAAGCTATATGACAGTTTTATATAAGTATGTAAAAGTTGTCATTGGTAAAGGGAAGACATTAGACATATGCGCCCCATGTATCATTTTGATAGTACATCTTTTATCTAAAACATTCATAAAAGCTACAATGCGGGGTCATGGGTATTCTATTGTCATAAAGCAACATTCCTTTTACCAAGTTCACCATGCTTTGTGGGATCTCTTTGATTAACACTGAGTATTGTTGTTCAGCACACTCCATGTTAATTTTATTAATAAAATCATCATAGTCAAGAAAGTACCCCCTTTAAGTCCATTAGATGCAAAATCAACCAAATCGTCTCTCCAGTCATTGTAAACTAAAGATTTTCTATGAGTTAAGATACATCTGTTATTCCAAATAGGAACAGAGTGTGGAGAAAAGATATGACTGTAAATTAGTACCCAGTACAGGAGGACCTGCTGATGAAAATTGGACAACTTAACTGGTGGCTTGGATATACAAAAGTCACATCTTAGCAGAAAATCGATTCCACCACATTTCTCAAATATTTTAGAGGGAATATGAAACCAAAATCCATCCCCCATAGTAGCCTATACACACATGGACAAAATTGTTGGTACCCTTCCGTTAAAGACAGAAAGCCCAAAATAGCCACTGAAATGACTTCACACTGACAAAAGAAAGAATAAATAAAAAATTACTGAAAATCAACTAATGAAAGTCATACATTGCTTTTTAATTGTGGTTCAAAATAATTATTTTAAAAAACAAAATAATGAAACTGGTCTGGACAAAAATGATGGTACCCTTGATTTCTTATTTTGTTGCACAACCTTTTGAGTCAATCACTGTAATCAGGTTTTTTCTGTAACTCTCAATGAGACTTCTGCACCTGTCCACAGGTATGTTGGCCCACTCCTCATGAGCAAACTGCTCCAGCTGTCTCAGGTTTGAAGGCTGTCTTCTCCAGACTGCTTGTTTCAGCTCCTTCCACAAATGTTCAACAGGATTTAGATCAGGGATCATAGAAGGCCACTTCAGAATAGTCCAGTGTTTTGTTCTGATCCATTCTTGGGTGTTTTCAGCTGTGTGTTTTGACTTATTATCCTGTTGGAGGACCTATGACCTGTTACTGAGACCAAGCTTTCTGACACTGGGCAGCACATTTCACTCCAGAGTGTCTTGATAGTCTTGAGATTTCATTGTTCCTGCACAGATTCAACACACCCTGTGTCAGATGCAGTAAAGCAGCCCCAGATCATAACTGAGCCTCCTCCATGTTTCACAGTAGGTACAGTGTTCTTTTCTTTGTATCCCTCATTTTTGTGTCTGTGAACATAGAGCTGATGTGACTTACCAAAAAGCTCTAGTTTTGTCTCACCTGTTCAAAAGACATTCTCCCAGAAGCTTTGTGGTTTGTCAGTATGGATTCTGGCAAATTCCAGTCTCACTTTTTTTATGATTTGCTTTCATCAGTGATGTCCTCCATTAAGTCCACTTTGGCTCAAACAGTGATGGATGGTGTGATCTGACTCTGATGTACCTTGACCTTGGAGTTCTCCTCTAATCTCTTTGGAAGTTGCTCTGGGCTCTTTGGTTTCGATTCGTATTATCCGTCTCTTCAGTTTGCCATCAGTTTTCCTCCTGCAGCCACGTCCAGGGAGGTTGGCTACAGTCCTGTGGACCTTAAACTTCTGAATAATCTGTGCAGCTGTAGTCACAGGAACATCAAGCTGCTTGGAGATGGTCTTTTAGCCTTTACCTTTAACATTCTTGTCTATAATTTTCTTTCTAATCTCCTGAGACAGCTCTCTCCTTAGCTTTCTGTGGTCCATGTTCAGTGTGGTACACACCATGATACCAAACAGCACAGTGACCACTTTTCAACCTTTAAATAGGCAGACTGATTACAGGCTTGAAGACACCTGTGATGATAATTACAGGACAGACCTGAGTTTAACATGTCCCTATGGTCACATCATTTTCAATCTTTTATAGGGGCACCATCATTTTTGACCAGGCCAGTTTCACAAGTTTTTTTTTTTTAATTATTCTGTTCGACCACAGGTCAAAAGCAATGTCTGATTTTCTTTGGTCAATTTTCTTAGAATTTTTATTTATTATTACTTTTGTCGGATTCAAATTATTTCTGTGACTATTGTGGGTTTTTCCTTTATTAAACGAAGGGTACCAACAATTTTGTCCACGTGTGTACTGTGTAGATAGCATTGCTAGCATTCTCAAATCAATCTAAGGACATACCCAAAGAATTTCTATATTCATCAGGCTTTGCAGCTGATTACGACCACTGGCCATAGTAGATTCAAAGTTAATATGTTAACATACAAATGAATGTGCCTGGCTTGGTTATTGCTCACTAAGAAACTGCACATCCCCCAACAGTATAAAATTCAGTTGGCCTAGTAGTTTACATTTTAGCTTTAGCTTAGATTGCATTAGATCATTTTAAGTTCTCTGACCATGAGTTAAGAGTATGGTGATTGATTATACCTTGATATAAAAAGGAAATACATAACAACACCAGTCTGCATACACAAAGGGAGGTTGTTAACATTATCAGCAAGGCTTAGCTTTCATTCCCACCTAATCTAGAAATATTCACAATACTAATATTCAAAACACATGACATTAGCAAGACAACGTATTTCCTAGTCGTAAATGATAGTAATAATCACTATATCTTTCTAAATTGAAAGTTTTTTTTAATCTTGAAATCCTGCAAGTCTATATAAACTCAGTCCAAACTTTCAGTGTTCCCAAGTTCAAACTTGCGAACTTTAAATTGAAAAGCACCCCATATCTGAAGCCAGACTGTCTTGGAGATGGGGGCAAATTTCAGAATTCTAGGTCCATCCTGCAGGGGGCACTATAGAGGGCACACTTAGCCATGTTTCCACACCCACCAAAATAAACAATAAATGCTACAGAATTTTCCAGTGAGCTTATGTGTACCAAGCTTTGTAAATGTTCTCTAAAATCTTGGTCTATTCAAAATGTATTATCTCACTCATGTGGCACAATTAACACCCAGCTCATGTGCTATAGTCTATTATCATTTATGTATAAAACCAGACATAACCTTCTCCAAGCTGATAGGTGGAGCTGCATTTTAGAGAAAAAATTTCAGGACACATTAGTTCACAATCATGGGTCGTATGATATGCAGGCCCAGTAAGTTATATACAGCTGTATTACATTTTAGATGTACTTATTTAAAAATTTTCGAAACTTACAAGAGGTCGACATTTTCAAAAAATGATTGGGGGAGGTAATAATTTCCTCCCCCCAATAATTCTGTCAAGTAAATTCACAAGTGTTATGACTTTATTTTTTAATCAAAGCACATTGAAGAACGGATTGAATAAACTGAACACCATTTTATAAATTGTTGTTTTGTAGGAACACTTCAAGGTGATGATAAATTCCCAAGATGTAGGAGCTGCCTTGCAGGAAATTAAACACAAATGCCTTATAATGGGCGAACTTGGCAACGGGAGGGAGGAGCAAAATTTCTTTGGCATACATGGGAAATGGAGTTATGTAAGATTTCGTGATGTGGCTTTTGATTGGTGCCCTTCGGTGTGTTCTCTTAAATGAAATAGCCTGTGTGTGGCCATACTTTATCCAAACAGCTTTACAATTGTTTAAAGTTTCACCAGACACAATGGCCATTCACCGTTATGCTTGTGTTGTCATATGCCTACAAGTCCCATGATGCACTTCGCATGCCCACTTTGAGCAAGGCGGCAGCCAGTCAGTAGCAGGTAAACAAATCCATCTGTTCTGTGAGGAAGCGAGTCAAATAAGCGTATGCGCTCTGTTTGTCTTAGCTTTCTAATGTCGTGAAAGATGATAGTCAAAAAAAGAAATGCGTCATCTATCACTGATTTTATTAATTAGTCGCCGAATTGTTATTTAACGACGACAAACGGGACGAGCCGAACCTGCAGTGAAGAAACCAACGTCGATATCTGCGCATGATGCACTGCAGCACTTTGGAGAAAATGGGTTTATTTACCCTGATTCTCAAAATAGGGTACATGATTCGGGATGTCGGCTGGGCTCTTTAGCCACCGAAACATTTGGTTGTGCTGCATATTTTATTACAACCCCATCTGTGCGACCTGCAACATGGGGCCCATCATGCAAGAACGGACAGCATCCACGACCCTGAAACGCGTCGTCTCAAAAGAGAAGATTCGCGTTAAAGATACAGAAAACAGTGTGCCAGGAACCAGGTAAGACTATAACTGATCATTCAACGAAACGGGTGCCATTTGGGTTGGCAATGTTTGATGAGGTGTCCATGCACAAAAAATATGTTGAAGTGTGTTTCCAAATTTTACAGCAACTAAAGCAAGTGTTCTTATTGACATGATATATATAAAAAAATACTGTTTCTTAAAGAAATACTATTTCTTAAAAGAAAAAAAAACTATTTCTTTTTAATCATTTTTCATCTATAAATGATCATTTTCCAGTGTCTGCAATGACCAACATATATGTATTAGCTGCATGTAAAATTTCACCAAATAAATGTTTTTTTTCCACAAAATTTTATTATTTTCAGGAATATAGGCCTGTCCCTTTTTACATTAGATATATTTATTAAAATAAAAATAGTTTTTTTGTAATAAAATGTTAAGTTTTACGTGTGTCACTCAGTTTGATTTACCACCCCTTCACACTTACTTGTTTTGTACTTCACTGTACTGCACTGTTAATTTTAAAATATCACAAAGAGGAAATGACATAATTTGGGTCTTTTGGGCAGCCATGACCAAAAGCAGGCAAGATCTGATGTTATATTGTGTATTTGTTGTTCTTTCATGGTAGACGAGGTCTGTCAAGCGGAACCCTTCCACCCCTACCACCCCGTCATGCAAAATGCAACTTTATATTGACGGTGTCCAAAAAAGGAGTTTACTGTTTGGAAAACACATTTATTTCATAATTTGTTTCATGTATTACTGATCAAATGGGGTACAAATTGTCCGTGACGGGGTGGAACAAAAATGCTCCCATGCCTGAGAAAAAAAAAGATATTATTTAGATTTAGATTCAGAAGATTTTATGCATGAGCTGGGAAAATATATTTTTGGATGGATTAACATGTATTTCATCTTGTGGATTAAACAAAAAAAAGTTAGGTCCTGATTAAATTTAGAAACTTGCAAAGGGGAAATGGCACCCATTTCATAGAATGACCCAATTTGGGTTCATCCAAGGTTAAATCTGACCTGGCATGAATTGTCTGAGGTATTTGCAAGGGGTTGGCCTGACATGTTATTATAATGTTTCCGCAGTTCAAAGAAAGGCAACAAGATGAAAAAGGCAGTGGGCCAAGTGAAAAATGGTCTCCCAGGGCCAGGTCAGGAAAAGGACATGCTGACAACAGTGCAGAAGGTGAGGAAATGTCATCATTGTAAATAGTCAAGTGAAAAGTTATTTATAAAGTAAATTCAAAAACAACATATGTTAAACTGTACACCTGTACAGAGAGACTAACAAAATTAAAAGCTGCAAGCAGTATTGGACATGTCCTTGCTATGTCACAGGTTGTTTATGCCCGTTTGATCTCTGTTTCATCCCTTTTTGACCTGCTCAAAGTGACTGAGGTGTATTTCTGCAGCTCTGTCAGGTGCCCCAGTCTTTATAATGGGTGTGTATTACACATTCCATTTTCCCTCCTCCAGTCACAGGACCAGCTGCAGCAGAGCACTTAAACTGTTCACTGTAAACATGTTCTCACTGATAACGCAATTTTGACTAAATCTGTTCAAAAATGAGATATTTTAACTTCAAATTTTGTCAGGAATCCATCCATGTAATTTTTAAAGCTGTAGGACTTTTAGGTTTGTCTGTCGAGACCTAACTGCTAGAGCTTGTCTGGGCCTGTTTCTTTGTCTTCCATGGAGCTGCAAGGGCTGCCTCAGGGTTCAGCAACTTTGGGGTCTTGCCATTCGGAAACAGTTTAAGAAACAACAAAATCCTGAATAATATTTTATCAACAATGCCTCCTCTGTCATCTCTTCGTTTTTCAAGCTGATACCATTTACGGCCGAGCAGGAGATAATTTTTCTCGATAAAGTGTTTTTAGAGCAATGTAATATTTTGAAAAGCAAATTGCCAGCTTCCTGTTTGAAATAGGTCAAGGATGTCAGCACGTGATTTGTGGGTGTCAATGAGACCTAGGTTTTGGCGTTGGTTTGATCTCTCTGTGGTATTCCTAGTGGCCGTGAGGTCTGTTTTAGTGTTCCCGGATGGCGCTAGAGAGCACATTTTAGCATTTTTGGGTTATTTCTTTTTTCATTTTATAAAATTTTTTGCCGAATCTGAGGTGTATGCCAATTTTGGTGAGTTTTTAAGCAAGGAGGCGAGGACCCTAAATATGATAGAAACAACAATGAGCACTATCATAATGCTTAAAATAAAGTAAAATTGCTAAAATTGGAATAGAAAGCCAAACAGCCAAGGGCAGACATAATAAAAATAAAACCATTAATTCAGTAGATTGATTATCTATCTACACAGTCTAAAATATGCCAAAATGCAATAAAACAGACCGACTGCAGGTTAGTTTGATTTGGAAGTGATGAAGGACTCAGCAGATATTGTTACTATAGAGCAATAATCAAGCATAAAAGTTAAAAAGTGACGAATCTCTTCCTGAAGGCCACTTACCTAGATAAGGGTTTAACAGAAGGAAAGTTTGTCTACTGTTATCTTTTGATAATAAGTGATTTGGTAAAATGGCAAATGTTGAGGCGTGTCTACCTCAGTACACTACTCCCCGAAATAATCACTCATGTAACATAATGACTGCCTTTCAGGGTGCACATTCAAAAGGAGGCAGGTACAAATCCCACACCACATGGAATACAAGCAAACTCTCCAGGTATGTGTATGACATAATGAATACCTACCTCACTTACGCAATCCCTAAAGAGCTTTTCTTCACATTCATCCGTATCTCTACAGCCCTGAAGAGGAGGACTTGAGACCCCATCTACGCAAGCACTTATCTGTGCAAAGGAAAGAGGAAAAATGCGAAAATCAACGGCTCTCACAGGGTGGCAATGAGCTTCATCCAAATCGAGGAGCAACAGGTAAAAACCGTCAAGCTCTATCACTCCCTCTCTCCCCAATATCAGGTCTACGACACATGCCGCCACACCCCCTAACTCACTCCTCGGTTCCAACCCCAGAGTCCCTACAGCAGCACTACAACCAGAAGGATGTTGACACTGACAGCGCCAGTGATCTGTCAGACTCTGAGAGGCTGCCTGTTCTGCCCTCTCCCTGTACCCCGTGCACCCCTCCACATCTCAATCTGCGGGCCGAAGTCATTAACAGTAATGACTTTCCCCCTGACATCCCAGGACCCCATGGGTGTCTGGGCGATGATAGTGAGAGTGAGAAACCCAGTTATAGTTACTCAGATTTTTTGCCACCTCCCTTCAACAGCTGGAGCCTGAGACAGCTAGCAGTGTTTCTTCATACAGAGGGCCGTGGGGCACCCAGGCCCAAGCCTGTTGGGCCCCTAGAGAGGTACCTAGAGAGGCTGCTTCAGCTGGAGTGGCTCCAGATTCAAACCGTGCAAGCAGAGAACAGCCGCCCACCAGGCAGCCGACCAAGGCCACAGAGCTTTCCCTCTGCCACTAGTGCGCAACCTACCAGGCCTCACACTGCTCCTTCAACCCGCCTTAACTCCCCTAAAGGGCTGCGGCAAAGCCAGCGAGCCTTGCCATTCACACCCGTCAACAACCCTCCATCACCTGCACAGCACCAGCCCTCCCGTTTTACCTTCTGCCCTCATTGTCACATTCGTTATCCATTGTGCAATGGTAGCTGCTCTGCCTATGCCTACCAGCGCCACTCTCGGCTCAGCCCTCTGCTGGAATGCAAAGCAAGACCTAGGGCACAAACAAAGAGGAGCAGCAGTGAGACCAGGGCAAACTCCACAGAAGGTAGGAGTCCTGGATGTCAGGGCGGAGGAGGGGGAGCCCAAACTCCAGTTAGTCCTGCAGCTGGAAGGAGTCATATGAGATACATGCAAGCTTCAGGCAATGCACGAAAGCATCCCCAGGAATATGGAAACAACCCAAACAGTAGAGGTCCAGTGAGGAAAAACCGCAATAGATCTAATTCTGAGACAGATGTTAAAAAAGAGCCAGGTGGCAACAAAGCTGCTGGTGTAGAGAAACGTGTCTTAGCTGCAAGTAAGAAAGAGGTAATCATCTCAAAGAAAGCAGAGAAGGACTGGCAGAGGATGGAGGCAGGAGGTCAGGCCTCAAAAACTGCCATGAAGAAACCTGCTAAAGAGCCACAGTCTTGCTCCAAAGCACCACTGAGCACGAAGCAAAATGGCAAAACAAAAAATGTGCAATTTGTCGCAAAGTGACCTGTGTACACTTACAGTATAGTGCTTTACTTAGTGTTAACCTGGTACAGGAGCTTGAACCTTTGCCTGCTTTGTATGTAAAATGTGTAATACTAACTTGTAACTGTTGTATTGCCTTCAAAAGGCCAAAAATAACACTTGGTTACAAAGCTAGAATAGAGACAACAATGACTTTAAAGTCTTACAGATAACAATATTAAATCATATTGTAATCATCAAAATAATTTACTGTTTGGTGACAGACAAATCATTATAGCCTTCAACTCAATGGGACTCTAAAAAATAAATTTCTATGTCATTACAATTATTTGCATTGCAGTCAAGTCCCTTGTGCTACTAATGTTAAAAGGGAAATCATTTACTTACATGTAATCCTTAGTAAAGTAAAACAGTTCATGAGCACCTTGGTCACAAGATACAATGATGGATGTTACATAGTTTAAATGTTAGATTGTCTGTTTTAAAACTTACTTTACTTGAGTTGCTTATCATCCTTTCTTTGGTGCCTCATCTTTTGTGTCATATTTTTAGTAAGAGCATCTTTGACTGAGATGGAGGAGGTACAGCAAGTGATGTACTGCTGTAATGTTGTTTCAGATACATTGTGCAATGGATTTATATCTTTGGTTACAAGGGCTTTTCATCTTTGAACAGCTTCAATTGTAGTCAGTCATGATATATATTTTACATAGAGCTGAGTTCTTTCTACCATTAAAGACAGTGAAATGTTCGCTATGAATGTACATGCATATATTTTTTTTCAAATTTTATATACCATAGTTATATTTAGGACAATGTTGTGGTTAATATGTATTTTTCATTGTCATTCTTTTGTTTACATTGTCATGTACAAAGAGATTTAAAAAAAAAAAAGAGCTGAATATAATATATTGCTGGATGGTTATGCCTCTGAAGGGGTAAAAATTAAACACACCTTTGCTGTCAGGCTGGCACAGGTGCATTTTTTACGCATCACTTCCATTGTTCGCTGCATACTTGAAGTCTTTAGACATTAATGTAAACACAATGTTCTTATCTGTTGGTTGTAATTTACCATGCACATTGAACTCACTGAAACACCACAATGTAAATAATGTGAAATGTATTCATATTGCACCTCTCTTCTTAATATTCATGTAAAATATCAAAGCCATAGCCAAGGTACCAGAAGTGACGCTGTTAGTGTACAGTTGTACATGCTGTTGACAAGCACGCTGAAAGATTGTCGTATATATTTTCACAATGTCGAATGCAAGTATTTGTAAGGCATAGGAATAAATGTTTTGCACTCAGAGTTTGCTTATTCATTGTATTCCTTGGGCCACATAAAAATACAAATTCAACTTTTTAAAAATATAATACATTTCTTGTGACCTACTAGTATAGGTATAACAAGTTTTGTTATAGTTAAAAAGGTTAAGTTATTATTTATTTGCTTTTTTACCCATTAATTAAAGATGTGCTGAATGCATTCAGATCCCTATAATTAAACCTGTGTAGAATGTTACACCAGGTACCAAACCACAGAGCAGCAACTTTCCCTGAGACATATTAGAATAGATGTTAAATATGTTTGTGAAAATGTTTTTTTTTTGCATTTAAAGTCACAGGTTTCATAACCACAATTCATTTGATCACGCAAAAAAATCCTTATATTTAGTTTAGATCAACCAGTTTTCTTTAAAATGTTCAGGGACTAAAGCTTACTACCAATTGAAATGATGTTATTGCAATAGTGACAATCCTGAAATAATAGTAACTATCGATTTGATATTAATACTGATTGATTTGTATCAGTCTAGTACTGTTATATTTTCATTTCTTGGGGTGTGGTATTTGTCACAAGAACTACCTCAAACAAAAAGTTTTGAGTTGGACCACATCTCATCCATACCTCTTCTTGCATTCCTACTCGGGCCCGACCGATACATTGGCCGGCCGATTAAATCAGCCGGTTATAGCCCTTTTCAAAGTATTCAACATCGGCCAGAGTTTTGCCGATGTAATGCCGATATATTCTTAATTTCTCATAAAACGGTAAACGCTGTTCGGTGTTCAAGCCGCAGCAAGCAGCCCGATGGTTTTTCAAACAGAAATGCTGGATCGAAAACTTTTGATCAACACGTTGAAGAAGGTTCACAGCACGGAGTAGGCGGTTGGCAACGACTAAGCTATGAATGGTGAGAGGATGGCAGAAGGTAGTGATGGTGGTGACAAATTGGATATTGAGATTGGAGAGATGGAATTGGTGAGCGGACAAGTTGAGTGGAGCACGGTAGGAGAAAGTCCGAGACGGAAAAATCATAAAAAGCAAAGAACATCTGCATATCCAGGTGAGACTGACAGTGAACATGATGTTTACTTAACAAGGAGGAAAAATGAGGAATTTAAAGTCTTGGTTAAACTCACTGAAGATATTAGATATTAGAATGAATAATATTGAGGGTAAAAGAGTAACAACTACAATGAAAGAGGAAGGTAAAGTTGTGCGTGGTGTTATTTCAAAAGTACCCATGGTCATATCTGTGGAACAGATTAATGCAGACTTTAAAGGAGCTAAAGTCAAGCAAAGAAACTTAAAAAAAGAAATGTAGAGAAATGTGATAGCCATATCGGTCATGATCAAATGTGAGGGAGAAAGACTGCCAACTAAGGTGTTTTTGGGCTACATGATGTGAGGCTTTACATTCCCCCGCCATTGAGATGTTACAAATGCCAAAATTATAGGCATGTAGCAGCTGTATGTAAAGGATAACAAAGATTTGGAAGTTGTGCGGGAGAACATGAGTATGGGAAATGTGGGGGAGATGTTAAGCTAAAATGTTGCAATTGTGGGGGGGAACACAGTTCAGCTTTCCGAGGATGCAGGGCTAACAAGAGTACGGTGTACATTTTAGGACATCCTCAGTCTCAGAAAAACCTCTGTCATTTCTCAGACCAAAAGACCTCAGAAAAACCTCTGTCATACCAAACGGCCTCAGAAAAATCTCCCTCAGACCAAACGGCATCAGAAAAACCTCCCTCAGACCAAACGGCATCAGAAAAACCTCCGTCAGATAATACGGCCTCAGGCTTCAAAATAAAAGTCATCAGACAAAACGGCGTCAAATTAAACTGCCTCAACCAAAACAACGTCAGATAAAACGGCCTCAAAATGAAAGCCATCAGACAAAATACTGGAAAAACGGACTCAAATAAAACAGCGTCAGGTCGTAACAAACAACTGAACACTATTTTTAAGAGACCGGAAGTGCACGTGACATCAAATGTCGGTACCATAGACATTATTATATTATATTTGTCCGAAATGGCATACTAACTTACTACATACTCGTGTGTATATACTGTATACTACATACTATAAGTATGATTAGAATGCCAACGTTCACACTGTAGTATACTACTAAGTTTCCCATGATGCATTTCAAACCCCCGACAACAAAAATCAGAAGCACACCAGGCTATCAAATATCTCTGTTGATTCGCCACATTTGAAAGTGCAGAGAGCATTTCAGGCGAGAAAGTCACCACGTAGAATACCAAAATGTGGTCATTTGAGCCATAAAACGCACGGATACAGATTTCATTTGGACATTTCGGACATTCCGTTATGTGCGCCATTATGCTATCAAAGAAACTTCCGGTCGGCTCGAAAACAAGAGCCCAATTTACAAGAGCGTTAAAGAACTAAAAGGAGATAATAAAGACTGCTTTTATTTTGAAAACGGGAAGTTTGCTAGTGGCTGAGTTTTAGCTGAAAGCCGTCTCAGGACGATTTAACATTATGACATTACGATGATTATGATATTGTTACAACCTGACGCTGTTTTTTATTTGAGTCCATTTTTCCAGTATTTTGTCTGATGGCTTTCATTTTGAAGCTTGAGGCCGTATTAACTGAGGGAGGTTTTTCTGATGCCGTTTGGTATGACAGAGGTTTTTCTGAGGCCGTTTGGTCTGAGAAATGACAGAGGTTTTCCTGAGACTGAGGATGTCCTAAAATGTACACCGTACAAGAGAGCAACTGAAATCCAAAAGATTAAAGTCACCCAAGGAATCACCTATGCTGAAGCAATAAAGAAGGTTCCAGAACAACCAAAACAAAAGGCAGAGGAAAACACCAAAACGAGGTCATGTAAAGGATGTGAGGAAATAAAGAAAGATACGCTGATAGTGAGCAAAAAAGACTTTGTACTATTCATGGTCGGCGTCATTAATTACACAGCACAAACTGACAAGAAAACAGAAAAGATAAAGATAATAGATCAGCAGAAAAATACCTGGGAGTTCAGGGGCTGGCACGGGAGACTGTGAAGGAGAGGTTAAGTGGGGCAACACAAAGTACACAAGCATGGGGTGGTAGGTCCTCATGGTCCTAGTCATTTTACAATGGAATGCAAGAAGTCTGATTGCAAACGTTCGGGATTTTAAACATTATATATCGTCTCTAATCAATAAACCACAAATAATATGTGCACAAGAAAGCTGGTTGAAATCGGAATGGGATTTTGTTTTAAATGGGTACACAGTGGTTGGAAATGACAGAAAAGATGGTAAAGGTGGAGGGGTGATGACATTTGTACAGCATGGGATTACATATGGGGTAACTAATATAGGGAAGGACTATGAATCAATAGCAATCAGGATTTGGTTGGGCAGGGAGGACCTCACTATCATTATTATGTTGAAATGCTGAGTCAGCATTTCAACATATTCTTCTTCCTAAAATGTATTCTTCTTTTTCTTTTTCTTCTTCTTCTTATTCCTTAAGATTTTGGCACCTTTCACAGGCTTCAAATTTGCACAGATTTTCACAGAAAAAAATTGACATATGCAGCATGTTCAGGAGAAGTGAGCTTGTATTTTTCACAGGTTTAACAGTTATAATTTTTACAGTAAAAAATAATTTCTGCATGTATTTTTTTTACATTGAAATCAATGGTACATTTCTGCAGGTCTGCTGAAAACTTCAGCAACTTTGAAGCTCCACAGATTGGGCATGCTTCCACCTACAGACTGGACTGGAATGAATTCATGCTTTAAAAGCTGCATTGACTTCTCAACTATTTTTACATATCTTCAGCTTTTTGCTGGCTTCTACAGGTTTTTAAATATGATTTTTTAAGCAACACCAACTTTTGAGGAGATCTGTGTGTGTGTTCAGCGTGTCACACGACTTCAGACCGAAGCCCGGACAGCGAGTGCTGCAGTTTGAAGCGCGTTTTTAACTCGTCACTGTGTTAACATTTTGAACAGTACGGATATGAGAATTATATTACACGTTTTACCAGGTTCTTGGGATGCTCACGGTGAAATCCTTTTCCTGATATCTATTCCGGTTTAGACACAGCAAGCGTTCATTTACTGGGAAGTACCGGGCGTCATTACAGTGCTCTATGAGACAAATAGGAGAAATACTGTGCTTTCCATAATTCAGCATTTTAGCCCTGTGGTTGAAAGATTAGAGCAGCGAACTACAGAGCGAGAGATTCGGGTTCAAATCCAGACAGAGGCAGACGTACTTTTCTTTCCATCTAGTACAGATTCTTCATTACAATAGCGTAATCATGCTTGTCTTTACACTCTCAACCTTACTTTGGACGTATTACACTGACTGGCCACTTTATTAGGTACATCTACAAATAACACATTTAACCATGTTACAAAACAGTCATTCATTTTCTGCTTTCTTTCACAACTGCAAACAGTTTTAGTGCACTTTTCACTATCTGCTACAGTTTCTGAGATATGACTGTTGAAGCTGCATCAACTTTTGCACATTTCTTTGAAGTTAGAGCATGGTCACATGACCTGCGGAGCTCAGCTCCATTATCTATAATTTTCTGCAAACATTTTTATTGCACATTTCACACATTTGCAGCCCTGATTTACTGATTAAAACTATTCATGTCACATTTTCTACTTTCTTTGCATTACTTTTAGCAATTTCATTTCACAGTTTCAGCAGTCACACTCAGCATTTCAACGCATTTCCTGCATGGAAATGCAAATTCTCTAGTTAATTACTATAATCTGAGTAAAAGGATAGGTTACAATACACTTAATTCTATTGGTGGTCAAACACATGGGAAGATGGTATGGTGTGGGGATTTTAACGCACATAGTACATTATGGGGAAGTAGGAATACAGACACAAATGGGGCGGCTATAGAGAGCTTCATTGATGAAAAGGGGTGGATTTCCTTAAATGATGAGGGACAAGATACAACAATATTCAGAATACAGAGAGTGCAATAGATTTAACACTAACCTCTCGAGAAATAGCAGCTTCTACATCATGGGAAGTTATCAAATGTACTTCTATCGGTAGTGACTATTACCCTATTAAAATTAAATTAGGAATCGAAGTTCAACAGGAAGTGTTGCAGAGGAGACTAGAATGGAAATTTGAGAAAAGCAACTGTTTCAGTCAAGTTTCAATTAATAAGTAAAAATAGAGTGAAGAAATATAGAGAGAGGAAATAAGAGATTTAAATATATTCAATAATAAATTAGTTTCAGCAATCATTAAAACAGCAGGGAAGACTATTCCGAAAGCTAAAGAGAACAGAAGGAAAAAAAGTGTACCATGGTGGAATGATGAATGCAGTCAAGCAATAAAAAATATAAATAGAGCTTTCAGACAATTGAAGAAGTACCTAAATTTAGCAGACGTTTGGGGAATGATTAAAAGAATGAATGGTGTGAGAAAGAAATATGAAATACCAGTATTACAACAAAACAATCTAACAGCAGTAAGTAATATAGACAAGGCAGAGCTGCATAGCAAAAACGTTAGTTAGGATACATAGTTCAGAAAATTTATCAGACACAGCTAAACAAGCTAGAGACAGAACACTTTCAATAAATCCAAATGTAACAGTCAAAAGAACAGTGTCAGGAAACATCTTAGATCTACCTTTTAGCTTATTGGACTTAAAAAGAGCCATAAATAAAGCAAAACAAACTTCTCTGGGAAAGGATGGAGTATGTTATACTGTGTTGGCACACATGGATGATAGTGCACTAGAGGTTGTTTTAAATTTATTTAATTTAATATGGGAAACAGGGAGCATACCATCAGCATGGAAACAGTCTATCATTGTGCCAGTCCTAAAACCTGATAAGAATCCCTCAGACCCTTCTAACTACCGACCAATAGCTTTAACATCGCAGTTAGGGAAAACAATGGAACAAATGATTACCAAAAGGCTAAATTATGTTCTAGAAACTAAACATATGATATTAGTCTATCAAAGTGGGTTCAGGAAGGGGAGAAGCACTATGGACTCTGTTCTGTGTCTAGAATCAGAGATAAGGAAAGCTCAAACAAACAAGGAAGAAGTTGTCGCTGTATTTTTTTTATGTAGAAAAAGCATATGATATGCTATGGAAGGAAGGACTTCTCATTAAGTTAAATAAATTAGGTATTGAGGGTAGGGTGTATAACTGGGTACTAGATTTTTTTGTTTGGAAGAACGATAGGAGTAAGAGTAGGAACGGAATTTTCAGAAATGTATGGTGGAGAATGGAACCCCACAGGGAAGAGGATGTAGTTATTATTTAATATTATGATAAATGATATATTTGAGAAAGTAGAACAAGGTTTAGGAAAATCTCTGTATGCAGATGATGGGGCCCTGTAGTGTAGGGGCAGGAATCTAAAATATGTTCAAGAAATTGCAGACTGCAATACTAAAAGTCGAGCAATGGGCAAATAGATGGGGTTTTATATTATCGAAAACTAAATCACAAGTCATATGTTTTTCTAAGAGGCATAAAGAACTTTCATTGAAATTATATGGAAAGACATTGGAACAAGTGAGTGAGTTTAAGTTCCTTGTAGTAATATTTAATGAAAAGCTGACTTGGAATAGGCATATGGAAAAAACAAAGACAAAATGTAAAAAGATCAACAACTTAATGCAAAAAGGAGCAAATTGGGGAGCAAAAAGGAAAGCACTGCAGAATATTTACTGGGCCCTCATGAGATCAAGCATAGATTATGGAAGTGTAGCATATATGTCAGCAGCTGAGAGTAATCTTAAAAAACTTGATGTGGAACAAGCTCAAGCCTTAAGACTGTGCACAGGGGCATTTAAGACATCACCTATCAGTGCCATACAGGTTGAAATTGGAGAAATGCCCCTGCGCATCAGAAGAATCCAAAGTTTACTTGCATATTGGGTTAATATACAAGGACATGAGGACTCACATCCTACAAACGCGGTACTGAAGGGATGCTGGGAACACAACAAAAGAAACTTCCAGAGTTTGGGATGGGTTGGGAATATCAAAGCAGAAAATGCAGGCCTACATAACATACGTTACAGTCCAACAATCCCATGTTCGAAAATCCCTCCATGGTTGATAACAGAACCAAAAGTAGACATGACCATTCAAAAGAAAATCAAAGCAGAAGGTAAACCAGAGAAAGCTCTGTATGTAGCCCAAAAACATTAATTACAAGAATCAGAATAGGACACACAGGATTAAATAGTACTCTCCATATTATAGGCAAACATCCTACAGGACTATGCTCTCATTGCAGTAAACTAGAAACAGCACAACATTGTATTATGGATTGTAGCAGATATGCACAGGAGAGAAAAAGGCTGAAGGAATCACTCAAAAAACAGAATATTCAGTTTACATTAAAAGTGTATACTTGGGGAAAATCTCCAACAAACATACAAAGAAATACTCGTTTTTTGTTTCAAAAGAACAGATCTAATTAACAGAATTTAACAACTGCCAAATTCAGAACCACACTCCAGTTCAGTAGGTGGTGGTAATGCACCTTTTTCAGACGGTTGCCAACCGCCATAAATCTCCAAAGAAAAAGAAGAAGAAGGGTGCATCCCAATGTGCCAAAATGCAGGGTGGATCCGAATAGTCCTTCCTAAGTCCTTTCCTATCCACTTTACCTTAACCCAGATAAAAAACGTCACAGGGTCAAGGAAAGGAAAGGAGAACTGCGGTAAAAGAGGAATTTGACTGCACTTTCACTTTGGTGTCATATTTATGTGACGAGGATTTCTTGTGACGTAGGTAAACCACAACGAACTACAGTGTTTGGAAAATGGACTACAAGAAGTGTCTTGTCATCTGCTCTACCTCACAGAGTTGTTTTGTGTCAGCTAGGGATGTAACGATATGGAAATTTTGTATCACGGTTATTGTAACCAAAATTATCACGGTTATCATTATTATCGCGGTATTATTGCAGTGTGCTCAAAATGTTCTAAAAGTACTTTTACACAGAATTGAAATCATTTAACCCCTTTATTGTTATATTCATAACAATTCTTTTGTCTTTTTTGTCAATAAATGTGTCAGACTCAGAGGCCAAACAATGCAAACTGCGCATGTGCACCTCGCGTGAGGCTCCTTAATCGAGGACAGATACATAGTTCCGGCTTTTCCAGGCAAAGAGTAGCATCACTGTGCGTGACTGAGGCAGTGTGGTGATCAAGCACGGTATAACGGTAATTTTAATTGGACACGGTAACGATTATCGTGGGAAATTTTATCGCGGTTTACCATTTTACCGGTAACCGTTACATCCCTAGTGTCAGCTTTACCTGTTAACATTAAATCCATGATCAGACCTGTGATGGTGTTCTGTCCGTTGGTCATGCAGTGTGTTTCCTGCACACAGATGTGAGGTTAGGTGAGAGCTTCTATAAATGTTCACATCTTTGACAGCACACGGGCAAAAACCTGAGGTCTGATAAAACATAAAAATGTTTCAGAAAGACTTTTATCCATTTCATTCACATATATCATTACACACTGTTAATCAGTGTTACTATATTTTAAGTATTGTAAAATACCTCATTTGTCCTTCTTTTACTGATTGTTTTTTTAATAAACGTTATTAGAGACCCCATTGTTCTGTCTTGTTATAGGCATGATTTACTTCATAAATGAAGATTGATAGAAATCTGGTAACTAATATATAATATTAAAATAGAACACAAGGACCACAGTTGTTTATTACTTGATGAACACTGTAGACGGCCTGATGGGTTTGGAGAAAAAATGTTTTAAATCAAGTGTTTTATGAATTATAGACTAATATTTAATTGCTTATCGGTCCACCATTTCAAAACTGCTTAAGAAATAAACTAAAGGTGATATTTTTGAAAGCACTTACTTGAAGCCTATATTCTCCTCTATGACTGCAAAAATGTTGTTTTATTTATAGAATTATATAGCCCACATATCTTGATAGTCCCACAAAACTCGTCCTTTCTCCCTCGTAAGTTTCCATACGATGCCGATACGCGTCACCTGCCGCAGTGCATTATGGGGCGTTCCTTTCTTCTCTCCTTTGGAAAGGATGGTCCAATCTTTCCTAAGCTATAGGAGATAATAAAGGAAGCAACGACTCTCCTTTCCTTAACCTTTAGAGAATTCAAACAACACTTATCATGGCCGACGCTTAAATGCTTCCGGGTCATTTCTTCAGTTAGGAAAATTCCTTATCAAAAAAGGTCCATTCGGATGCACCCGCAGTCTCCTCTCTCCTCTGCGACACTGGAAGTACTTTCTGAGCAGCTATAGTGAAGGACATCCCAAAGCGCCAAATGCGCTCGGAGGAGAGAGGAGACTGATCTGGAGGAGGGATAATCGAGGAAACACAATTGCAGGCTTCGCGGAAGTCTTTTCACTGACAGACACGCCCCCTTGTGACTTACCAGCAGCCGGCTGTAAAGCGTCAGCTGCCCACATATGTGAAATGTAAACATCATGGCGCAAGAGAAAGTGTTAAAGTGTAATTAGCAACTTCTTGGGAGTCATTGTAATGAGCATATCCACATTTCACACAAATCAGCCGATGTGTAGGCTTAATGTTCCCTCAGAATGTGAGAAGTTACTTCATTTCAGTGTCTCATATTTCTGTTGTTTGATTTCCTTCACTGTGCAAAAAAATATTTGACTCATCATTTAAAAGAATTTAAGCTGGTCATATATATATATATATATATATCTGGGTAAATATTGAACACTATCATGGGACAGTTCTTTCAGGTTTTCCATCTGTTGTCTGTCATGATCATGGACTGTAAAAAACATGGACGCCATGTCGCTGGGCTCAAATTGAAGCCTCCACGAAAACTGCTCCCCCTGGTGACTGGCTGCAGTATAGGTCAAATTTCCGTCTCCCCCATTCATCTGGACGGGCCGTAGTGAAACTTCAAAAAAATATTACACCCCGTACAAATATTTCTCCCATCTGTATGCTGTGGTGATATGAAAGTATTATTGGGCTGCGTGTTTTCCAAGTCCTCTTTTTTCTGAAAAGTGTCTTTTTTTTAAGTTATCAGACTTTAAAAATAACCGCGGTTTACGGCAGCTTCACAATGATTGTGTACGGCGTATGCTGCGGAGTGTTGCGACCGTTTACGACAGCTGCGTCCGGATTATGGCCCTATTTAGGCTGAATCTCAATCTCCTCCCTAAACCCTGAGCCCTCATTGACTTAAGTCCCTGCACCTGGAAAGTGATTGAGTGCATGAGGCTGCAAGGGCTTGAAGTGCTCTAGACAGGAATGGGACAGCCCTTTGTTTTTATTGACAGCAATTATGAAAGAGATAACATTAACTGCCACCTTCTTTTTTACTTTTAACATTTTTTTTAATTGATGTGAAACACATACACCAATATACAAAGATTTTGAACACTGCGTATATAGAAACTTTGCATTATAAACATTTATATGTTTATATACATATGCATACAAAAGTACAAGAAGCGTCTATAAAATGATCAGACTTAATGATTCCATAATGTTCAGAGTTTTGTTGTTTTGGTATTTTTTTTGTCCATTTACACTTACATAAATTTAACATTTCCCATATACAATATTGTATTATAACTAAATAAAGAAAATAAATCTTCTGACATTTTCTATTTTCACTCATAAAAATATAAAACGTCCTTTTCTTTAAGTTGAACTGTGGACCTGGTTTGTGCATTAAAGAGTTGCTCTACACCTGACCAAAATGCACAGCTATATAAACATTCAAAAAACAAATGGCAAAAAGTTTCAATAGCATAGTAACAAAACACTGCATCTCTCATGACTCCAAACCTAGCAACATCTTGAAAAGTTTGATTTATTATTCCTTTTTTAATTTAACAGTAAACTTCATTTTATTTTTGCAAAATATAATAAACATTCTCGATGGGAAACAAAGGTGCTTTGTTACCTCAACAGCTCAAATACAAACAAGTATAAAAAATTAACAATAAATTCGATTTTTAAAAAGAGTGGTAGAGTTTCCTCATTTCAGCCAGGATCACTTTGTCAAAAATTTATTACAAGTAATTCAGTAAAAGCATAAAATTTTGAAATTACAATTATTTGCATAACATCAACATTAATTACAACTGCTTACATTAGAATAACATGACAATTACATTGCCTTGAGTGAACAATGACCAATGGAATTACAAAAGCTTAACAAAGCAAATTGAACTTTGGCGGTGTGGCTCTGTTCTGGGACCTCCCTCCCCTTCCCCACGCCTGTGGGGAAAGCCTGAGGCAGGGAGAGCACTCCTCCCTGCCTTTCCAAGTGCCGACTTGGAGGAGCCTGAGGGAGGGAGAGATTGTCTCAAATGCAGCTGGAGGTCCGGGGTGATTTTCGCTGTCAACAAACGTCCATCTAACAGGGGACGACGGAGCCCGAAGAAAAAGGTCCATAAAAGTCCACAAAAACGTGCTTATTTTCCTTCATACTGCCGAGGCAGACCAATCCAGACGGCTTACGTAGTGCAGGGAGCGCGCGTAGACGTGCACTGCGGAAGTACGATATAGCACTGTTTAGGCTCGAAAAATGTACTAAATGACCTCGTTTCGAATTAATTATGGACGTTACCCGCTCAGGACACTTGGATTACAGCGGACGAGCAGTATGAAGGAAAATAAGCACGTTTTTGTGGACTTTTATGGACCTTTTTTCGGGTTCGCTGCCCCCTGTTAGATGGACGTTTGTTGACAGCGAAAATCACCCCGGACCTCCGGCTGCATTTGAGACATCAAAAAAGTGCTCCAGAGTGTTGCTCAGCATGAGGGTGAGTAGAAAATTAAGGCATATCATTCTTTGGGTGTAATATTCCTTTAAGTGCTTAATGTAGAATAAACACATTATTTATGAACACAAAGTGGCCGCATATTACAAATAAGAATTCCTATCATTCTGGGCCTGGAAAGATGTGACAGTTTTCTTTTTCATTCATGTACATATTCATGTTGAATAGATGTAAAAGTTAATATGAATTTACCATGGTCGAGCGCCCTGGAGTTTACATGATTTTCCTTAATTCAGTTTCTCCCGTGCGCTCGGACCGGTATATTCAGATGTGACGCCGTCATCACTAAAAGACGTCGCTTCATGTGACACTCCGCATGAGAGGACGTCTCAATGCTCTTAAAATGAATCTCCTCGGCTCCTCTCTTTATTTCCTCGCGTCTCTGGCATGCATCTCTGGTGGGCGGGACTAAGACGCAAGTGAACGACGCAAGTGGAGGAGGCGAGGATGGAACTTTGGAGCTTTGAGATGCACCCAATGCTCTTAAAATGAATCTCCTCGGCTGCGGTCGAATAGTCACCTCCTAAGCCCTTTCCTATCTACTTTTCCTTAACCCCGATGGAAAACGTCATGAGGTTAAGGAAAGGAGAAAGGAGAATTCAGGAGTTAGGAAAGGAAAACTGCCGTGCAGAGAGAATCCGACTACACTTTCACTACGCTTCGTCATCATGTGACGGCGGCGGATGTTACTGCTGCGGTTAAACTACAATTTTCCGAAGGTGGACTACAAAAGACGCATCATGCATCATGTATCATGACAATGTTGTTCCTTTCAGATAACATTGAACATAATAGCCTGGTAAACATTACATCTGCATAACCGATGTTGGAAGTGAGGATTTAAATAAATTTGTCCTCTCATTATCAACATGAACACCAATCAGTGCATGAAAATAAATGAACTGAAGGAAAGAAAGGCACAAACTGTCAAGACCACAATCTAATAGTGTAAAACTGATTAATATTGAACCAAGTTTAAAACATAATCAACATCAAATGTCTCATATCCTGCTCTCTTCGGAGAATCAGACTACTGGAAAGTTAAGGCACGTTTTGGTAAACTTTAGAAAGGATGAACAGCATTGGTAACTCACATGGTCTGTGGAATTTGTTTGTCATTATTCGGTTGAATTCGGAAGCAGTCGGAATACGCGCTGTTTATAAAAGCCGTATAATATAGCCGATAATTAAAAAAAAAAACAAAAAAAAGCTAGAAGTTATAATTGGACCATTCCTCTTCAGACTGATAATTCTTGAGGTAAGGATGACACTCAGGAAAAAATCAGCTCATTCTGAGGTGAAATTTCACAATAAAAGCCCTCATAATTTTAAATGCCACTGTATTTCGTCAAATATATATATATATATATATATATATATATATATATATATATATATATATATATATATATATATAGATATATATATATATATATATATATATATGTGTGTATATATATGTATATTTATATATATATATACGTATATATATATATATTTAGATCTAGTATTTATAATATATATATGTGTATGTATATATATGTGTATATATATATATATACATATATATACATATATACATACACACACACATATATATGTATATATATATATATATATATATATATATATATATATATATATATAAATCTATATTTTGATGAAATACAGTGACCTTTAAAATTATGAGGGCTTTTATTGTAAAATTCCACATCAGAATGAGCTGATTTTTTCTGAGTTTCATCCTCACGTCATGTACTATCAGTCCGAATTGTGAAATTGACGTTTCTGAGGTCCTCGGAGTTTTTGTGGAAGGTTGCTTTTACTTTGCAATGAGGCGTTTGTCGCTATTGCCGTAATGTGCCATATATGCGCGCACCGCAAAACAACGTGTGGGCTGGCTTGACCAAGTGTTTCTAGTTGTGTGCTGTCTTGACCTCAGTCATCCACTGGAGACTTCAGCATAGTTGAGGACTTAAATCAGACAGTTTAAATAAGTTTGTGAAATATGTGCAGTGTCCTGCAAAATATTTTGATTTCCTCACGCACATTACCTCATTTTAACAATGAAAAAGTGGTTCTGCCTGAACTAAAACCTGCTTCTGATGAACTAATGGAGACTGAAAGGCAGATGTGACAAAGAGTTCATAAATAATCTCTATATTTTCATTTTTAAAAAGGTATTTTTTTTATTTTGTAGGAATTTGTTGCAGTTTTGCACACCACTTTATTTTGTGCTTGAAAGCTGCAAAGAAAAAGAAAATTGCCTATGAAAAGAATGTTACCTTAGTGTTTTTGTTGCTTGTTCTCACAGTGATCTGTTTACAACTTTTTAAAAAGTTGTTCTACCTTTACTGTAGCCTACCTTTAGTTTTCATCAACAAGTACAACATAGAGAGTGACTTTTAAAAGGTTATATAATTAATATCCCAGAAGTTCACTGCTGTAAAGTTGAAGGACCAATATTGTTGAACTATAAAATGTTCTGCCTGTAATTCTGCAATTCATATATTCATTGTTGTGTTTTGGGACTAATTTTTTTAAAAATTCATATATATATATATATATATATATATATATATATATATATATATATATATATATATATATATATATATATATATATCTATATATATATACATATATGTATATATATATATATATATATATATATATATATATATATATATATATATATATATACACACATGTATATGATCGGTAATCAGTATTTTTCTCTGCCAAATATCTGTATCGGCCTTAAAAAAATCCATATCGGTCGGGCCCTAATTCCTACATATTCAAACCTGACCATTTCCGCTTCTTTCATTCTTTGGTGTTCTAGCTTTGGTAAGCACCCTTATCTACCACCCCTTTTGTCTATTTATTTCTGCCTGTCCCTGCCTGGGAGCTACAGCAAAAAAGTGTCCTAAAACTGATGTCTGCCACAGGTTTATCATTTTGAAATTTAAGCATAATTGGTATATAATGTTCAAAATACAACATGTTGATAGTGTGGTATTTTCTAGTGAAACACAAATACAAATGATAGCTTAATTTAATATCCTGATCACATTCAGCCAGTTGTATGCTACACCTCTGATGCAATGTAAGTTGTTTAACAGTACTTACAATTTAAATAGGGGTGAACAATATTACCAGCACAATATCAACATTGGTAGGTAATGGCTTAAAAAAAGGACTTTTGTGCAGGTAGGTATCAGCATTTCTTCCAAAAGTTACATGAAGACCCCCATATAGGCAGAATGACATTGGTAGAATGTATGAATGTGCCATTAAGGTTTCATTTTACTATGGCTGAATGGCTACATTTAAAATAAACATCTTCATTTACAAGAGAATCAAATGTTTTCCTGCTTTATTTATGTTTCTTACACAAAATCAAAATGAAAAGAACAAGTCAATTTTTGTTTAGTAGACACTAAAATTTGACAAAAAATTTCAGGTCACTTTTGGCAATAATAAGTCTGGTAATACTGGCATATCATGTACCCCAAAATAATAGTCTTGTGAATCCCTGCTTTAAAGAATTTACAATGTACATTTATAATGTAACATAATGCATTCCTAGCGCCTCATAAAAAAGAACATTTGAACCCAATTATGTAGTTATCTAATCGCTTGCAAAGCAACGATACAAATGCTGGCAATCTGGTAAAAATTAAAGGGAGGAATCAAATTTTTATCAGGGACAGAATAATTGGTGTGCTTGCCAGTTTGTCTTTTCTATGTCTTATGTGTCATTGTTGGTTGAAGCAGGCTTTATTTCAGTTATGAGGTAGCAGTTAAAACTCCTAATGGAGTATATTACTGTATAGCTTGTTGATTTCTGATACTACACTGTTGGTATTATTCTTTTTGCTTTCAGAGATGTTTAAAAGTCAATGTTTAAATATTTTTTGAGCATCTAGCATTGAATTTGAGGGTTTTATTGACAGAGTAAGGGAGCTGTATGTGGCCTCCAGCTGCCTACACCATCCTAAGGTTATACAGTCATTTGTTTTCACTTAGGGCCTTCCTTCTATCGGAGACCCATCAAGTAATAAAGTTTCTGTATGATTAATTGATGTATCACATCCTCTTCTGGCCTGGGAATGGTTTTAGAAGCCGTCGAAGCTGCTTGTCCCTGTCATTCACGCACCCTGCAAAGATACACAGGTATGTATTGCAGAAATTCACTATAACCTTTCAATACTGATGAACGTACTTGCAATTTAAGATCTCCAATGGGGTTTTGACAAATGATTCCGTTAGCAGAACAATTTTCTAACCTAAGTGAGTGTTGGCAGTAAAACATGAAATGGCAAATGATTCCATGCTGACATCCTCTCTGTACACGGGCCCATCATTCCACATGAGATCATATCCACCCACCCTTTTCTCTCTGCCAGTTAGCCTAAAAGGAAGAAATATATTCATTTAGGACTCAGCACTTGCACAGCAGTTGGAGATGAATGACATTTGTCTTTCAAAATAAAGGATTTACCTTATAATCTGAGAAAAATGGAAAAAATATTTAATCTAGAGGTTTTTTCCAAAAGTTTGTCCTATCAACCTTCCTTGACTTTCAAATGTGCCATACAGCTTCCAAAAATATTTTGTATCCATATATTCTCTACATATTTTAAGAGAAAACCATGTCTCAAATAAAACAAATTACTAAAGGGCCTGACATGTTTAACTAAACTGATCGAGGAGATTGAAGTGATGACTTTACCTTCCTTCCATATCAACAACATTTAAAGAGTCTTCCAAAAGCTGGTACTTCATCTCGTAATCCTCTTGACTACTGGGTGTGTGTGATGGAGAGGCATTCACCTCAATTAACCACCTGCAAAAATAAACAGAAGGTGATTTAGCCAGTGAATGAGAAAAAGGAGTTATGAGTAAATCTGATGAATTTTCACTTTGTGTTTTTTTTATTTGTTATTATATACCACAGGATTGTGGCATTCTCATCAGTTTTTCAAATATGCTGCTGTGCAAATCTGTGAGCTCAAAGATAGACAGCCAGACAGATAGACAGATACTTTATTAATCCCCCTGTGGATATTCAGGATTCATTTAGGATTTTTATATACAGTCCTGATCAAAATCTTAAACCAACACTATGTAGCTTTTCAAACATAATATAATCCTTCGATATTCATTGTGATGGTCCACCACTTTACAATGAGTTCAATGAAACCTCTGTCGTGGTCTGAAGTGGTCTGTATCCCTTTAACTGGCGCTATGTAACTTCGAGGTGGACGGTGGGAACCCTGACACACTAAAAAACTACACGTTTGGACTGCTTTACGGCATACGTCACTTCCCCCGATTCCCGATTCGTTTACAACACGGAAGTCTCGGCAAAAGCCAATCGCGGAGCTTTAACCATGGTGGGGGCAACAACGTCGGGAAGAGAAAAGTTTTGTCGGAGGATACAAAACAAAGAAAGCGAGAGAAAAACAAGCTGAATGCTCGGACCAAAATAAACATCGGTTCGGCGTTCACTTGCTGCGTGAAATAAAAGACGAGGAGGGATGTCCGACTACTATCAGGTATGTTGGCCAACTAATTTATGGCGAAGTTCCTCAAAAAACTTGACAGGAAAAAAGTACAGCACAACAAATCCAGAACGTACCAGTATGTAGTTTTGTTTAGACCTATTTCAGGTGTGTGATATCACCAGCTCGTTGTTGTCTTTACTTTTATTCACTTTATCACTTCAACAGGGCGGTGGCGACTTCACGGTAATAAAACCAAGCTGAACTTAGCGATTTTCAACATCGTCATTTAGTCAAAAATAAATACATTACCTCGTCGCCATCCATCCTGCAAACAGCCACTGAAGACAGAAGAATACTTTTAGCAAAGTCCTGGCTTCTGTGATTCGCCTACAAAACAAATGCACGCGACCGGCAGATCTGTATCCTTACGACAGTACTTCTTCTTCTTCTGTGAGATTTCCGGCAGTGTAGACACTATTTGCGTATTACTGCCCCCCACAGTTCAGAACAGGATTGCACTCCTTAGAGTTCTCTCATATCCTCTGATAGAGGCCAGTGGAATGAAGGAAAGCCAACACTCTCCTCTCCACAGCTCGACTCTCCTTCCCCCGACTGAACAGAGTTTTATAATCCAATGTGGAGATTCCGAAGCCTTCCAGTTCTTCAGCCAGCTGAGCTATCTCTGCCCTATATTTCTCACATTCAAAGAGGACATGTACCACAGTCTCTCCTGTTCCACACTCACACAGCCCGTCCGGACGCTTCCCGACTATTTCCAGGCAGCTGGCCAGACCACAGTGTCCAAATCTCAGTCGGGTCAGTTTGACCGTGTCTCTCCTGTCATTCCCCATATACACACTCTTTTTTTGACAGATGGTTGTGCTAAGTAATACAGCCTCCCTCTCACTTCATTGCTCCATTCTTCCTGCCACTGTTTTTCGAGCCTCTCCTTTATGGCACTATAAAACTCTGGTTTGCCTAAAGGCATTTTAATATTTACATTATCTCTCCGGAGCGAGTTCTTTGCGAGCTTGTCAGCCACTTCGTTCCCCTCTACACCTGAATGTGCTGGGACCCAAAGGAACGCTACATCACACCCCCCTTTTTCCACCCTGAGCAGGCTTATCAAAACTTCATTTATGAGGTCAGCCCTGGCTTGTGATGTTCTGCTCCTCAAGGCCATCAAGGCAGCAGCTGAATCAGAGCAAATTACGACTCTGTCTGGCTTGACTTGCTCAACCCCCCATAGTGACCAAGTTATTGCCATTATTTCAGAGGCAAACACAGATGTCCCATTTGTCACACGTAAACCTTGATGGACTTGAGGGCCCGCCATATATATTCCACACCAAGTTCTTTGACTGTCTGGGTCCTTAGAACCATCTGTAAAGATTTGCAAATGCGCCCCCCATGTAATTGCTTAGGTAGCTTTCGACCTGTGAGCCAGTGATGCCTTCCTTCTGCTTCCAGTCTAACAGTGTTAAGTCTACAATAGGCTCTGGGAGCAGCCACATTGGCACAACTGACCGGAATGTATGTATCAGGCCTTTGTCTTTGTCTAGTCCCACTCTCCCAGCCAATTCTCTAGCTCCAGATAGGAAGTTTCCTTTTTTCCGCCCACCGGAAAACTCCCAATTTTCATTTATTAGGCACTTGGCTGAGAGACTCAGGCTACTACCATTTAGTTTTGCCCAATAATGCAATCCTAATTTGCTGCGCCTAATTCTGAGTGGCCACTCTCCCATTTCAACTAGCAGAGTAGGAATGGGCGTTGTACAAAAAGCCCCACAGCATGTTCTTAAAGCCCTCGCTTGGACGACATCTAGTTTGTCCAAAGTGGACTTTGCGGCAGACCCATAAACAAAGCTCCCATAGTCTATTGCTGACCTGATCATTGCCTGGTATATCATGAGCATAGTCCCCCTCTCTGGTCCCCATTCACTACCAGCCAGACACCGAAAGATGTTTATCACCTTTTCACATTTACTCTGGATCTTTCCTATGTGGATTTTCCAGGTTAGTCTTTCATCTAGCCACATTCCCAGGAACTTGAATTCTTTAACCCGTTCTAAGGGGGCCCCATACAATTTTAGTTGTGTTTGTGGGATTTTCTTTTTAAAACCAAACACCATGAAATTGCTTTTAGTTAGATATTTTAAAACTCCACTTATTTTCCAATTCCTCTATTGCTTTTAACCATTCTTGCATTTTCTTGAATAAGAACTTTACATTCCTGCCTCTCTTCCATATGGCCCCATCATCTGCAAAAAGTGACCTCCCGAACCCTTGCCCCACATTTTTAAATATATCATTAATCATGACGTTGAAGAGGACTGGACTGATAACTGATCCCTGTGGGGTGCCATTCTCTATGTTAACAGTCTCAGAGTAAGTTCCCCCCACTCTAACCTGAATTGTTCTTCCGATGAGGAAATCCTTAATCCAGTTAAGCATCCTCCCCCTCACTCCTGCATCATATAGTTTAATTAATACACCTTCCCACCACATTGAATCATAGGCTTTTTCAGTGTCTAAAAACACTCAAACTAAAGCTTCCTTATTTGCCATGGCTTTTCTTATCTCAAGGTCCAGGACTGCTACAGAGTCCATTGTGCCTCTTCCAATAGGAGGGTTTCAGTCACACGATTATTATGACGTATGAAGAGGGTGTGGTTTAAGATGGAGGGCAGGAAGTAAAAATGGAGTCAAGAAAGGAGACCGGCGAAAGTTTATATTGTTCGGATCTAGATCCAGTTGCAAGAGAAAGATATATTCAGCTAATCAACAGATACATCGGGCGTGATCCATACCTAATGAAGATGCGTGAGTTTTCATCGGAGACAAAAGATTTACCGGCAGTTGAGGGCATCGACATCGCAAACTATCTGGTGATTTAAACGTCTTACTTCACCAAGCAACAGATGAAAGCGTACACAAGTATATGGAGGCATACAATTTTTTTGTCTGCGGATGGGTCCACAACCTCGGCACCAAACGGCTAGAGGATAGTTATTGTTTGGTCTTTGCAAGGGTGAGTCTTTCTTCTTTTTTATTTTATGTGTAAAGGTTCTGCTATCAGTCGCAGTTAAGATGAACACAAACCATGGAAACAAACACGCAACAAATCTTAACGGCGACGTTAGCCCAACAGGCAAAGAACACAAGGACGTTATTTTGTTATATACGGAAACGTTGTTCTGTGAGCTTTTCACATTGTTCACCTTTGTGAACAACGACCTTCGGGACTCTGTAAAAACGCTTGTCCTTTTCTCGATTGGAGCACCCGTAAACAACACAAATCATCGGCATCTTAATTGTTTCTCACTGCAAGTCCTAACGTTACTTTACTTCCTGCCCTCCATCTGAATTGCCCGCTGTCGCTATGCAACAATGTGACGTCACGTGAAACCCAGCTATTCTGAATCCATTTTGATAATCAACAAAAAATCCTCTTGTTTCAAAAAAATACACAAGCCTGTTGGTTTCTATGCGTTCCATTATTTTGCACAGTACCGATGTCAGCGCTATTGGACGATATGATTCAGGCTTTGACGCATTCTGTCCTGGCTTCAGAATTGGAATAATTACAGCATGCTTCCACTCCATAGGTAAGCTATCTGCCTCCCATATAATATTAAATAACATTAATAGTTCTTCAAGCACAGTATCATTTAGATGCTTGAACATCTCATAACACAGCCTATCTCTTCCTGGGGCAGTGTTGGCCTCGGCCTGGATAGCCTCCCTCAATTCTTTAAGTGAGAAGAACAGGCTGAAGGAGTCAATATTTTCATGACAATAGCTTAGCTTCCATTTTTCTTGTCTTAATATTTCAGCTCTCCTCCCCAACCCTTCTTCTTCCAATATAGCTGAGTTGTATACTAGCTCTCTCTATGTTGCTTACAGCCTCCCTTGTTCCATCATTCAAAACTGGCATTATGTACTTTTTAAATTTTCCTGACATTCTGTGAACTCTGGACCAAACTTCCTTAATGGGAGTGTCAGGGCCTATTATACCACAATACTTCCTCCAACATCCCCTCTTGGCATCCTTAATAGTTCTCCTAGCAGCTGCTCTTAACCTTTTGTATTCTTTTGCATTTATTAAAGAAGGGTATTTCCTTAGCTTTCGATAAGCCCTGTTTCTATTTTTAATGGCCGCACCACAGTCCTTATTCCACCAAGGAACAGTTACTCTGCCTTTGGGACTCTGCCTTAAAGGAATTGAGTTTAGTGACGCTCCCAGCACCATTGAGCTAAAGGACTGATTAAAGGAGTCTATTGTCCCGTCACTTTCAACTTCCCCCACTAGGGCCGCTGTCTCCCCTTCAAACTTTTCCCACTGGGCAAGAGCAAAATTAAACACATTAGGCCTGTCTTCTATTTCCTCTGTTAAATTCCTGCCAAACCTACTCCAAATAGGGAAATGGTCACTGCCCATTATGTTTCCATCTAAGGGTTCCCACTCCCCAACTCTAGCTAGCCCTGGAGATGCAAGTGTAAGATCAATACATGTCAATTTACCTGTCTCTACCTGAATCCTGGTGGGCCTTCCATCATTCATGACTACTAACCCATGTCTATCTAAAAAGTGCTCTACTATTATTCCATTTCTGTCCCTCTTTTCACTTCCCCACAAAGGATTATGGGCGTTGAAGTCCCCAGTTCAGATTACTGGGGATCTGGCTTTTTCCATTATTTTGTCTAGCTCTTCCTGTATTATCAGCTCACAAGGATTGTAGAAATTGACTACCGTGATTTTCCCCTCCGAACTCCATATTTCAATTAAAACACATTCAAGGCTGGAATCTGTTTCCACTTCTTTGTGCTGAACTCCTGTTTTAATAAACACAGCACACCCACCACCAGTTGAGTCTGCCCTATCCTTCCTTACCCCCACATAGCCTGTTATAACAAAGTCTAAACAAGGTTTTAACCAGGTTTCTTGGATACATAACAGGTCTGGCTTATCCTCTCCATTGGCAACATATTTCTTGAGTTCTTGACCATCTGCAGTTAGGCTCCTAGCATTTCATTGCAAGATGCATAACATAAAAACTAGTTTAATCATCATTGTTTTCCCCTTCATCAACCTCAATTACCTCGGTCTCCCTCTCCCGTGGCTTGCGTGTTTTAACCTGACCATCTGTCACAAATTTGTGCAGAACTGCAGGGTCATAAGATATTCCCCAAAAACTTCCCTGCTGCCTCAACCCCTGCCCTTGTTACGTCTGAACAGCTCAGTTCTTTGCCTTTGGCAGCCTTGTAGCTGGTAGCATATACCACATCAACCATGAACGCCAGTAAACTTTCCTTTTTCATCACAATTGAATCTGATGGCACAGAAGAGGCAGAGGAAACTGGGGACACTGAATGGGACATCTGGGCGTGAGAGCCTACATAAATGGATACATCATCACTTCTTCCTTCCACCTTTTTTACAGCCTCTGCATAAGAAATCTTATGCTGCTCTTTCTTTGCCTTACCTGCTTTGCCTTTTCAAAGTGTGGACATCCCCTGGAGGATGCCATATGAGTGCCTCCGCAGTTGCAACATTTTGTTTCAGTCACTTCACATTTTAACAGATCATGTCCGCCCCCACATTTTGAACATCTTTGAGCACCGCGACATGACGCAGCTACATGGCCAAATCTTTGGCATTTAAAGCACCTAAGTGGAGGTCTCTCATATTTCTTCACTTGAAAGGACAGACAGCCAAAGAAAATTCTGGGCGGCAGACTATCCCCCTCAAAAGTTATCAATACAGGAGCGTTCTGGTTTCCCCCTTCCCGTGCTTTGAAACGCTTAACCTCATTAACTTTTGCTCCTCTGATCTGCTCCTTCATCTCTGCCTCTGTGATGTCGGCACACACGCCATAAATCACTCCTTTGACCCCCTCACTTCTGTTTAGTATGGATGCTTCCTCCCCCTCCCCTCCCCTGGCCGTAGCCATGAACAGTCCTTGTCCTCCTCTAAACAGTGCAACTTGTTCTGTTCAGTTAAATGAATAGAGAGGGAAGAATATATTTAAATGGCAAAACAGTCCGTGATAGAATTCTACTTATCGGTTGCTCTCTGACAATCCAGTCAAACCGGCGTCCGACGTCACTTCCTCCCAAGAGCCTTACGACAGTATGCGCGCGCTAGAGCTCATGGGTAGTTGAGTTCCCTATCCGGTCAAGCGGAGATCTTCAGTAGTGCTGCTTTAAGACCAGTTGAAAAATTGCTAGAATTTACCTTTTGCACATTTGGACCTTAATGAGGTTTTAAGTAGAGCTACAATATGCAAAAGCAAAAAAGGGGAGTGTGACAAAAAGCACTTTGAAAAAGTAATTTATTGAAAACAACAAGTAAACTGAAATAGGCTGTTTATCAGCTGACCAAAAGTTTAAGACCACATGCTATTAAAACCAAAATCTGCTCAAAATTTTCATTTTCTGTCAGGCATTCACACGGTCATGCTCTCCTGATGGCTAAAGCTAAGAAGCTTTCTCTTCTTGAACGTGGTCAGATCGTCGAGCTGCATGAGCAAGGCCTCTCACAGTGTGCCATTGCTGCTGAGATTGGACACAGTAAGACAGTCATTCTAAATTTTTTGAAAGATCCTGAGCATTATAGAACAAAAAAGTCAAGTGGTAGACCCAAAAAAATTACACCTGCGCTGAGCTGGAGGATCCAATTGGCTGTCAGTCAAGACACAGGGCGGTCCTTGACCCAAATTAAGGCCCTTACTGGTGCCGGCTGCAGCGCAATAACCATTAGACGGCATCTGCGGGAAAAGGGTTTCAAAAACAAAAAACGAATTCAAAGACCTCGTCTCCTTCAATGCCACAAAACTGCCCGTTTAGACTTTGCCAGGGAGCATCAAACATGGGACACTGAAAGGTGGAAAAAAGTTTTATTCTCTGATGAGAAAAAATGTAACCTTGACGGTCCAGATGGCTTCAACCTTACTGGCATGACAAGGAGTTCCCACCTGAGATGATTTCTACCCGGCACAGTGGAGGGGGGGTCCATCATGATCTGGGGTGCTTTTTCATTCAGTGGAACACTGGAGCTTCAGGTGGTGCAGGGTTGTCAAACGGCGGCTGGTTACGTGCAGATGTTGCAGAGGGCATCCCTTATGACTGAGGGCCCTCGTCTGTGTGGTAACATCTGGGTTTTTCAACAGGACAACGCTGCAGTTCACAATGCTCGCTTGACCAAGGACTTCTTCAGAGAGAATAACATCACTCTTTTGGACCATCCTGCATGTCCACCTGATTTAAATCCCATAGAGAACATTTGGGGATGAATGGCAAGGGAAGTTTATAAAAATGGCCATCAGTTCCAGACAGTCGATGCCCTTCGTGAAGCCATCTTCACCACTTGGAGCAATGTTCCCAAAAGCTTCCTGGAAACACTCGCATCAAGCATGCCCAAACAAATTTTTGAAGTGATTATCAAGAACAGTGGAGCTACTCATTACTGAGTCCTACTGAGAAAAATTTTGTTCTGGTTTGGAGAGTTTTTTGTAATTTTTTGAGCGATGGTCTTAAACTTTTGATCAGCTGATAAACAGCCTATTTCAGTTTACTTGTTGTTTTCAATAAATTACTTTTTCAAAGTGCTTTTTGTCACACTCCCCTTTTTTGCTTTTGCATATTGTAGCTCTACTTAAAACCTCATTAAGGTCCAAATGTGCAAAAGGTGAATTCTAGCAATTTTTCAACTGGTCTTAAGATTTTGATCAGGTCTGTATATGTTAATTTTATGGAATTGAACAGCGGCAGAAATTCTGCTGTTTTGTAAATAATCAAGAAAGGTAGGTCAAACTTGCTTGTCCATGCATTTGCAATGTCTCTGCTTACTTGTAAAAAGGCATACCTGTGTAGTGTGCACACTTACGGTTTGAGGTTCTCATCAAGCAGGATGTCATACCCGTAGAGCTCAAAGCAGTGTTTGTCATTTATAATGACCTTCTGCACACTCTGAAGGCTGCAGACAAATATGTTATCCATCTCTTTAAAGAGGGTTCTGATCGTCTCTCTGCCATGTTTCACTGTCAGATATCTTCGAAGCTGCTGCATCTGCCACTTACATCCCTATTTATGGAGGAACCAAATGCAGGAAAAAGGTGAGATATGGTAATAAACGGTTTTCCTGGAAACACATCAAAAGGCATAAAACCTCCACATGATTAAGTATATGAGTTAAAGCTGTTTGTAAAACTAAAACTTATTTAGTTTGTAGAATAGATATAATTTGCCTTTTTGTGTCACAAATCCCTGATGAAATTCTTTCACTACGTGCTAAGAGCCCTGCAAGACAGTGACATCACATTCTATGTGAGGCAGTCAGAGCAAACAAGATCAAAGTATTAGTGATTCAATAAGACAGGCATCAGAAACACTAAAGTGTGCCTTGACTCGAACAAAATAACACTGATACTGTTTTGTGTAATTGAAGGATTTTAAGCAGGGGTAAAAACCAGTAACCTGACGCACCAGATAGACAGTTCTATTTATTTCACTTGTCCATCTGGACCTCAGATTGGAGCTTGGCAAGACTGATTTGTTGTCCAGAAAAGAAACTCCTGCGTCTCTGTGCGTCTACTCGCCATTGTTGTTTGTGAAAAGTTTTTCTTTCTTGTACGTGTATTGTAGCAGTGCTGCCTCTCTGCAGACCTACACCACTATCTACTGAACCGGCATACACACTACAGCAGGTTCAAACGTCTCCAGCATCGCCATCTGAACACAGAAGAATTCGAAAACGCAAAGGAAAAATCTTTGTATTTTTAAGTCAGGAGCGTTCATGTAAACGTAGCCTGAATCAAGCAGATCCAACTGCTGCACAAGGTAAGAAAACCAGGGGTTAGAAATGCAGTTAGATGTTCTGTTATTACTGTAGCAGGGAGATATTAAAAACTACTGGTCACTCAGGGAACTTAATTTATGCATTTTTAACCAGTAAGTTATGTTGTCATTATAGAAACTTCACAATGGCACCAAACAATCCAAGTCATAGTGTTAGTGCATTTACTGTTTTCAATTGATAATTCCACAGAAACAAAAATACCTGTTTTTGGCAGGTGGACGGGGATAATTTCCAAACATTTGTCAACATAATGTATCAGAAGTGACATGACTGACATTTGTGAAACAGAAAGTCTGTGTAGGCCTTGTTTTGTGAGCACAGAATATCCACAGGAATTGATAAAGGAAATGAGTAAGAATTACATCAAAATACGAAACTGGTAATGAAATTGGTATTAATGAAGTCTTTTGAATTCCTATCCATAGAAATTATGAGTTTTAAAATCCCTACCTTTGCTGGATCATAGTCTGGGGCTGTTTTTTGAACTGCTACATTGGTGAGGTGCATATCTGAATGATGGCCTTTAAGTCTGACAAATTGGGTCAAAGTTGGCTATTTAAAGATGACTTTGATTTAAACATTGGCGAAGGTGAGTCTGAATGAAACTAGATTACCACACAACTCTGATAACATGAAATAATGGAAACAAAATATAAAAACAGCAAATAAGGATACATTTATCATCGATGGTGCTGAGGGAGAAGCGGGTTCTTGAGAAGCGTGCAAAGCCATCTCTATACAGCCAGGCCTTCAAGGGAGCATACTAATAAAAAACAAAGACAAAACGCATCTTCACTCATCTAGAAAAACACTTCTTTTAGGATGACATTGTGAATGGAGCTCAGTACTTACAGATGTGACTAGTACATAGACCCTTAAATCAAACTTCCTCCCTGTGTGGATAAAGAGGAAAATAAGTACTCAAGACATTACCTTTTATATGCCCACTGTTTGTCACTAATTTTAAATATTCTTTGCTTGCTTCTTAATTAGATTTTTTTACCCTCTAGTACCATTAATTAGGTAGGGGTTCTCTATGTAGCGTTGTGCCACATAGTTTTCCACTTGAGCTGTGTCCTGCTGTTCCTCTGAACGGGCACCATCCTATGTACAAATCATTTGGCAATCTTAAAAACGCAGTTCTGTTACAGAATGACTGCTTTTCTGATTTTTTTACACCAAATTCTGTCATGGTACCTTCTTCCAATCTGTTATGTCTTTCAGGTTCCTGAACAGGAAGATTCCTTTTCCTTGAGATTTTGCCACCTGGAAAATAACACACCAGTTAATTTTCATGGTTTGAGTGCAATTTTATGCTGGCATAAATTAAGTTTCAGGGTCATTTAAGCCAAATTCAGGTCTGGGTCTAATATTTGTGTGTGCTTAGCTAACCGGCTTCATGATCCAAGTGCTGCCAGGGCTTCTTTTGAACTCCTCTACAAAAAGATTATATTCACTGGGCAATGCAAAAGTGCATGGGAAAAATTCACATTTGGACGCCTCCACACGACCAACATCTTTCTCAAGACTTTTCCTGTATCTTTTGAGGTTTTTCACCATGAGGTTCTTGCGTGTTAGCTGTAAAATAGAAACACAAAATCAAGGAAAAAATAGTCCAAATTCAATAGCATATGGTACTCATGTTGGAACTTCTACTTTGCAGTACTAAATCATACTTGACTGATGATGCCTCACCTCATAATGGTTACGGAAGTGATTTATCTTTACATGCTCCTCCATGTAAGAGTGGTCAAATTTCTCTCTAAGCCAGCCTGTGTCACACCAGTTGAAGTCCCACTCTCCATCACTTCAAGATAAGACATTAGAGAACTAAGTCACAGATTGGTCAGGGAAGCTAATTTACAAAACAGAAAAGAACTCACTCTTTGACCTCAACCCAGCATGGTCTTTGACGCAGGACATCCTGTATAGTGTTGAGGAGGCCACACTTGAAACGTACATAACTTCTTCCCTCCCTGTGAAGACATTTTAATTTCTTCATAGTAGCAAAACCTTTACAAAAGGTGATGGTTTAGTACCAAAATCAGAGGCACACTCACCATTCCTCTGTTTTGTTAAAGTCACTTTTGTATGCAGGTGTCTGAAAGGTAAGAACAGGTAATATAGGGTGAATTCAAAACTAGCACTAAATAAAACGTAACTACGTAAAAAAAAATGTTTTTTGATATTCTGACCCAAAGCCGAGGTCCCAAATTATGAAAAGTGCACTCATCGATGCGACACAATATATGCTGAAAAGGGCAGGGGTAAACATAACATGGTCAGTTATCCACGTAGTTGATGAAAATTACATTTGCTTTTGCTAGTTTTAGTTTTCAATCTCAAGTCCATTTTTTTTAAAAATCCAAGCTAGTTCAGTTTCTAACCAGAATGTGTTTATCTCTTAAGGGTTAAAGTAAAGTTGAGAGTTTCATGCAATATAATTTTTGTTATTTCTATTTTGCCTACTGGAATATGAAAATAGGATTAAGGGGAAGTATTTGCACGCATGTTTTGATGTGCATCTGTGATTTCATGTCCAAAAAAGCTAAAGCTGGAACAAAACATAATGTTTCAATGAGCCATCAAATGCAAGTAACTTGTTCATTACAATTAGACCATTATGAGGTTGTTGAAGACTGAAAAGGCATTTTTCCCCTAATCTCCAATTCCCGTTTCATTAACTCTACAACCTCAGCTCCAACCCTCCCATTGTGCATCCCCACATCCTTATCATAGAAGAAACAGAACATTTACTATAAGAAAACAAAACACCAAAGAAGGAAAGAATGTAAGGAGTTAAAATAATGAAACTGCAAAAACTGTGCTTCATCCAACCTCCTGTTGCATTTATTTTAGTAAAAGACAAGAGAGTGTGTTGGGTGTGTGGTCGAAGGAAGGGGGGTGGGTGAAGGCAGGTGGAGTAATATAATAACGAATGCTAGTAATAGATTCATTGGCCAATCATAGACCTGTCTTCATCATATTGGTTTCTGCTGAATATAAATTTATTAGAGGTTAGCCTCATTTTCAGGGGGATCCTAATCCTCATAGTGATTACACAGAGTGTAATCAATAATAATCATGAAAAAGTAATTAAACCGATATTTACATTAACATCTTTAATCATTATCAGGTAGAGATGACTGATGTTGAAAAATACAGTAGCACCAAAATGAGAAATCACAAGTGATGTATTTTCTGAAACAAAGGACTGAAAATAAGAATTTATGGCAGTGAAAAACTTATGGACGCCCAGACCAACTATGATTATAAATCAGAGTGGGGCTAAAGAAATGGCAAAATATTAATTTGTTCTTTAATTGTAGTGTCTTCAATAAAAGCAACCCTGGTCATCCATTCTTTTCAAATAACCTCTAAAAACTAACCAATCAATAGCAATAGAGGGATTATTTGTTTGTCAACAACGGCGGATGCGCGCGCAACTTGGGTGCAGAAGCACTGCAGAGTATAATGGTTTGTCAACCGACGTGGGGGAGTTAACCACCAAAAACACTGCATTATCCATGGACACTTACTAGACTGTGACAGACCAGGAAGTAAACATGTGTCAATAAATCAGAAACCCTCCCAGACCAAAAAGAGCACACAGACTGCTGAGTCTGAGACTCAGTTCATAATAAAAGAACCAGAAAACTACGACCAG